>VXAA01002329.1:0-121283 GCA_013399115.1 Anseranas semipalmata
GGGGGGAGGCAGAATATGGGGATGTTAAAAACAAATCTCCTCTCAAATCCCTGTCACCTTATTTTTTATTCTGGATTTTCTCTTCTGAAAATATGCTGTTTTAGAAAGCATTGTTCTTTCTAATATGTTGTACAATTTGCAAATAATTCAAATGGCTCCAATCTAAGAAACAAAAAAGTGAAGACCTGGTGCTCACTTTACAGTAGTTCATGATTGAAACCAAATATTTTTTTCCTCAAATAGTGATCTCAGAAATTAAAATGTTTTATACTGGAGTATAGCATGATGTCCAAGTACACATATAAAGGATGTTAAATTGTTGGTCTTGAGTGATCATTGATGATAACTGTTTGACTCAGAATATTTATTTTTGCTTCTTTGGGGTTCAAGCATTGGTTTCTGGCATCTTGCCTTTGTGTGTTTCTTTATTTTGCAAAATCTTTTAACTGCACAAAATCTCTCATGGTATTCTAGAAGGAGGAGTGGAGTAGCAGACTTATAAGGCAAGTAAATTTTGATTATTGTAAAGCAAAATGAGAACTATGCTATCATTACTGACATTAACACCTTGAATTTTTCAGCAAAAGGTTGAATCTTCTGAAAACAGAAAAGCTAAGCTTCACTTATTGCTGCAGGAGCTTTGCAGACAGTGTCAAACAATACTTCTATGATAGCTAGCTGTTGGATTCTGTGTCATTCATTTCTCTTTGCGGAGGTAAATTTGACAGCTTAGCTGTTCTTATTAGCAGGGAAAAAGTCTCTGAAAAATCCATAACCATATGTAATTCTGTCCATCCTCGTGCATCTCTTGCTCTAGTTTGCATTTTTGTTAGAACTTTTTCCTAGTCTCTAACATGTGGTAAACACAAGTTCATAAGATTTGAACGAGGTTTATTTCACAAGATGTTAATAGACATTAATATCAGTTTTTAATAGATTTTAGTCAATCTAAACCATCCCTATTGATAAAAGCAAATTCCAAGATACAGTCTTCAACACCTTTATTATTTTGCTAATCCATTTATTCCTATAAGTTTCTAAATACTATCAAAACCTATCTAACTAGAGCATGAGTGGTGGTTGTCCCAGAAATGCACGTATGCACAAACGAGTCTTAACTATATATCCCAATTGCTATTGAAAGGCAGGGAAGAGATGATTGAGATTTGCAAGGGTAACGAATGAGCTCTGGACACAAAAAGGGAAGGGAATTCCAACATGAAGGCTTTTCAGAGTGCCTCATACCAGCTCTCGCAATATGTCTGTATTAGAAGTGATGTATCCAGTTGAAACTGCAAAAATGTTTTGCCAAACATCATGCATTGCATTGTAAATGACTGAAATCAAATACTTGTGCTATCTGAGTCAAAGTTGAGTTGGACCTGTTATCAGTTTAAAACAGTTTTAAAACTGTTCATTAAGGCTGGACAGCTAGCTTGTTCTTGCTGCTACCATCTTGCCTATATTTCTGTTTCTCTTCGGAAATAAATATTCTTTGCCTACAAAAATACATATTTTACAGTTAACTGACAAAAAATTTTTCCCCAAGTCTGTCAGACTGATAACTAGGTACATCTTTTCAATCAGCAGTGTATACAATAGAGCATGTTAATTCTTATAAGGGTCTCTTTGCTTACATGGAGTTGGCTGTATGATGACTAGATTAATTTAGTTTCAGCTGAAAAACTAGAATAAAAACCACATGAATGATGAAGTCTGTTTGACAAATGTACATTAAGGCAGTAGGAATCTTGTCTGAGTAAAATCAATAATGAGACTAATATGGTATTGAAAATGTGTGTATATACATGTATGGAATTGATGACAGCTGTTACTTTTTTGATTATGCAGGGGTAACAGGGTGTAGTCAGCTTATTTTTATTCTTGAATGCCTTTCCTTGGATTAATCCACGAACAGAGCCTATGAAAAGAGAACAAGAAAAGCATTACAACACATGGTATTGTTTAGGTGACATACCATGATTTTATACAGGAAGACTAACCAGCTGTTGTGTTTTTGACTGGTTTGGAGCCTTTGGGAATTATAGTAAATGAGAACTTTTCTTCTCTTGGCCCAACACACAGATGACCTGACACTTGGGTTATCAAGGCTGTAAGAATCAATAGCTTATCTGCTGAACTGATGCAAAATGGGCTATGGTGTTGTGTCCATCTCAAATTAAGACTGCATAAATGATTAGAAATTCTCATCTGACATTGCTGTTTGTGATAATATGTTCTTCTAGTATAGCTGTAGAAGGGCCTCTAAATGGAAGTCCTTGCTTTCACTTTTTCTTCTGTAAAAGCCCTTAATTGACTATTTTATATACTGAGCCATAGACATTATCTGCCAGGGACAGAACACTCTACTTGGATTAAAATTAGTTCATTGGTAGGAAAATCACTTGGTTACCTTTCACCTGTTCTTCCCTGCCCCCTCTTGTTTCCAAAGTGCCAAGTGGATTGAGTTTTTTTTAACTTGACCCATTGCAGTGTGAATCCTAAATCGTGTCCTTAAATAATAATAATAAAAAACCTTTTGGCAATTGCTAAAACTTTGCTGCCTCATCCACAAACTAAATGTCAGCAACTATTTCAGAGGAGACAGGCACCTTAATATAATGAGACACTTGCTGCATGCTTCTGCTTTAAGTGACATTGAGTTGCTGAGATATTGGCAAACCTGTCCAGTAGACATTCGGCTCGTCTTTCTCTGCTGGTTCTAGTTCATTTATGCTGACTCCTCTTTTCTTTTGTCATTTGAGAATTTCCCATTCAATGAAATCTTCTTTTTGAGACTAATTAAAACCAAACTAGAGAGATTCTTTGAAGCAAAAACACTATAAAGAATTACACTCATTCATAATATGAGAATATTAAAAATTCTTACCTTACACCCTGAATTTCTTTTTGCAGTTGGTCTTACAGTTGTGTATATGTGGTATTTAAGAACTGTGTATGTTGAGGATAGCTTTCTTGTTATTCTTGATACTGCTTTTTTTTTTTACGTGCTTCATTCCATACACATAATTACTGCTGTTGTGGAAAGGTAATGAATGAGTGCCTGGTGAATTTAAATCTGAGATAAACCCTTTCTCATTTCTTAAACTAATTTACTATACAGTAACATGAATTATTTTCCGTCAGATTCTGGGTTCTTTTTGATTCCATTGCACTGCATGCTGTAGATGAGCAGACTGCTTGCAGGCATAGTGAAGATAGACTGTCTAGATGTGGTATATAACCATGAATATTTTTGTATTGTCTGAACATCTCATAACCGTAGCTTGTCTTGCAAATCCTGGATGTTGTTTTAGTCTTGTTTTATCCATGAGAACCTGTGACAAGAATTATCTAAGGTCATGCAAGACTATGAAGGTGGACTGTGCTCAGCTTTCTTGTATTGTAGAGCAAACTGCTTTAATGCCATTAGCTCTGCTCCAAAGGTAAAGCTCCCTATGACAGTAAGCCAAGAGTTCTACAGTTCTGGTGTAGGGCTTTCTGCATCAAGTTGTCATATTGTTTGTTTAAATCTTTATTTCTACAAGGTTTGCAGCACATTCCTTTTCAGTGGCTGTTAGTCTAAAACTAATTGGTCTTTTTGACAATTTTCCACCAGCATTTGTTCTTTCAGTGTGCAAGACAGCTTGTATACCTTCTCTGAGAAGGAGTTTTATCAATATGCTGCTCTTGAACATGCCTACAGCTATACTGCTATATATGCCAGCTAGTATTTCTTAGCAGGAACGAAACTTATGTGAGGCATACTGCGGTTTCTGAGAGGATGCAATATGTTAGAAAAGGCTGTAGCAAGTTCATGATTTCTCAAAAGCTATTAAGTGTGACAAGGAAGATGCAATTCCTGGCTTCAGAAATCCTTAAACAACTGGTTTTACAGGAGTTGGAATGGTATGCTAGGCAAAGTATCACTTTGTACTTGCTCAGGTCTTATGCTTTTCACTTCAGTGTCTTTTCATGGCCTTTGGCTGAAATCAGGGCTAAATGTTGCTTTCTGAACTAATATCTGTTCTGATATGAACAAACTTTTTTGTAAATATGACATAGCATCCTCAAATTTAACACATTTTATGAACCTGCTAGCTGGTCTTCTGACTTCTTCCACACTGTCTTTATGCCTAAGCAGCTTTTTTATAATAGAGTAGCTTTCTGGTATCTCTTTTCCTTGTCTGTTTTCCAACCTTTTTTATCTGTAAACGTGTGCTTTCTGCATTTTAATTGTTGAAGTATTTAATTTTGCAAGCTACTGTGAGACAATAGCTTTTGAGTGGCTGTTTGACCCAGCATGAGTGTTTATGCAGAATGGCATTTTTTATACAGCTTTCTGCAGTAGTTTGCAGGTAAAAAAAAATTGTAAAAACGGAAGGATTTTGTATCATCCTTGAATTCAACTTTTACACAGTTAAGGGAATTTGTATCATAAAACTAAAGAGGATATAGAATATTATTCTAGTAATGTTTATATGCTGCACAACTTTCCTAACCTGACATGGAATGTGTGATTTGTCTCAGTAGTAGGAGTTTCATGTAACAGACAATGACACAGAAAGGATAATCAGCTAAGTTTTGCAGAAACTATTACTGAAGTCCAATATATTCCTCGTGGCTTTACAGAACAGTTTGACTAGGTACATCAAATATATACTTTCAGTAAAACCCACCAATGTACAAATAGTTCATTTTTGAGTGACTTTTTAAAAGGGGGGTTCTTACTATGAAGACCACACTGTTTGAGGGCAGGCAAAGAAGCTTCTGTGCACGTAATAACTGAAAATTCACACTGTTTAATATTGCTGATGATTAATACAACAGTAAACCTGCACACTGCTTCCTGGCTAGGACATGCTTTTCAAGGGTGTATGTGGATACATTTATTCACTGAATGATTGAGAATGGTTACAGTGTTATATTGTAAAAATGCTGTGACTAATGATCTAGTATAGAGGTGTTAGTGTTTGGATAGAAGTGGGAGGGAGATGGGATGGTAATTCAAGAAATGCACTTACATTATTAATATTTTCTGCATTAAATGGGGGAGGCCGCTTTCTATAAGCTTCCTTTCATTCCAGCTGGCATTAAACACTAAATATTAACTTTATCTTTCTGGAGTTTAGGACTATTGACAAATATGTTACAAATTAAATTGCAGAATGAGGCATCCCTGGCAGCAGTGGCTGGTTATTAATGTTGTGAACCTGCACAAGGCTTTCAGGGAGATTCTCCTGCAGGGCTGTGTTGTGCTCACAGGGAGGAGATAAACCTGCCACTTCTGAAGAGCTTTTGATCACTGTGTACAGACTTGTGGCTTCCTAAGCACCATCCCTTTTAATTTGTTTCTCTTCAGCCTGAGGAGTTCGTGCATATTACTATTCACTGTGCCCTAATGCTGAACAAGTAACAGGCGTTTTTGCAGTATCTGTGTGGACTCTAATCTCCATATTTTGCTGTTTTTATAACAGCAAATGAGCTTTCCTGGAAGAGCAGGAAGGTGATTTTTTTTTTTTTTTTTTTTGCTTCAAGCAATAGAGATGCATTCTAACAGCAATGCAGGCATAATTAAAGTCTGAGTTAGGTCTTCAGGTATCTTCCTATCTCACCCTCCCTCTGAAACACCATTAATGAACACTATGCTCTTGCCCTAGAGAAGGTGTTGACATGTAATTTTCATGTATTTTTTTCCCACAAGATGCAAGAAGGTAGCAGGGGAGGGCAGCCACTTGTATAACTGAGGAAGCTGAAGCAGTGAAAGCTGAGGATTTTTCTTTTTTTTTGAGGGGACTTAAAACTGGGGTGGCCGTGAGAGAGAACGCGGGTCCTGAGCCAGGCCAGTGCTGATGCGGAGGCCCTGCTGGTGGTGGGGCCACAGGCCTGGCCCACATGGCCTCTGCCTGCCCTGCTGGGTGTCGCCTCAGGTGGGGTCAGCCTGGCCCCTGCCCTGCAGTCGGCCCCGCTCCTCGGGCCTGGGCTGTGGGCAGGAGTTAACGGCGCCTCAGAGAGCGGAGCAGGCCCCGAGTTGGCCTCTTTGCAACTCTTCTCTCAGCAGCCTGGTGGCAGGTTACAGGCTGAGCTGTGGCAAAGCTGGCCAAACCAAGGGCTGCTGAACTGCCACAGGGAGGTGCTGGGGCTGCAGGGCCTGTTGGTGACTGAAGGTCCTGACACATCTGGTCCCTAACATGTTCACTGCACATGTGAGTTGTGTTCAGTGCTTACTAGGCCGAGGTGCACCTGAGGTGGAGAGTGGGAAGGGGACCTTGGGCTGCCCTCTGAGCCCAGGGTGCCAGGGGCTTCTCTCAGACAGGCTCTGGGACAGCAGCAGCCATGCTGTGCTGGCAGGAGGCCGGCTGGAGAGATGCAGGGCAAGAACCAGGACTGACATGTCATAGTGGTGAAAGTCAGTTCTTAGTGCTTTTAATACTGGTTGGCACTGTGTCCAGGTGGAACTGCAGCAGCACTGCTGTGATTACTGCTCCTTGCTAGGCCCCTTAGCCACTGTTAAGAGGAGGGGAAGGAGCTGGTCTGCCAGAGACAAATAAAAGGGCCGCAATTAGAAACTGCACTTTTGAAGTGTTGGGCATAATGATGCCATTTAGTAAATATGTCAAGGACTAGCAGCCACTCTGACAGTGTACTTAAAAGCCAAGTAAAGTAGCACATAAGCTGACAGCCATTCATCAGTTTTCAAGTTGAATTAGGAAAAAAAAAAAAACTTACAGAAGATATTTAGCCAAACTGCACTGGAATGGCAAGTAGGTGGCAGTAGGACATACCAGAAATGATAGGCCTCACTTCATGCTGTACCTTGGTTAGGTCAGTCTTGATGGGCCTGCTGGGTGCCCAGTGTCACTTGAAGAGACATGGCTGTTAGTGAGCTTCCAGACAACTATTCATTATCTTAAAGAAAAGTGATTGTAGAAGTTGACTTTTACAGCTTCCTTGTGTTGTTGCTAGGAGAGAAGATCCATGTGGCTGAGAATCCAGGCAGGTCATCTGTCAATCTTACTTGACAACTATCATTTTTTAAACTTTACAATGCATAATAATAGAAGATGAAGTAGAGGCAAGGAAGATGAATCCACAGGTCCTTGATCAGTTCTTTTATCACTTGTGCTGTGGAGCCTATTACAAACTTCTGTAATAGCAGCTACCTTTACAGTAAGGGGTGCAATTACTTCAGTTATGGATTAAGGCCAAGCAGTGATGCTTTATCATGAAATTCTCGAAATAGGATTCACAAATTCCAGCCGATCAATGGTTGGAACACATACACACAAATGAAGTTCCATATATACAAATGTGGTATAACACAAAGATCCACCTTGATGGTCTAATTCTTTTCTCTAGATTTGTTTTTCATAGGGTTTGTTTTTCACACATGATCTATCCATCCTTTGTCCTCGCTGTGTTCATGGGTATTTAATAGTGCAGTGCTTTTGTATGTTAGTATTAATACTCCTAATAGTCTCCAGGCAAATTAACTAGCCGTGTTGCCAAATTGTAATGCCTGACTTCTTTACCACCATTAAAGACAAGTATTGAATACTTGGATTGGATTCTCCTGAGCTCTTTCTTTAAAAGTAACATGATGAAACAGCAATTTCAAGTGAAAACATTAAGTTTCTGACACAAGCATATCAAATGTAGTCACCTCACGGTTATTTTGTTATTCCTCTGGCAGTACCCTTGTCCCTGCGAACTGTATAAAATGCAGGCTGCTTGACCATGATAATTGCTGCTGAACAATGCCGTATTATTAACATGCACGTCAGCACCCCAATACAGATCTGCTGGGGCCTTGCTGCAGTGCATGTGAGAGGTACGCAGCGGCAGAGAAAAATCCTTAAAGACAAATTCAGATAATGCCAGCTTTTTTCTTGTTTTGGTTGAGCATATCAAAACTCTTCAGTTTACCAGGCAAATATGAGACCCTTAAGAATATAAGCTGAAGGTCAAAGTAGACTTTTGCTCTAAGACCGTAGAAAGGATTTTCTCTCCTGCAGATTTTTCTCATCCATGCATATTAGAAAACAGACATTTCTTCTCTGCTGGTGGCGAAGAAATCCACCCCACTTAATCATATTATCCTGTGACTCAGCAATAGTTGTGCCATTATATCTCAGTGTTCTGGTTGACATTGACTGCTTAATCCCCAGCATAATTTTTTTTTGAGGCTGGTAAGGTCAGCTGTTTGTAAATTAACGGCTTTTTCGTACAAGTTTGAAAATATCTGACTTGATAAGGCAAAAGAAAGAGATGGAACAAGAAAAGCTATTAATATCGTTGTGAAGGGCTTTCTCAAATTCTGGTGCCTCACAAGAGCCTTCTGTCACAATTATTAGTAAGAGCTGTAGTCTGGAAATAAAATCATAGCTTTAGTTTTTGTCATTTCTTTTGGATAGTAGTAGTCTGTAGTATTATACAATCATAGGTTCATGTCAATGTTAAGTTAAAAACAAAATAAAAAATTAAAGCTGTAATCAGGGCTGCAATCAAGAATGCTCATAAACAATTCTGCACTAATCAGATCGTGGTAAAGCTGACACCAGCACTCATGCAGATCACACTCAAATGAGAGGATTGATGAGAATATTGACCCTACAGTGAATAATGGCAAAGGAACTGTATCCTAATGTTCTTTCATTCCATTATGACCTTTGACTCAAAATGACTGTAGGCCATATACTTCTATCTGGAAGTAGTGACCTTTTAGGCAAAAATTTACTGTGTGTTTGAGCTTTTTAATTAGACTGATATAATAATCTGGGATTTAGACCTGTAAAAGTTCATTTAAATAGATGAAATTTTGAAAACAACTCAGTTTAGAAGCTTTGGTCTAGTTCTTCTGAACTGTAGCTATCATTTCATATGAGCTGCCTGTCATTTTTTAATATTGCACAATGGAGTGTAGTGAAAGTTGATCTAGGTGTTTTATCTGAAGGATTATACTTTACTGTGGATACTTCTGCTTTCTGTTAGTATGGTATTTCTCTTTTAAGGTTTTCCTTTAATCAAATTTGTGAAGTTTTGAGAGTAAGTTTGACAAAGAATAGTGTACTAGAGACACTTAAAAAAAAAATCAAAGCAAGTGTAAATTAAGACAGACAAAAAAAGACATTATGACTGTTTCCCACCCTCGGACAGTCTATAAAAACTGTTTTGTAGATACATCTGCATGAACTGAGTACCTAAAAAAGGCAAAGCTTTATAAGATGCTTGTGAAGTTCAAGACTGGTGTCAACACTTTGAAGACTAAACCTTCTTAGTAGATTCTGTTTAACAAGGAATATATAAAAACAGCACCACTGCATCATGGTCTGGGTAGGCAAAACAATTTCTAGAACTCACCAATGCTTTTTAAACAAATTCACTTACTGTTGACAAAGTGCAAAAAAGGCACTGACTTTACAGTTGTGTAAAAACTTGCAAGACATGTGAAGGCCTAAGCTTTAAAAGCAATTACTCTTAGAGCAATTTCACTTAATTTACTTCACTTTTCTTAATCACAACCAGGAACAATTATTGATTGTAGCAAATTGCAGCTTGCCAGCTCAGTTTTTTTCACTTGTACTGAATCTCTGGTATGCAGTAGTTTCCATTTTTACTCCATATATTTCATCCATTTCAGAGAAAAACACGGAACTTCCTAGTTTATCTATATCACTTTCTTAAGACTTTATATAAACAGATGTAAATATTTTTCTCCTTACTTTACGTGAAGGGTATTTCAAAATGTTTGTTTCTTTTGATTCCTTAGAGGTCTTCCAGTCTTTTCATAACCAATGTGTATTCATTGATTTTTATCTTGCGGGATCTTCTGTCTTCTCCATGTGCTCTCTGTTTCCCTTATCACAACTCCTTTGAAGAGCTGTACTGAACTGCTAACCTATAGCTTCCAGGAACCAGTTTGAATCCTTCCTTAATGTTTCTAAATGGTAGAAGAAATTCCAGATTGTAGTTCCTGAGTGAATGGGCTTGTACATGATACTACTGAATATCATTTCATTTTTATTACTTCATCCTTTGAGGCTGTTTTTGTTCAAGAATTTCCAGTTTCTTCATGGTACTCATAGTGCCCCTGACTTTGTCTATGTATTAACTGTATAGGTTTTGGCTAACCCCACCATAAGGTTCCACCAAAAGGAAACTGTAGGCTACAGTTAGTGTCATACCTGGTGTGTTAATTCTCAATAAATCCAAAGCTGAGCCAGGCAGTACTTGCAGGAACTCCTGTTATAAGTCACTCAGTTCAGAGTATTCCTCAGAAGCTACTGGTGGATGCACACGGAGAGATGATGAATAATGAATATTTAGAAACTGTTGTAGACAATAGACAAAGGAAGATTTGGGTAAAGCTGCTGCATGGCAGTTAGGCTCTGTTTCTTCAGCCAGGATGTTCAGGTTGGATATCAGGAAAAGGTTCTTCACCAAGAGGGTGGTCACACACTGGAACAGGCTGCCCAGGGATGTGGTCACGGCACCAAGCCTGTTGGAGTTTAGAAGTGTTTGGACTATGCTCTCAGACCCATGGTCTGAACTGTGATTTTTGGGTAGACCTGTGTGGAGCCAGGAGTTGGACTCGATGGTCCTTCTGGGATCCCTTCCGACTCAGGATATTCTATGATTCTATGAGAGATAAGTAGTATTGTCTCATGTTGTGTTCATAGTGGGAATCTGACCTGTGTTCCTGACCAAAAAAAAAAAAAAAAAACCAAGTTTACTGATGAAGAGGTAAAGAGCTCCTGAAGGAGGGCAGACCTCAAAGGAAAAAGACATATTGTGTCTTAAGCTTTACATACTGGCCCGAAACTGTCACTGATAACTGATCTGCAAGGCTCGCTCTGGGGTCAGTCTTAAAAATTCTGTTAATGGTGTCCATATAATTTAGTGAAGTTTCTTGAATTGTTCATCACCAGGTTTCTAACTAAGATGTGTCAAAGTGAAGCATGCTGCTTTCTCTGGTCATGAGCCACCTTCTGCACGTGGCTTAACTCCATCTGATGTGCTAAATGCGGTAATCAGATTGACAGATGAACTGGAAATGGTGACTCCACAGAAGCTAGATTCATGTACTAGGACGTTCTGGCTGTATTTCCTTTTATCTTTTTTTCTGTATCTATTTCATTCATGTGCTATATATTTATATGATTAGAACACTATCAAAAAGGATGTAATTTATTCAACCAAATTCTTATTTTACAAATTTAAGTCATCTGCTAGACAGTGATGCTGCAAAGAGTAGGCTCTCCTTTAGATGAGCGCTGTCATTATAATTACCTCAAACATGGAGGTTCTGCTTGACCTAGATTAGCTTCTGGGGTAGGAAAAATGTTCAGAAAACTTACTTGGGATTCAACATTTCTTGTATCAAGATTCAGAAATGGTATGTTAGCAGTTTTTAACTTGATTATATACACCTAATTGCTTCTGTAATTTGGGAAACCATTAAAATTACCAATTTTGTATGTTATGTATTATATAGCCCCATAGAATTAGTGATAGGTGATGGTTTGTCCTTGATGAATAAAAGTAATGTATTTAAATCTTTCTGATATTCTTTCAGCATTTGGTATTTTCTATGAATAGACATTGCAATTAAAACTGTGTATCATTCTAGAGTTAAGCTGTAATTGTTCAGCTGCTGGGTGTCTCATGATCAGGGAATGTTCTCCCAAGCAATACTTCATAGCACCTCATTTCCTCCAAACTCCACTCTGTCAAGTTATCTTTGATCCAAAAAATGTGATGGTAGAATTTGTCAGACATATTCTGGATAAAGAATGAATCACTTACCTGTACAGATCGTTTGAAAAATATACTTTATATTACTATTGTATATGATAACATTTTATTTTCCCTTATAGCTGTGTAGAAAAGGAAAGTAAGAGTTAACACACTCGGAGTGTATTTTTTGCAAAAGCCTTCTCAAGAAAACAAGGCCCATAAGAGAAGCTTAAATGAGGACAATTTCCATCCTTCTACTGAGTAAAGAAAAATGTTGACTAAAGTTTGATCTGCTTTACAACTGCATGAGGGCTTTAACAGCAGAAATCCTATAGCATGTTTTCATTCAGTAGTGCATTTGTTTGAGATCATCAGCAAATAAAGATGAAGCAAACTCCATAGATTTGTCATGTACATTGGAGACAGTCATTTGTAATAGAAAGCGTACACTAAATATTAAGAACTTATTCTCAGTAGTGGGTAGAGATGGAAATAAAAAAATAGGGTGTTTTGCACTGCTGTGACCTTAAGTACTCTTCAGAGGTGTTCTGAAACACCTTTTCTTTTGCCAAGAGTGGATCACAACTTCAGTATGACTGTAGAGCCTGATCCTCTTGGTTTTTTTTTCCATGGCAGTGGAGGTGTTGACCTGTGGTTCCCTATTAGTTCTTCTTCCACGATTCTTTTGGTCTCCTTCCTTTGACAGGACATTGTCAATGCTTGTATGCTCAACAGAACTTCAGTACAGCTCTCCCTAGCCTGTTTCTCTTCTTGCAGCACTTCCATGGGTGATGTTGCTGTACTGTATGTTCCAGACAATTCTATGTAAAAGATACAGCTTGCTTGATAGAGCTAGGGCTGCCAGGTACATTTAATTATGTACATTTAGTACATAATTAAATCTGCTAGTGTCAGACCACCAAAACTAATACCTGAAAGATTTTTAGTGCTATAAATTGCCCTGAAAAAAGAGGTGAGAGCTTCTGGAGATGGATTATTTTTGGTGATCTTTATAAATTGCACTGTGGCATAACTGGCTGTTATGAGTTTACTATGAAATGTAAGATTTCATGAATACCAAGATCAGTCTATCTGCTCTTGAGTTGAAAAGATTTTTTTAAACATAAAGCTGATCTTCATTCACTATATTGTTTCTATTACAGCTGTTTAAATAATTAAATTTCAGTAATCCTAGAACAGAGTCACAGAATGGTTTGGGTTGGAAGGAACCTTAAAGATCATCTGGTTCCAACCCCCCTGCTGTAGGCAGGATGCCACCCACTAGACCAGGTTGCCCAGGGCCCCATTCAGCCTGGCCTTGAACTCCTCCAGGGATGGGGCATCCATGGCTTTTCTGGGCAACCTCTGCCAGTGCCTCACCACCCTCATGGTGAAGTTAATGCAATTAAAATAAATGATCCCCCAAACTGCTGTCAAATTCTAAGGGTTGGCTGTGTGGTTTATGGAATTTGGTCATTTTATGGAAAAGTTATATTTTAAGGAAAAAAAAAATTATACTTTTAGGAAAAATTAGCTCTTCACACATCAATTTGAATACCTGATTATAATGTCATCCAAAATTCAGATGGAAATCAGTATACATGAACACCTGCAAGTTAGAAGTTTTTTAAAAAAGCTTGCAAATGAATCACCATTAATTTGGCATGTCAAAGCTAGTACAGTAGCGATAAAAGCAATTAATTTTAAAAATGTTTGGAAACTCAATTTTGAAGCTTGGAATACTTTCAATTTTCATTGCCTTTTAAAATCAAAATTTCACAAGCCTTCTTATAGTCCAAGATGTAACTGGTGAATTCTACTGGGAATTCAAATTTCCATAATAGAACTTTTTCTAAAGCTATGAAAAAAAATAGCTGATTAGCATTCCAGTAAGATCCATAAATATATTCTGCGAGGTGTGAAATTGTATTTTGCTCTGCCCTAAAATAAACTAAAATGATAACTGGTCCTGGTGTGTGAAGCTAACCAGTTTGTTAAAAGGAATGGGAAAATCTTTAACTATGGAAATGACTTTGGCAAGGTAGAAAAATATAGCTGATGAAAGTTTGAGAAAGGAGATAAGTGTTTCAAGTAGTTCTGGTGAATAATTTTTGAATGTTATGCAGAATGTCTGCTTCAAGAGTCTTAAACACTCTTATTTACCTTGACTTAAAAAAAAACAACAACCAAACTTATAATGGCTGTAGGGAATGACTCCTGGAAGTTATGTAGAAAATATTATTTGAAAAATGTATTAGATGCAATTTTCTGTTACTAAAATTGTAGTTCAGACAGTATTTTCCAAAATTTTTGCTTTAGCTCTAACAAGTGCAGAAACTGGAAAGCAAGAGAATATTTGTAGTAGATATGTCATAGAAAAACTAATGGATAATTTGTGAGGTTACCGTGCAAGTGGAAGCACTTTTTCTGAATGATAAAGGAACAAATTTATAAAAATCGCTTAGACTCATAAAGCCCATAAAATACGGTACTTGGAACATCTGTTAATTGCTTCCTGGATGGCCTGTAATTAGTGACCAGATGTTTTTGTCTACTCCTCTGAAATCGCCTCCTTCAATAACTCAGCCTGTCAAAGGAAAATCATAAGTACTGTTGGCTGAGTGTAAACAAAGGCTTCTTTACATTGCTCAATGCACAATTTTAAGTGATTAGTGGTTCTGGAATTGTACAAAAACTTACACTGATTTGGTGCCACAATTTTCAGAATTGCATGTGGCTCTCAGGAAGACTCGGATTCTGTGGGATCAGAATCTAAATGGATTTTAGATTTACAAAAAGGGAAGCAGAAAAGGGTACCCGTTGCACTTGGAAACTTAGATCCACTGGCAGGATTAGGTTCTGGTTGTTGCTGGGCAGATATGAAGTTCTAGAGTCTGACCTTGCGTAAGCATGGTCATACTCATAGTGGTTTCAGTATATGAGTCAGTGTACAGACTGTATGAAAAGATCTTTTGCAGGCTCTTTCCCACAGTAACTTCATATCTGTTGGGAAACTTGTTTGCTTCACAAGAAGTCTGACTTCTGATTTACTGCTGTGTAGCTGCAAATCGCTGCTTGTGTGTTGTAGTCCCTAGAACAACCAGCTCCTGATCCATAGATGGATGTCTTAAGCACTGCTGAAATATAAGTAAAAAGTTTTTTTTATTCTATAGATAATTTTATCATTGAAGATAATGCTACAGTATTAGGTGTGGTCATGATTATTTATGTGAGTATATGAAAAGGATTAGGAAGATCTGAATAGCGTTTCTTGCAGTGTATTTACTGATCGGTGGACCCTAAGACCTGGTGTATTCATACTGTTAAAGGGAAATTTTTGGCACTGAAATTGGATAATTAGGAAGTTCTGCTAGCAGAGTAAAATTGATAGTTATCAAGGAAACTCTGAGTTCTGGTGTTTGATATTAATGTCAGTAGAGTAGGAAAAATGGTGATTTTGTGAAGAACTTGCTGAGATAGTGAACCGGGAACTGTTTTATGTATCAAAGAATGTTGCTTCAGTTAAGGTAGAAAAAGATTGAAGAAGAAACACGTTTAGATCCTGTTGGCTGGGTGGTAGAGCATGGGAGGAATGTCTCAGTTGTAAGTGCAGGCCAATCTTGATGGAATGCAAAAGAATGAGATTGGGTCATATGCTAAGTGTTTAAGAAAATGTGTTAAAAAAAAAAAAAAACTTTGAAAAAAAAACTTTGAAGTAGCAAGTCTTTAAGGTCTCTAGGTCTCCTTGGGGAAGGCATGTCCTTATGTAACTTAAGTGCTTTCAGCAGTTTCTATATCAAGACTACTTAGAGTAAATTTGTCTGAAAAAATGATTCTGTGCTTAATGGTAACCTAAGATAAAGATAGAATAAGTAAAATTATTCAAAGCCTGAAACAATTAGAAAGTATCTTAAACATGCACATAATAGCTGCTAGAAAATTCATAAATGAATAAACTGGTGGAAATCATGGTCAAAACCCATTTGAATTAAATGACAAGAGTTTTCACTCCTTGTAATTCATTGTTATGCCTGTCTGGGTAGTGAGCTCTCATATGAGAAAGTAATTCTCATTCTACAGTGAACAAATTCTTTTTACTCCTCAGCTGGTTCAGTTATTGACTGCAGGCAAAATGGGTTGGTGATGACTGCTTTGCTGTTGTACAAGGGAAACTACAGTTTATTTCAGAATGCTCTACTGGCACTTGGCAGTGTCCAGAGCTTTTTTCCTTATGATTTGGTAATGTACATCTCGGAAATAACCCAAAGTAGCTTTTTGTTGGGTAGTAAATAATTTGAAGAGTGAACTTACGGTACTCATTCCTGAGAAACAGGTGGTGGAGGGTTCATTGTCATGCTCACAAACAGAAGTTAGATTGCTCCCAGATAAGGAAAACTAACATCCTGAAACAAGGATGTTTTTTTCTGGATTTGATGGAGAATGCACAGTTGGAAAAAAAAAAAAGCGTATTTTGGTATGGGAGGCTGGGTAAAGTGTAGAAGAGACTTATATTTAGTTCTGAGTAAGGAACAACTTTTTTCCCCATGAAGGCAGTCAAGTCATGGAGCAGGTTGCCTGGGGAGGTTTGGTACCCTTGCATGTGTTCAGGACCAGACTGGATAAAGCCGTGAGCAACCTGTTCTGAGCTCAGAGCTGCTCCTGCCCTGGGTAGGACTGGGGCTAGGGCCTTCCTGAGGTCTCTTCCAACTTATGAAGTTCAGGCTAGAAAAGCAATATGTGAAGCTTGCTAAAGGATGGATTTGTGATTTGTCTTGATGAATATTGTCAAATGAGGACTCTTTTTCATCTAAAATACCCTCTAGTTTAAATCAAAATTACTTCAGGAAACTCATATGGCCTATTTTATATTGAGGTTATACTAAAATGGAGTTAGACTAAATGATTGTAATCTTTGTCTTTTTATAAATCCTTTTACAAGCAATGGGAATACATTGATTTTTCTTGTAGAGTGGCTTTTTGTAACTTTGATTCTTGATTTTTTTCCCAAAGACATTTCAGTCTACATACTTTATTGTATGGGAAACGTGTGTGGTTGTCTATTCTGTGTACATTTTCATAGAGATTAGGGACCAACTCACGTGGAAAGTGTGCAGAAATTTTACTAAAGCCAATTGAATATGTATAATTGTCAATTGTGTTTTGCTCTTTTGTATTTAAATTTACTGCTATAAGAAATGAAAATGTCACTGGTGGGGTGTGAAAATGAGGCCAAGGGTGTTTCAAACCAGCCAAGTTAAAGGACTTCAAGCCACTGCATGAAGAGCCACCCTGCGTATTGACTAGGGATTTTAATAAGGATCAAGGAACATTGCGTTCTTGGAAAATACCCAAACTGGATAGAATTCTGAAATGAACTGAAAGCCTTGGAAGCAAGCTGAACTAAAAACATGTTAATACATCATGAATATCTTGGTCTAAATCAAACCTTGGAAAGATTCATGGAAGAAAAATATAACCCAGATTTTAGAGAGGCTCCAATGGATATAGGACATGTCTGGGCAAGGGTGAGGGTATGGGACTGCTCTGTTTTTACCTCCATCTGCAAGGTGAATGAGGCCTTTCCCCTGTCTATCCGTCTATTATAGGCATATAGAAAAATAGCCTAGAAAGCTGTGTCTCGGTGCCAAGTCAAGCACTGTTGGTATATTGTTGTAATGCCAGTAATAGTAAGCATAGGATGAGACAATGGGGTGATCTGACAGTAGAATAATTCAGAGAAATTGGGAAAATTTTGAATGGTTTCAGAGGTTTAGAACAACTTGCTTATATCTTGCTACAGACCAAAAATAAACTGCTCATGAAGTGATGCCTGTTCCAAACCCATCCTCTGTGTTAGCAATTCCTAAAACATTCCAAGTGACTTCCTGTGGGACTGTCAGCAATCTCACAAGATCCTGTAGTTGATTGTACCCCATGAAGATAGGCTGATACCTCTCTTTAGGATTGCTCTCCAGAGGACAGAAAGACTGCAGTTTAGCTGCTGGGAATAACATTTAAGTCAAGACAGCCTTTAAAGTAAAAGCAAAAATGAATTTATTTTACTCCAGTGAAAAATTTATTAAAGCAGTTGTGTTTAGAAACTGATTAAAGAGGAATAAACATACAGTTTTATGGCAGCTTGTAGCTTTTACTTTAAGATGCCTTGCTTCCCTTCCACTACCTGATTATCAAATTAAGCAAACTAAAAGGATATTTCATATACTTCTTAGGCTGAGATCCAGTTATTCCTAAAGCTCTGTTCTTAGGCTTGCTGTCTCTGAAATAAATACTGACTTGGGATTAAGTAGTACCTATTACATTCCCTTTTCTCAGTTGTGTTTGTTTTAGTACAAGCTCACTCATGTCCCTGCTGATTCACTAATTCAATGCTACCCTGAATTCATCTCCTGCCTGTCAAGTTTGAGTTCAGCCTGGTACAACTTCTCTGCTGTTACATGTAGATCCTCTTGGAATTCTTCCCCATGGAAGGAGAACTTGGTTTAATATGTGACTAGTCTATTAACTACTTATACAATGAAAATATGCCGTGGTTGGGAAATGTTGACTTGGATACCATTTGTATCACACCTGGGAGCATGGCAGTTCATGTACATACGCAATTTAGATAAAGGTTGGCTTTGATATGGATTACAGGATGTAATTGAGCATGATGTATCATTTCAGGATATTCACAGGTTCTAATCATGTTAACGGACTGGTTAATATGAGAATGCCAGAGTATTGGGTATATTGCTTGCTTGGACGGGCTATTGTAATGGTAGGGAATTCCTGTTGCATAATTTTGGTGGTTTTCTCACTGAAGAGAAAGAATTAGTGCTTGGTCATTAAATGAAATGAGTAATGAAAAAAGGCATTTCATCACTTGATTATTGTAAAAAAATGTTTTTAAGCATGTAGGCATGCTTAGATTAGAGGTTGTGAAGAGAGCAAAAGGAACATATGCTGCTTTCCACTATTAAAGATAGCTAAAATAACACAGACGATGGTAATTTTTTTTTAAACTGGCCAGTTTGGCTGCATTGACTACAGAATGAAAGTACCTTAAATCTGAGATGTTTTCAATACCTTCTTTTCATTGGGAAACCTGATGTTTTAAAGGAATTCAGTTTCATATGACAGAACACTTAACAATAAGCTAAAACAGGAAAGGACAAAGCTAGTGTATGGACCAGTAAGCTGTCCACACTGAATACTAATAGGTCGTGTATTCTACTTTGTAGTACTCTTTTCAGAGCTCAGAAAACTTAAGTGAGTAAGGCATAAGAAGATGCGGTTAAAGCCAGGTGATTGGGGTGGCAAAACTGAGCAAACTGATCATAGCTTGAACACAAACAATTGGAAAAATGACTATAATTGCATCATTTCTGTTCCAGTTTTGGTGACAGCACAATACTACTTTCATTGTGCTTTTTCTTTTTTTTGGTAAGGATTGCTATTGCTGGTTTATTTGCACTCATCTCAGAGTTAGAACATAACATCAGCCAGCCCATGTAAATTTTGCCTCTTGTTTTGCATATTATATAGAGATGTTTTGAAAGCAGAAGAGAATCCATCTATGTTGTCCTGACCAAAGGCTAGAATCAGGTGTTTCATCTTTCCTGGGATGACTGTGCTGATATACAGCCTTATTTTATTGTATTTATTACATCAGGAGTCATTACCTATGTCATAAACCCATTGCTAAATATTAACCTCTTTCATTACCTCTATTATGGTGCTACTCATACCCTGCTTATGAGTGCCCATTACCTCTGACCAGTCCCATTTCTTTTTGACAGATCATGGTGATATTCAGGAGGTAATTAAGGTTAAATTCTTTTATTCATCAGGAAGTCAATTTCCATTTAGAAGGTATAACATCTATTGCTATAACATAAAGTAATTTATCCTTAAGGGATGTCATCTGTCATTGTTAACTTTCTGGCAATGCTAATACTACCAGCTATAAAGAATAAAATTGCTCTGATGGTAGAAACTGAACATTCCAGTATAGCAAACTTAGGAATAGGTGCCTGTAAGACCACAATCAGTAGCAAAATTATAAAATTCTTTTTTTTTTCAAAGTGACTTAAGTACTGTGTTCAGAAATTAATTTGGCCTAGTCCTCGGAGAAATTAGGAGAAAATGTTGCTTAGTTATTCCTTTGTTCATTACAGTCTGGGGTGCATTTTAAGCCAAATGTAAAGGAAAATTTTAATTCAAAAATCATTATAATCTGTTAACATTTATTTCACTGGAGCAAGAATACAAGTTGGACAAGTGCATTTGGAGGTTTTTCAATTACTTTAAACTCCTTTTTTTTACTGTAGAAGGGGTGAGGAAAAGGGAACCTACACTTATCGGTACTGTTTCTTAAAGCTGCTTACAAGGTAGAATTGCAGCTTGGTTGTATGCTCTCTGAGGGCATCCTGCTTGCTTTCCTTTTTTGCCTTATGCAACATTTGACAGTACAAACAAGTATGCAACAAAATAACACGAGGTATGGAATTATTTACTGTTCGTGTGATTTTTTTCATGTCACTTACTGATTGTGGTTATGCCTTTATCACTAAAACGGGGAAGAACCAATGTCTTCATGCACCTGTTTGAGAGTTCAGAAGGTAAAAATTTGATTTTCAAAATGCATACTCATTCTGAAAGATTCTAGAAAAGAATCTCTGCCTTGTGAAGTCTGGATGTATCTTTGATATGTGGAAACACTAATTACAAACTTTGAAATGTGCAATAAATCATCAAAATGCTGTGGTTGGAAGTATGGGGTTTGTTCATCCATTTCTAAGAGGGATTTTGCAGTCTCAAACTCATGTACAGCCTTTAGACAGCAGGAACATAAAATGTACCAGACCCAGGGACTACGCTAACAGTAATGAAACTTTGTGGAAGCACAACTGTTTTTTTTAAAGTATCTTTGCATTTATGCCATTAAAACAAGAAAGGGGAGAGAGCTTTCAAAGGTCATATTTCATCCAACCCCCCAAAACCAAGTGCCCTTTTCTGCTGTTTGACTTTTAAGTTCTTGTTATTTCTCTTGGCAAATTCCATTTCAAATTCAGTTTCTGTTTTGCATGGCAGAAAAAATTGCACATGCTATGTGGCATAATGAAGCATTATTGTAGTTCCAACTTCCTATTACAGAACTGAAAATGAATTTAACCAAAGCAAGCAGGCAGAAGTCATTATCTGATAGCTGCTAAAGGTCACAAATGACAGGCTCATAGGCATTCCTTTCGTAAGAATATCATCCCAGTTAAACTAGAAATTACCTTATTGTAGTGCTTGAAAGAATTATAAAGTTGAAGTGTATAATACCTTAAGGATAAGAAACAAGATAGTTAATAGATAAAGGGTATGCAAGTTATATGCATGCACATAGGTCAAGACATTTAGCAAAAACGCTGAAATGACTGCTTAATTCTAAAACATGCATAAATCTCATACAGACTTCAAGTTAGTTGCTTCCCTAAAATTTTAGCTTTTCCTCAAGTGTTGCTGGAACAAAGGCTAAATTTTCATATGTCTGCTTGGAAGTATTCTTTTTGGTATGATGCACTATTGAAAGCACAATTGTCATAGACTTTAAAATATTTTTAAAAATTTCTCACAGATATATCTGCCTCAAATATTTGTTTTCAGGTTCTTAGTAAACATGTATTTCAAATTCAATTGCTTTATTTAAATGTCAAAGGGTGTTCTGGCACTTCTGAGACTTTTCCATGTATTTTGAGTAATTCATCAGAATTAACCCTTTCACATAAATAGCTTAAATGAACAAGCTTTTTACAAATGTACTGAGAGAAGATGGTCATTGAAAACTTAAAATCAAAAAGCCAACGCTTACTGGGTTATTTTCTCACTTGTTTCTCCAGTCTACCTAGTAATATCAAATCACTTTTTCAGAAAAAATAAATCAACATCTGATACAGAAGAGTTATGGGGGAAGAGTACTTCCCTATTCGACAGATTTTGGATTTAATTTAAAAAAAAAAAGTTAAGGATAACAATTCCTATGTACTGTGCCAAATAAGAATTATTTTAGGGGGAGTTGGTCCTGTTTTACTGATGTTGTGATAACAAGCTTGAAGGTAAATCACCCTTCCACCCTGCAAACCCACTGTGGTCGTCAAAATTATTCAACTCAGATTGGCAGAACTTATTAATGAATGTTATCAGACTTAAAACAAAACCTTATCCCAAATCTGGCAAAGGTATACTTGTGTTAATTTTGATCTTTGAGGTCTTTAATGAGAACAAAAAATTGCTCAGAAGTACAGGAAGGCAAAAGCAGATGCCAAGTGAGTCTTATGGACTACGGAGCAATTGAGAAACCTGAGCCAAACTGGAGGTTCCCATGTGTAACACTGTGTCTGTCAAATCATTCCTTTCTGAATTTCTGCAAGCTTGCATTTACTGAAAATACTACAAGTTCTCACTTCTTTTTTTTCCTAAAAGGAGGGTGTCAATACATAAGTTAAAATGCTGTTGTAAAATCTGAACTTGTATGTGAAGTCTCAGATTTACAGGGAATATTTACAAGTTTTTCTTAGAAATGAACTGCCTTGATAGATCAGGACTACCCTTAGCTCTTAATTTTCCAAGGAAAATATTTCCTTTGTGTGTAAAGCACCCCTCTCAAAATAGAAGTGCTGTTTCTGTAACCTAGCGAAGGCTAAGTTTGCCAGCAGCCTGCAGGTGCTTATTCTTTTCAGAGAAGCTCCATTGTGCCATAGCTGTAATACAGAACACTAATGCAATATTTCATTGTTAGCAGACCTATGACATTTCATTTTGTTTGTTTGCTAGACTTTTATTTAAAGTGTTGTATTTGATGTGAGGAAAGAGGAAAGTAAGGTCCTCAGGGTTATTAAAATTCACAGCAGGGAAACAAATAACCACAATGTAATAGAAAAGATTCCTCTTTCGGCCTCTAGCTCCACGCTTGTTTATACAAGAAAAGTTCATGTGGATATTATTTCTGTGGCTCTAGGCAGTCACGTACTAAATTTCATTCCTGTTTCAAAGCATGGGGGTGGCAGTCGGTATTTTATTTTGTGAGAGGTGGGGAATCTGAAACAATTTGAGCTAAAATGTACTGTTCTGAAAGGATGTCCACGTGGTTTCACAGGAATACTGACCAAGTCATATTTTGGGTTTGAGTGTTTAGGGACTCCACCAGCATCAATGAGAAGAGGAATTATTTGTGTTCACTTTATGGCAATGATCAGTCAATTTTATGAGCAAAGCACAATCTGACATTCAGTTTGGTTGTGTCAATCTGACTTTTCCCAGATCTGAACTAAAAGAGCTGGATTAAATTCTAATTAGGTATTTAACCTTTGGCAGAATGAAGATGAAAACATGAAAAGGGCCATGTAAAGAACTTTACTGAAGGTTAATTGCCTGTACTGTATAACTTCCTGTTTTACTATATTTTACATAGCTAACTTAAAATCTGAAAGGATTGATGAACAAATAGGGTTGTTTGGTCAGCAGGGGCTTACTCAGTTTCTCTTCTTGTAGTGACAATGAAGTTGACTTAGGCTTCCTTATGCCTGCATGTGTCATGGTGGCATTCACCCAAGCAGTAACTGAGTAACTTCCTGGCACTTGCTCAGCAGTGTGGTCAAAGGAGAACTAATGCTGTGTCCAAACTAATGTTCCTTCAGATTTTATGTCAGTAGGTAATCCTGGTCATGGTGTGGCTGGAGATCTCTATAGCCCATTGGGCATTCAGATGTAAAGAGCTCTAGAAGTTAGTAGGCTAATAGCATCATATTTTGATGTATACCTCTGTTAATCTTTCTGAATATTTGTTCACTGGAGTGTTACCTTTTATATATTGTCAAGTTATGTAACATTTGTTACCTAAAGCAGGGGAATTGTAATTTCTCTGAGAGATGATTCTCCATGAGAGATGATTAAGAAAATCAAATCTACAATTCTACCTAGGTAAAATTCTGCTTGTTACACCAACTTAAAGGTGGCAGAAGTGCAGTTTCATCGATTGAGTTCTCTTGTGTAAGCTGATTCTGCATCTGGCACCTTAAATGCGATGTACTTTAAAAAGAATCTTCAGCTGCACTTCTGAAGCTCCTTCCTCTGCATAAACTAAAATATTGTTCTAGTTGAATCAATAACATAGAGACCTGCCTAGGACATTCAAGTGTCTGCTCAGTCTAACAGCTCTCAGATCAAAGAACGGGCCCTTGGCAAAAAGTTGTTTCTTCAAGACTGGTATAAAAGTGATTGATTCAGATGAAATTACTGCAGCTCCTTTGAATAAATGTTAGTCTTGAGTCTGGAATATTTTTTTTAGGATGAAAAAGTTTATTCATCAGAACAACTGGAAATTTTTTATCCTATTGCTGAAGCTCAAAAATCAGACATTTGATCATACAAAGCTAAACATTCAAATGTGTTCACACTGAGCAATATAACAGGTACCACTACAGAACATCAATTGAGAAAGCCAATAGCTCATCCAAAAACTCAAGTGAAACTGCTAGTAATGATGTCAGATTGCTACAGGGAAGTTATCTTCAATACTCACTAGATACCAAGCATGAAATGATGTTGGCTACAGTCTGGTCACAGCAGCTCATTTCATTTGTCATGAATTATGTACAGGGCTAGTCCAGTATGACAGATTACTGGAGGAAGATAAAGTGGAGGGATGCTGAAAATGGCATTAGATGTGTTATGCTTTGGGTAAGTGAGGACTATAAGGCAGTATCATTTGGAAATTAAAGAAAATTTAATGACAACCCTTACAAAGGATCTTTTTTTTTTTTTCACCAGCAAGCATTTGCATACTTAAAAAGAAATTGCACGGAGTACATGATGGGGAGTTCTGCACTAGAACTAGTGGTGGCTAGTGTATTTACTTATATTTGAGTGTGAATACTAAAATATATAGACTTACTCTTGCATTTCTGAAATGAATTCTATTTGTGCCTCAGCTCTGGAAAAAAAAAAACTTTTGTAGGCTTCAAAAGTACAGTGCTTTTAGCCTATTTATCCAAGGTGTCATTTCTTTGTATACCTTACAAGGTGATCCCAGTGTTCTTTGTATTAATATGTATCATGGCTTTACTGAAGAGTGCAGTTTAAGGTTAGATAATACCAGGTGAAATCTAATCCTATTGTATAACCTGAAACTGAGCTAAATATTTTTTAACCCATAATCTAATATGAAATTAACTGTTTCTAACGTATGAAGGATAAATCAATTCTATTGTTTAATGTCATAGCCTTTATTTTTTCCTCTTCTGATTTTTTTCCTGTTTTTCCATTTTGCTTTCCTTCACAAACATATGCTTCTACTTAAAACAAGCTCAACGTTTCCTAATCTGTTTTGGTTTTGTTCTCAAGACAAGTGTGCTGGAATGGCACTAGCTATGCTGCTTTTAAACAAATCTAACCTTGGCAGACTTTAATGAGCTAAAATCTTGGTAATTTACTGGTTGTGGGACAGCAGTGGAAATGAGGCAGAAAATTTTGCCCTACTGCTTTAAGGACTTTTCTGTATTGCTTTTTTGAAAGAAGCTTCAATGTCTTGGATTCTTGTGTTGAACAGGCCAATACAATCTCCTTTTTTATTCCTCACCTCACGGACTCTGTGAGTGCCTCACATGGAGACTCCTATAAATAGACACTTGAATAATTTTCGATGTGTTTTCCCAAAGATACATATTTTACTAATATTACTAAATGTTTTACTAGAATAAGTGGGGTGAGAACACATGATTTTGTGTGAAGAAACAATGGAAGATCGGTGGAGGAAGCAAAACACGGACTGTGGAGGATGTGGTTGGGTCTGAGACAGATCCAGTGGCTTCAACAAGTGGTGTCAATAAAGAATGTGGAAGTTAGCATATGGAGCAATTTCTATAATTGAAGCCCTATGCCAGTGTCATTAGCTGAGCAGGATTTTACTCTGCTCTGCCGTAAGGTTGATGTGCCTGTAGTGTTTAGTGAAAAGCAGAAGCAGTTGCTGTGGGCTGAAACATTCCTGTTTTACAAAACTACAGTGGGAAAAACAGGTATGGGGAGGACTTCTTACCATTTTTTTTTCCCAATCACTAAAAATGCTTTTTTACCATCTGGAATACAACACAGTTGTCACAGGTGTTGTATGGAATCTGGTGATTTTAAAATGACCTGTCATATCTGAAACTGTTAATTAACATTCAGGCCACAAAGTGAGTGGAGTTTTACTACATTAGCGCGTGTATTTTAATGCTTTGTGCTGTTTTAGGGTGACAAGCTCTGCAAAAATTTACATATAACATCTGCTGATGAACTGTTGCCTGATTTAAAAAAGCATTTTGGTTCACAATCTAGGATGGTGGTGGCTGCCAGCGGGTTTTGCATGTGTTTGAGTACACTAATTGATCCTCTTTTATATGAAGTAAAGAATAGACTGCTGTGTTGAACATGCTAAAGTAATTAGCACGTTACGAAGTTAAACACATTAGATCTAGATATTTAGATTGCATGAAGTGGAATGTAAAGAATATTTTACAATTTTGTCTTTACTCCCACAAAAAAACCACACACAACTGAAACTCATCAGCTCCCTGCCAAATTTAACTGGGAAATGTCCCTTCTGAGGTAAATATGGCTGCTGGTTTAACAGTCACTTGTTGGCATGTAAACTCTGTAATCTAGATATTTTAGTAACACTAAATCTAACCTGACTATTAAATGCTACTTTAATCTTGACTTAAATGATTTTTTCAGACCTGCTAAGCTAACAGGACTGCACTTTTTCAAAAACTCCAATGGCCCCTGCCACTTGAGAATATCCCATGTAACTGTGAAGGAGGGAATTGCTTGTTTTTAAAAATATTTCAGCCATCAAGTACTACACACCATAATGGGCTATAGTTGGGAAAGAACGATAACTGGTAAAGAACTGAAGTGGGCTTTGAAACAATACCAGCATTTCTCACTGAGAAATGTAAGATAGCTAACTAGTAGGTTAATTGTCAGAGGAAAGCAACCATTCCTGAAGCAGCAATCTGTTCTTTCTGTGATATTAGCAGAAAGATTAAATACTGCTCTCTAGAGAAGCATACGTTCCCAGGTGGCCTTCACTTTGCGCCACACTACTGAGGAGCCTGCACACTGTTCTCGAAAATGAAATCTGCTCAGTTTTCTCCATGAAGTCCCAAACATGCCTAAAGCTCTTGTTGGTAAATAATACATAATTTGTTACACATGCTCCACATGGATATGGAAAATAATTAAGCTGCCTTAGAAATGAATGTGTACTTCCACAATGCAACCTTTTGTCTTTCTGGAGACTTGCTTTTGGACTCAATCCCTGTTATGAATGGTACTTGCTGCCATGCAATCAAAGATGCTGTATCTATTGGTCTTTAGTAATAGTTTTTAAAAACCAAATGAAGAAACTGTCTAAAAAAAAAAATAAACAGTACTTCGTGTTACTGATGTATAATTATTCAGACTTTTCCCTTTCTTCCCCAGTCCTTGTGGCCTTCTGTATCCTGCAAGGACAAAACAGAATCCAGGTAAAACTTGAATCAAAATTAATATTTCTATCTATTATTGTTGACATCTGTGGACACTAAAGCTTTTTTCAATGAAGAAATGATTTTGTATTTAAATAACATTTCAAGTTGCAACTTCACAGAACAAGTGCCATTATGGAATGAAGTCCTGAGATTTATTGAAGGCTTCACAGTCCAAATGGAGCGACTGCTGGTATTGACAGAAAAGAGTACAGGTGGCACTCAAGATCTTGCGCAAAAAAAAAATGTTAGAAGTTAGGAAAGCAAATATTGGTTCATTCCATGCCAGGCTTCAAGCCCCAGTGGAACAAGTCTAAAGATAGACTGTTGATGTAAATTTGAGGACTTAGCCACATGGACCAGAATATTAGTAATTGTTGCCAGCTCTGGTTAAAAAGAACAGTCTGGTTTCTGACAAACACCTTTTTATGAACTTCATTGATTAATATCTGTGTTTCAGACCTTATTTTTCCATATGCATCTCCTGGTTTACTTCAGACATCTGGAAAAAAGTTTGACAGTTCCTCCCTCTTCATTGAGCAGTAATCCCTATGTGTATCTTAAGCTAAGGGATGGAAAACACTTTCCATTCTTGTAAGTGGAAGAAGCATGAAAGGGGTAAATTTATGTTTAGTGTAGATAATGTTTTTTGTCATGTCTCCTTACTTGACCTGTGTCTCAAGAAAGTTGTGATTAGCAAGGTGGTCTGTTCTTTGTATTACCTACATAGTTCTATGGAAAATGGCCTGGACTAACATGTTACTCATGAGTGATCCCCTAACATGCACATTTTGTTGTGAGACTGGTGGTAAACTGCATCTATTGGTAACCTAGATAAATTTACTATTTGGGATGGTCTGCACTGAGTCTTGGTAGTGATCTTATACAGCAAAGGGAGGAAATCTGTAAGTATTTTACTAGAGAAAAAGAGGAAATGACAAGATTAGCTATTCTGTGCAAACAAATATATTTAGCTTTCTTGAACTCATTTTTTAAGTATTGCGTACCTACTGTTGAACAATGGTCTGTTTGGGTCTGTACATAACTGGTCAGATAGAAATGCTTTTTGAAGATTGTTAGTTGAGTGCTGTTTTAAATAGCCTTGGAAAAGCAACGCTGGTACTCTTCCTGCTTCTCCTCTGATCTTTGTGCTCTGCCAACCTTGGTGCTTGTAAATCTAGTAGATTCCAAGACCATATAAATAAACAAAATTTGACAGCCTGTCACCTGGAAGAGACTCGCTTATTTTTATTGCTTTGCCTTGGATATTTGGTTCTGCCAGACCTTGACCTTGAGTTTACAGGTGGTTTGGGAAGCTATTTACTGAATATATCCAACTTCAAATAGGCAATATGGAGCTTAAGGTGAACTCAGACCAAATTTGATATTTATGTAACAAGTTTCCCAAATACATAATTTAATTCTGGCCCATGCCAAAATAACACTGGTCTTGAAGGACTATATTCCATTTTCTGTTGCACAGAAAATAAAACAGTGGAGAAAATAAGGAGATGATTCCTCTTTTTTGCCTTCTCTGTGAGAATAATTAAGTACAAATGTTGAGTCAGAGTGTTGATAGCTGAGGAGAGCATACTTGAAGACAAAAAGCTGTATGGCAGTAAGTGACCTAACTGGGACTGGCAGTAGCATATAGCTAGATTTCCCACTGGACTTAAAGTGGTGATACAGATAAGGGGTGGGGAAGAAAGAAAGTCTGCAGTTATATAGGGCAGGTAGAATCACAGCACAGAAGGCAGTGGATAACCAGGTGTTTTCTCTTACCTGCTTACATTACTGAGGAATACATTGTAATTAAATCTTCCTTTTTGTGAGAGAGGGGAAAAAAAAAAGCTGCTTAGGCAGTGGTATGTGCCTCAGGCAAATTTTCCTCAAGTTTCATTTCTATGTATAAACACACAGGACATATCTGTATTTATCCATCTATGTGAATATTTATGTTCAGTTGGAGAATCACAGTAGAAACTGCTACGAGTCCTAGTTTCTCCAATCTGTTTGCTCTCCTTTCTGCAAACTTGACTTTTTATTCCCTCAGTTATTTTATATAAAATCTGTTAACCAAGCATTATGCACATTATGTTTAGGTTTCTTCAAACTTGACCCCATTAGTAGAACACTGTGAATCACATAGAATGACCAAACTATTTGAACCAGAAGCATAAATGTGGCTGGCTATGGATAAACTCATTCCTGAGAGCACTTCCTGTAGATTGGAGATCTTTGCTGTAAGAAAAGGAAAACAGTCTTTTAAACTTAAAGCTCATTCACAGCCGTGTTTTCCTTTGGCTCTGCTCTGGTCTGCAGGCAGAGCCTCTAGCCAAGAACTCTTGACCCCTGCTGCTGCTGTGATGGCACTTTAGAAAGTCTAATTCAACCTTTGGTGTCACTGGGTCCACTGAAGTTAATTATGGAGAACTACTGTGTGAAACAGACAGTCTCCTTTCTTGTATCTGCATAGCATTTATTGACCTCCTGGGATGGAGAAAGATCATGATGGCATATCCAGGTCGCTCCAGTGACACGTCAGTTGGAAGTTTAACTTCTAAAAGTTTGATTTCAGCTATGAGTTTTTAGTGGCAATGACGGTAGCTAAAAAGTATGACTAAGTTCTCTCCTTCAGCCAGCTTGTTTTCCTTGATTTATACTTATTGAGAGCAGTTAAATTAAAGTTAATTAACAGCAGTTAAAATTCTAAAAAAATGTGCTGGCTTGGAATATCACACAAGGTTCACTTAGAAGTGATCTAGTTTTGAAAGACGTAATTTCGTAAATGACACTTCCTCTTTTGTCCCTAACTGTTTAAGAAGTTTTTGTAGAAGGAAGTTACAATGATGTTATGATATAGGTTTCTTAGTGCTCAGGCACCAGAAATGTTGATTCCTCATTTAAAAAAACAAAAGCAAACAACAGCAGAAACCAGACATACTCAAGTGTGCTAAGTCTACACTGCTCTGGTGTTATGGTTAGGTGATGAATTTAATTGAATAAACTTAGTTTAGACTGGTATTAGACAACCTTGTGGCAGTCTTCACTACACTTGTTCTTCAAGTGTTGCATCTGTTCTCCTGATGGGAAAGTTTTTTCAATATAGTGCCAAATATACTGGGACTCCCACTTCCAAGACACTTGGTCCATTTCCTATTACAATGGGTGATTGATTTGTAAGTCTTTTCCATTTGCTAAGACAAGACAGAATGAGGAGAACACCACAAGTAGTAAAAATTCAACTCTAATCAACAGAACCTGTGTATAAAAATGGAAATGCTCTGAATTCTGCAGTGTAGCCTTGAGTCATACAGCAGATGCTGCTTATATTTTGTCAGCGAACAAAAGCAATAACTTCCTTTAAAAACAAATGTGTTCTGTACTTCTATATCAAAGAAGTTAGGATGTGAGGGTGAGATAAATGGGAAAAGTGGGCAGAGTAGGAGTGGAAAAAAACAACACTCTTCAGAATCTTTGATATGTTTCCTGTTAGTTTGCAAGCTTCTGTCTGTCTTTTTGCCCAGAGAGTGAAGGAGGGTGGGGAGGGAGAGGAATCACTAATTAGTAAGTAGGTGTAGGCTGATGGAGAGAAAATATAACCCCTGGTCTTTTGAAGAGAATTTGAACTAGGAGAGATTAATGGGTATTACACAAAGAAAAAAAAAAAAAAAAAACCTCAGCAATTCAAGCCTCCAACAAAAGTACAGGTTTGGCCCTGATTCCCCAGAAGACTGAGAAATCAAGGATTTTAGCACATAAAACCAGGTAGGAAAAAGGGCTTCAGTAGGATGTTGCTTTTTTTATTCGTTTTCAAGGCAGAATTATAGGTTGTTGGCACTTCCTAATAATTCTAGTCTCTAACCTACCCTTCAATAAGAAATTCTAGCAAATTAGGTTAGAACACAATAAAATTGCTACAGATATTATGGTAATAAGACAAAGAGTATTCAAATATTTGATTTTCATCATGAAGATAATACTCAATGCAGCCAGTGTGAGATGGATATCAAACCTAGAGGATAAACCAAGTGGATATTGAGCTGTATAGTGTTTTTATTGAGGAATCTGTGGATTGAGTTGCTGTTATGGGACAGCTGAAATCTAATAGTAAACTAGTTAAAACTGGGAAAAAAAAAAAAAATCCAGTCACTTGTAAGTCTTTTGTCAGAGTCCTAGGTAGTTGCCTGCTTAGAAAAGGTTCTTTACCTGAAAATCCTGTGATACTTTGAGGAGTCAAAAAATGTTCCGTATGTTTATTACTACTGTATTATAAATGTAAATGGAAGTGATTGAAATGGTATTTTTAATGTTCATATAGGGAAATAAATTTAAGAAATAATACATATTCCCATGCAGGGCAAAGATGCAAAATTCTGGTGAATAACACAATGTGTACACATGCTGTTCTAACAAAAATGCATTAAGAAATACATCATATTAGAACGTCTTGATTTTTTCTCACCCTTTTAGCAAAATAAGAGAAGAAAACAAGAATCCAAGACAGAAGTTGAGATACAGAGCATCCCTGACAAAATCTGGCATTAATAACATCAAAATGCTACAGTAATAAGGTGCTTGTGACAAATGTTTTGGAAAAAAAAATCCAAATAACTGTTGTTGGAAAGGAAGTGTTTCACTTGTCTTTAACAGAATAATTTTGTAATTGGAATTGTCATTAATGAATTCTAAATCCAGTCAAAGGCAAACATTCTGGTTGCCCGTTTTACTGGTGCTAGAAGTGAAACAGATTATAAACTATTTTAATTATGGCATAAGTCTGGTCTTGATCTGTATTTTATAATTTTATAAATTACACTTGAATGACATTATTAGCTTCAGATAACACACACACCCCTGTCAAAAAGTGACACTCATTCTACTTTAGTATTGAAGGACTGTATCTCATGAAGCTCTAACCACTGAGCAGCTAATCTCGTTATCTTTTAGTTTGCTATCCATGGTCAATGGAGTACAACTGTGGATCACCCACTAATTTACAACAAAGTGAATCTTTTTTTAGAAGATAGATGTGTTCCCTACTGATCAGAGAAGCAGGCTTCAAGCCTAATGTTTAGATGCCTAAAAATAAGTATGCTTAATTTAATCCTCAACATTTTTTTCCTGATTGAAAAGATGCTAAACCCAGTTATTTGATTCATTATATAAAATGAAAAAGCCATTGCCTGGCAAGAACTCCTAATCGCGTGTGATTCTACTCATCTCGGAGATGATCGTACCACAATGGCCAGGTATCCATGGGGATGGGTTACCTGCATGTTAGCTGTTCATTGTAAGAGATGTAAAATGAGCACTGATTTCAGAGTGCTGAAAAAGAGGTGATTGTAACAGTGTGTGGAATGAATTTGAAAACAGAAGGTTGATGAGTCTTCCTCACTGATGCTACAGTTCTGGAAATTCAGAAAGATGGTTGAACAAATACTTCAGTTTGTTACTTAAATGGGCAAAACCAGCCACCTGGTAATCCTGGGTGGCATTTATAAAAATTACTTGGCTAGAATATTACTACTGTATGTATCACCAATTGTACAGCATCACCAAGTGCACATCCACAGTGATTAGAAGCACACATTGGATAAACAAGTCCATAATAAAATGACAAGGTTTGCAGATGTGTTGACAGGAAAGTGAAGATGTCATGACCAGGCCAAATTTGTCTTGGTAATTGACTGACTGTTTTCCCCTGTAGATGTTAAACACCAAATGTGCTTCTGGTCAGGTGGGTGTAGGATCATTTGTTCCTAGCCTGGATGTCTCATCCATATTGTAAACAGCTGCTCTTTGATACCAGGATAACAGCCCTTTGCCTTCAGAACAGAACCAATATCAGTGCTGTTGGCAGTATTAGTGTCTAGCTGGTGGATACCAGGGGAACATGACTTTTCTTTTTAGGTAATGACTTCAGAGACAGTGTCAGTAAACCTAGAAGCAAAGATTTGGGAAAGGAATTATTTATAGTGCACGTTCTCTTTTAGAAATAAGAGAAACTGACTTAGAGTGCTCTTAGTCTAATCTTGTTGCCTGTGAATAGTAGTCCTGGTGAACATAGCTGAAGAAAATATTTCATTTGCTCTAGTAAACTCTGCTGAAAAGTGGTCATGCAGAAACCTCTGCCACTTTCTTCCCCCGTGGACTCTGTTCAGAAGAGAAATGTAAGAAGAACTTGTCTTTCTCTCACCATTTATTTTTTAATATATGATTACTTTGAACCACTGTACCTTTTTTCCTAGTTCAGCTTGGGAATATTTTTTTCAGTAACAGTAGCTGCCTTGCGAAAAACAAAAACTTTTGACCCAGTTCTGCCACTTGGTGACTTGCAAAAGATAAAGCCCTGAATTTTCTCATTAATTGTTCCACATGTGACTGGTGAAAGTAGGAGCTGGAGTTCAATATACGGGGATCTAGAATGACACTTTAGCTAAAACTGGATATTGTTAGGTACTAGTAACTTAACAGTCTTGCTGCTGTTACTTGATGAAATGACAAATGTGACTAGATAAAACTCATTAGGCATTTGAAACCATCTATTGAGGCAACAATAACATTGTTGGATCCAAGGTAGCATTAAAAAGTGAGATGAGTACTAAGTTCTCTTCTATATGGAGTAATGTTTGACAGCTTTGACTGAAATTAATGTCTTACAAAGACTTATTAATTCCTGCCCTTACAAGGGACTAATTAAGTTTTAAGAGCCCAAATCACTTTGTGGACATGGAAATAAATTTCATCATGTTCTATTGGAGTGTTTTAAACTGAACCTGATTATGACCCTGAAGTCTGAGATCAGTAAAGCCAGGAAACTAGCAGAAAAGAAAGAGGCTATTTGAAACACATCCACAAAACTTATCTCTTGGTTGTGCTAAAGTATGAATTGAGTTGGAACAGTCAACTGTCTATTACTGTAACCAGTTAGCATGGCTTCAGCACCAGTTAGTTCCCAGGTCTTTGTCTTCAGCAATGGGCTTCATCAGAAAACTTCATGTGAACTGTGTGATGTTTTTCTTTCCATCTTTCATACTCCTTTTGATTTTTTCCTCCCTTCAGCATCTTCTGAGTTGTCATATGTCCCAGATGAAAACTAAAGAAAGACACATACCAGTGACATAACATGCATTTCTGCTGAAAATGATGGTGTAGGAGGAAGACGATGTAACTGTCAGGAAAGAAAGGGGTACAAAAGTTGATCACTGCATTCCACTTCAGCTTTCATTGTCTGCAAGTTCTGTTCAACTCGAACAGAAGCAAATCCAATGGAAGCGTCCTTCGCTGTCTTCAGATCTGGATGAACTTCAGGGAGTGGAGCTGTTAAATCTGAAGCCCTTCTCCTTTATGACTTTCAGTCAAGTCCAAAAACATATTTTACATAGAACTACCTAGCATAACTAGCATTAAATTCTCAGTGCTGCCTGAAGAACATAGAAGTTGGGCTTTCAGAAACAGCAAAGACTACAGTTGCAAATCATTACTAATTCTAGGCTTTTGTTCTTAGTTGGCTCACCAAAATAGCCATTTGAACTAAAAGTGCAGATTGCTATTTTAATGGGCTCCATGTTGTTCGTTCAGTAGACTGCAATAAGATCACTATAGGGATTTGTAGTGTTTTGAGGACAGCTTGCTGTGTGCAGGTACCTATTTGGTAAAAGCTTATTTTCTGGAATGCTCATAAATAATGACAGATTCCTTGGAGGAAATTGCCTGCTATAAAAAACTTTAAACATAGTAACAGATTATTAGTATTATATGGTCAGGAGTTAGAGCAGTCTAAGTGAAAAGAAGCCTTGTTAAATGTGGCCATTACATTTTTTTAAAGTAATAGTCTGAAAGTAAGAGATTATAACAAGATCTTATTTGCTCTCGTCTTTAACTTCTATCTGTATGTTGCTTAAAAAAAGGAAAAATATGAGAAAGCTGTATATAAATCTTTGATATTTTTCAGTTCAAAAAAAAAAGGTGCTCTGTGCTGGAGGTCTGTTTTGGAAATAGTAGCAAAAAAGTATGTGTTTTCATATATATATATATATATACATGCTTTGAGAGAATATCTGTGAACATTTTGCAGGAATTTCTTTTCAGGAACCTGTGAACATAATCTTTTGCTGGAACCCCACCTAGACAAGCATTGCAAAATTTCTGACTTAAGTAATACTCTTCATCTTATCTGCACAGGGAATCAGATTAGCCTTCCCATTTGGGGAAGGCTTATCTACATGGTTTTGAGCATGGACGCACATTTGGACTTTGGATTAGGTGAGCCTCTGCTCATACTGTGGGAACATAATAACCCTTAGCAAGAGATCAAGCATACCGCTTCCTGCAATAGGAATGGGACACAGGCTTAATTTCTCTGGCTCCATACTTGTGCTTGCTGATGTTGAACAAAAACCAGATGTAGGCTCCCTCTTCGATAGTTCTCAAGCCAGAACTGGAAAAGTATGCCATTTACATTCCAGCAGTGCGGTTTGTGGGGCTAAGTTACAGTGCTGTAATTTTGCTGCTGTGAATATGTACAGTTGAGTTATAAAGCTAGTGAGGCTTTAGTTTTGTGTTTGTTCTGTTCTGCTGCAGGAAAGCACAGCTATATTAGTTTCTTTTTCTGAAGGATCTTGATGGCATTTGTTTCTCATCACGTTTCAGTTTTTTGAGGGATTCAGCACCAGTTCACTGAAGAGTCTTTCTTATACTGTGCTTATTGCAATTAATGATCAGTTAGATGAGGTACTACAGTAGAGTCACTGTTACAGATTAGATAGATATGATAGGCAGTTATTCTTAGAAAGGCAATGGGGCTTTGGTAAGTTAAGACTTACCTTCTCTGAAACAGACTGTATTCAGTAACTGCCAGTGTGCCAAAAACATCAAACTGATAGGCTTTTTGGAGAGAATTGAAGATACATCTACACAACAATGGTGAGTGAAGGAGCCATCTGGATGAATTATTCCTTTCTGAATGGTTACTTTGTACTGCTGCTGGAGGTATTACTACAGTATAAATGCAAATGGCAGCTTGCCCAGAAAGTTTATAGGCATTTCTCATTATTAAAATCTAAGTGGACAAAGAAGGTAAACGCTACTGAGTACAACAGTGTCAAGCTGTACCTGTAAGTTTGGTTTTGTTTTTCCTTTTTTTAAGTCAAGTGGTTTTGCTTGTGTATCAGTATCTATTTGACAAGGGAGGGCAAGAAGAAAGGAGATGCTAGTAGTGTCCTGCTGGAAGCTGAATAGATTTCAGATAAACTGAACAACCAAACCAAATCCTGAGTCAAGATAAAAAGCCATAACTAAGCAGATGGCTGTGGTAGCTATTAGAGGATATTTTCTAGTCCGTATTTGCACCTCACAATTCACTGCTCTGCTATATTGTTAGCCGACTAGCTCCTTTGGTATATTGTCTGGAAAGCTTGCTTCACTAGCACTTCATGTCATTGTTATGGGAATAGGAGCTGACCATCCATTTCTGTTTAATAACCCCAAGGCAAATTCTGCTGAAGCTTATTGCTGTATTTTAACCCCTGATGTTCAGCAAGGGGAGTAATATGGCTTTCCCGTTTATTGCTTATTTCCTCAGTGTTTTACATTCTAATTCTTAGTTTCCACTGGAACTAGTCATCTGAAATTGAGTCTTAACTGATTTATTAATTTTTAGGCTAGAGTGTTATCCTTCTATAAAGACAAAATCAGAAAATGCACTTCTGCTGCTACAAAATGAACTTGTATTGCATTTCTCAAAAATAGTGCATTTAGCAAAAGACATGGATGATATTTTCTTCCTTGAAACTGACTGTCCCCTAATCATATAGGTTAGTCCATTTTTGAAGTACTCAAAAAATTAACAGGTAAACCAAACAAGTTTATAGCAGCCTGTCTTTATTATGCTATCCATCTTTCAGTTGAATTTTGAAAATCAGATGTTAGAAATGTTTCTCCCCGTTACCAATGGATCTGGATATCTGTCAGACCAAGCACATGAATCATTCAAAAATATTCTTCTGCTCTATTCCCTCTTTAACAACAAAGCAGTGTGCTGGAAGATTCATGTGTGAATAGTAGTATGTTTGATTAATGTTCTCCTGTACTATAGTGATATTATCAAGGGTTAACAAGTCAGAGTACCAATCTATTCTCACCTTATGTTGTCTCCTATGTCCATCTGCTTTGGATCAGTTAACCATACTATGTAAGGGGTAGCACTTTTGCCAAGGGGTAGAAAGGAATTTGGAATTTAACTTTTTCATGAGGTGTCAAATGGTAGAGCTAGAAAACTAGAACAAATATTCTCAAAATCAAACAAGTGTGTGTTTTTTGAGATGTCTGCCTCCAGATTCATAGGAAGCAGATAGTGAGGCCCAGGTTTCATATGGTGCTTGAAAAGCTTCTTTCCAAAACTGGCATGGTTGAGTCCACATTTAGTCCTGTAGTACTAATGAATCCTAGTATAAATAGAGCACTTTGCAGATTGTGGAAAGATGGGTCTAACTGTTAATCCATAAACTTAGTCTGAGATCAAAGAAACAGACTATTCAGGATACGAGTGCCAATTTGCAGACCGGTGAGGTCCCTGGATCAACCTAAAAGGGTTTTGCAGTGGGAGTTTGCATTGAACTATATGACCCTGAGGCTTCTTTGAAAACCCCAGCCTTAATCAGCAGTTACAGAAAAACCTGTAACACATTGGTGCTTCCTGTTTTCCCAGCTTGCTCTTCCGATTGCAAACGTTGTTCCTTACGTAATCACTTGTTTTGCTACAGTGAATTGACATTACCTTATAGACTGTTTTTGTTGTTTCTCTTTAATCTTCTCAATGTACTATCTCTGAAGAAGTTGGACTTGAAGAGTGTGATCTTTGGAAAAGAACATGCTTGCCTCCCTGCTGTGTAATCAGCACCTCCCTTCCTTTCTTAAGTCCTTTCTGAAGGTGATGGTACTTTGTCACATTTCTTATTTGAGTATTCTGTTAGCTGTCAAGGATTTACATCATTTGAAGGAAAACAATAGAAATCTGAAAGACTCCTTGAGATTATTGTGGCTTATTAATTATATTCAGTAACTTTATTTCAATCGGTAAGTCACAGATGTTCATTAAATAATAGTTTTGGTTATCTTATCCCTCTTAGAACAGTTTAGTCATGCAATATTTATAATTATAATCCTGATGGCACAACTGAAGTCATGTTAATACTTATATTAATAAAACCTTCAACTGCAGGTAGGTGAAGCTTATATTTCACTGGAATGCATCAGTGATATATAGGCAAAGACTGTTTTGCACAAAAAAATAAAAAATGCCAAGTCTTTTTCGTGATATAACTTCATGCTGTAAGAACTTTAGTGAGATGCTGAGGAATGCAGTTGAACAGTTTTTCTAATGGCCTTTCCCAAGGGACACATTTCCCTCCATTTTTGGAGGCTTCATCTTGGAATTCATTCTTAATTTTGGGATGTCTTTCTATTTTGACTCCACAATTAGAAAGTTCCATCCAGTTCTGGGCTCTGAATTATTTCCATTCAATGCGTTGCCTGTGTCAGACATACTTTTTTTTTTGTTGGATGACACCAATGCATAATTTACGGTTCCATAATGTGTCAGTGCTCTGGTCATATCCTATTATTCATTGCCCTTCAAGTCTGGGATACCACACTTCCTGTTATCATGTAATACAAAGATAGTATGTGCTTAAACAAAGTTCACTTCCCATCAGCGGGTTACTATCTCTTTGCTCATTATATTTCTGTATGTTCTACTTTTGAAGTACAATTGAATGGTTTCTTTTTATTTTATACCAAGTTATGATATGAGATGGAATAATGGCTTGACAGACTGGTATCATATTTCTTGACTTATTTCAAATAACCCTTATCAAGGTGATACTACTTTTTCTATTTGTTGCTACTTTGTGAATTGTCTGAAATATCTGCATATAAGAAGATTAATACTGTACTGTCTGCTCACAGTTTCAAATAGATCCTTCTATTAAATAGACCTATGAGATCTTATATACCAAGTTAAGTCTTGATGCAGCTGAAGGTTTACTTGATGCCTCATGCTGAAACAACCCTGAATATAAGATAGCATGCAGACCCCAGGCCTGTACATAGACTCTCACTTAGGGTACAAGTACAGATGCTGCATCATCTGTAATGTCAATCCCGATGCAGTTAAATTGACCTCAAGTGCCATGAACATCAAAACACAAACTAAAGTCACATGTGAGGTGTTCTCCAAAAAAAGCCCAAGGGAACAGCACTTCCACTTTTGATTCCCGTGAATGGAGCCCACAACTGTTGCTTCCCCTCACTAGTATTTTGAGCTGTTACTATACCTGTGCCTTGGTTTGAAAAATGCAGAGTTCTGAACATATAAAAACAGCTACGCTTCTGCCAGAACACCAGTGTCTCATTTGACTGGGGCATGATACTTATGCTATGTCATTTGAGTTCGCAGCTATGACAATTTTAGTGAGTGCTTTGAACTGCTGCTCAGTGAGATGAACCCATCAGGAGGTGCCTGAGAGCTGAAGGGATTTACATGGCCATCACTGAATCTACTTCCACTTAAGAAGTGGAGGAGCCAACTGACAGGGTACAGTACCTAACAGCTTATTCAGAAATAACTTTTATGGCTAATGGTAAATAAAACATGGCATTTCAGAAGCTCATTTGCCCGAAGAGGAGCCCAAGCACTAAGCCACATCGTTTTAAAAAGAGCTGCTTGAAAGTTTATTTGACTTGATTTGTCCCAGTGTTGTCCTTACTTTTGCTTTCATCAGAGGAACCAGGTTACCGAGCTACTACAGCTTTTCCATGTGCAAGAATTGATTAGCATGCCCTTGTTCTGATGTTTTCCTGTTACGTAATGGTGAACCTGCAATACTAAAACAACAGACAATGATTTTAAATGAGATACTTATTGCATTTCTGCCATGGAAAACTGCTTTCTGACCATACAGTGGCTAATGCAGTGAATCTGAAATTATTATTGTGAGTACCCTCCAGAATGTTTCACATTTGATGTGAGCAGTAGAAGCCTGGCTGGTAACTAGCAATTAATTAGTGAAACACCATATGTTAGCAGACACAGAGCAGATGTGTGTGTACATGGCAGAACAGGATAGAAAATTGTACAGTTGCAATTCAAGGCTAATCTAAGCCAGGATCTAAAAATAGCAACTTTGATTTGCTTTCAAGTAGCTTTCTAAATGCTTCAAATGGCTTAATTTTTACTGTGTGGTTAGTTCTACTTGCATGGCTTCTAGTGTTCTCTTCTTACATCACAAGAGATCTATTTTTTAATTTCCCCATACTGCAAGGTCACATGCCAAAGCCTGCTGTGTAGCACAGCAATTCCTCCAGGTCTAGCTATCGCTTATATCAGGAAAGAAAGCAGAATTGGTTTTGTGACCTAAGCACTGACATAGTACTTATTCTTTACATATTACTCTTAGAATATTGCCAATCATTCTTTCAAATAAGACTTTTATTACTCTTGCTTTAGTAAATGATTGCTAATATCTTCCTTTAAATGTGCTTGATTTAAATGTGCTTGATTCTCAAATTGCTGATAATCATTTCATATCACCTCAAATACTGCCAAATCCAACTGGACAAGATATTGAAGAGTCACCTAGTGGCAGCCTGACTCTCTAGGATTGAGCTTGAGTAATAGAAAATAATATTGCTATCTATTTTAGAAAGAGTCTGCCTGAAGTGAGCTTTAAGAGATCCTCCTGTAGAAAATCTCTGGGTAAACCAGGAATTGTATGTGGATGGGTTATTACAACTTGTGGATGAAGCTAACTGGTAGCCTTACAACAAGGAATTTAGAGAGGGAAAAAATCAGTATCTTATTTCCCCTGAATTTTGCTTGTGAAAACTTCAGTGTTTCAGTGTGATGTACAGCCATGTGGAGGATGCAGTTCCCCTGAATTCCAGTTTAGGTGAAAAGAAGGCAATTGGAAGTCACAAAGGCAGTCTTAAAAATACAAACTTATTAAAGAACAGCACTGAGAAAGGAAATGGCTCATCTAAAGCACAGGAGTAGTGGAATAGAACTTAGTGTTCCTGAATTCTTATTTGATAGCTTTTCGCTAATTTTTTTCATACTTGGAAATTTTATAAATTTGAATAACCAAATAAGAACATCTTGGAATTATATAGATTTGTTAGCACTACATTCTCAGAAATATGTTGCAAGAATCTGTCTTTAACAAGACAGACTTAAACTATCTCAGTTGATTTTGGGGAATGCTATAGTGTGTGTATCCCTGGTGCTATCCTGTTATCTTTCTTTTCTGCAATGAATCACGTCTCCCTTGTTCCTAACTTAGCTTTTCCCTTTACTTCTGTATGTGCCATCTATCTCCCTGCACACCCTCGGTTTCTGTGCTCCTCAGGCTGAGAAATCTCATGTGAGAAATAGCAGCATTTAAGACTGAGTAAATAGATGATTGAGCTGGCATTTACACAATGTAAAGGGACATTCAGTTTTTGCCTTCTTAAAAACAGGAATCACAAAACCAACAGCAATTTTTTCCTTATCTCCAGTTAAATTCTGGCAAGGTCTCAAAACTACATCGAATTTTTTTCTTCAACGTCATGCAGTGTTTCTGTCTATTCTGCTCTCCTGTTTTTATAAAGGAGCCTTTTTTTTCATCTGGTCTTTTTTATCAGTGATATGTTTACCAACACTGTCATGGATTGCCTATTCCCTAGTGTGGTAACTCTATGGACTTAGGATATGAAGCATTAGTGAAAGCTTAGCAAGTCTGAGAAGTACGAAGTGAGAGATGACAATATAATCAGTAATTCCTCAACCTGCTGGAAAGCCGAAATCTGAATATAACATTATGCCAGTGTAAAAAGAGTGATGATATATATGGAAGGATGTGTTTTTATTATGTACAGCTTATATGGCTAAAATACCCTGAGAGTTAGAGATGAGGGACAGGTAATGTAGAACAATCAGAATTAGGTATAGAAAGGTGCCACAGTTTTGCCACATCGTGAATGAAAATTCCATTTAAAAGGGGTGTGTGGTGTAGAAAGCCTTTAACACAAAGAGTCTCATTAACAGACTAATATGTGAAATTGCTTGCCATGTACTGCACAATAGCAGTTAATTCAGTAAGGTGCAATGTGGTGCAATGCAAGTCAAGTACCAGTAGAGGTCATGGAAGCAGGAGTAAAAGCATGAAAACACCAGTAGACTTCCAGAAAAGTTGTCTGTGAGGGGTAAAATAAGGGCTGAAAGGCAAATCAAAGAGTCAAACTACAGAGCTCCAAACAAACCTCAGTATCTCATAAGCCTATATGACGTATTGTACTAATGGCAAACTTAAAATGTGAACATCTCGGAAACAAGCTAACAAATACCTTAGTTTGCAGCAAACTGAAGTACAAAATTATCTGATGGTAAGAGGTATTTGATATACTGGATTAAAGAACATTCAGTAAGGTATTACAAAAAATCAAATGTATCATTCATCCCAATGATCCATGACAGTTTTCTAATAAAGAGCAAGTTGTATTTGAGGAAAAAAAAAATAGTGCGAGTAAAGCCAAGTAGTTCCTTACTCAATCTTCTCTTTGTAAAATTTCAACATGTATGTTACAGCATACACAAAAACTTTTGATCTGTTGATTAAACCATGAAAATTACATATACTGGACATTGGGAAGGTTAAGTCTAGCCAGGAAGCATTACATTCCATTTAAATAACAAAAGATACTTTCAGCCATCTGTAGTTTATGTAAATGATATGGTATCCACAGTGCCATTATTTTTATAGGACAAATAGGCATTAACAAGAAAAATCAGTCTATTTGTTAATGTAAATAGTTTAACAATGTTTTCACAATTTTTTCTGAAGTAATAAAACTCTAACCAGGAAATGGCAATCAAAGAGGAAGAAGGAAAAGCTTAGCAGTGTATCTAGATTTCTGGCCTCTATTTCTGTGCGTTAATAAAAGCTATAAATCACTTGGATGTAGAAGTGGAACCATTTAAAATACCAAAGACAATACAGAGCAATTCCACTAAATGCCTTTTATGTTTTAAATGGTACTACAATGATTTCTTTAGAAGGAAGTCTAGCTCCGTTAGAGACAAATCTTTATTTTTTTTAGTGAATCTGCTATTGATCCAACTGAAAGGATTGAGCCAAACATTTAAACAATGGTCTGTATACAGGTTCAAGATTTTGCATGCTTCTATTAAGGGTACAATAAAAGTATTTGTTTCTTAGGTGGTTATTAGCATCCTCAAATACCTTTATTTTTTTTTTTTGCCTTCTTTACAAATGTGCAGCTCTTGTTATAGATAGCTTTATCCTTCAGTTTGGGTATTTGGCAGATCTTAGTGTTTAAGTGGCTGAGAAAAACAAACCATCTTTAAGAAATATTAATTGTAATCTTTTGGAAAAAAAAAATATATTCATAGCATTCAGGTTGTAAGACCTTTCAGAAAAATGACAGATTGCAAAGAACCTCACCCTCCTCCCCAAAAAAGCATATTTAAGTTAAACTAATTTCTGTTGATTCCTTTCTGTATCAGTACACTTGAATACACATCAGAGACTTGAGTAATCACAATTGTCACTAAATTTACATACTGTAAGTAGGAATATGCTCTGATGAAAATAAGTATATTTAGTAACTTTTGACTTCTGCTTGGTAAGTCTTTGGTTCTAAACTGTAGCAGTGATTAATTATAGATCTATGCATTTATAATTGCTTTTTTGAATAAAATTATTCTAGTGCTGTATAATAAGGGATTCAAGGTAATAAGGATCACAATTAGTACAAAAAAAATCCTAGGAAAAATCAAGTATGACTGTAGCCTATAAGATATGCACAGATAAGATCTAAAATGAAACTTTAGGTATTCTGATTTGAGAGTGAAGCTTGTCAGCTACAGGCAAGTGAGATGTCCATTAAAACAGTGATAAATATAGCAGTGCTTCATAGGAGTAAATCACACTGAGGGTAGCTCAGAGTTTTTGGGAGCTTTATCAGATGCTCAAGGTCTAAGATACTCTCACTTCTGAAGCAAGTAATGCCTATATACTTTATATTGTATATAGCTGTATCAGAGACATTGTGACGCAACCAGCTAATTACAACTGAGCATGAAAGAAGGTCTTGTAGAATCAATTTTTTTTGTGAATACCTCTGAAGTAAAACAATGAAGCATGAGAAACAGATGCATCTTGGCAACGAACAGTGATCAAGGCTGACGTGACTGGGGTTTTCACAATCTGTGGACTCCTTGTGTAATTGAGAGTGCACTCCCACTACAGTGGCAGAACAATTCAGCTTTGAAAAGTCAGTCACAAGATACAAATTACTGAAAAATAAATTTTTTCATGCCAGAACTCACAGGACTCTGTATTTAATCTAAGCAGTTAATACTGTTTGATAGCAGTGACGCATTCTAGCCTTAGCATGTGATTGTTGCTGCACTATTAGCATATGCCTTCTAGCTTTACCTATTTCAAGAATATGCAACAAGCTCAGGCCACTGTAACTTTGTCTTTGACATTTATCTTTTTTTTGCACTGCATATTTCCTTGTGCTTACAAGCAACTGTACATCCTCAATTTGTGTTCCTGTCCTCAAGGTAGCTGCCCTTTACACTATGCTCTGGCAGTGGCTTATTGCTTTGCTGTTGGTTCCCCGTTTTAGATTTCTACTGCCTGAATATTTCAGATAGTTGCCCCTCTGCTCGTATGTCTTCATTGGAATAATGTGTGTGCCCTGTGTGATTAAACAATATAGAAGTGATTAAACAATATATTAGTAAGAAAAAAGTTAAGTTTTGAACAGGAACAAATAGTGCAGAGCCTGTCATAAAGCGGAGGGCTAAACATTACCAGTGGGAAGCTTCTAGTTTTGGATGCCTCTCTTCCTCTCAGGCCTACTTGCAGGAGACCTCAGAGGTCACATAAATTCAGAACTACTTTATTTCAGATACTTCTGGTAGGTAGAGGTTTGGGCAGATGCCTAGAGATCAAGTTGCTGTTCACTAAATTTTTTAAATGTTTTGGCCCAAAATACGTGGCTTGAACTGACACATGGTGGGGGGGAAAAAAAAGAAAAATCTATTGCCAGAGAAATGCTGCAAAACCTGTGGAAATTAATGAGACTTTTCAAAGATATTAGCAGTTTTGCATCACTTTTTGTAAAACTTTATAGATTTAAATTTACCTCACAAACAGTTTATTGAAACTTGGAATGCAACTTCTTCCACTCAGAATAGCTGGAGTCAAATTATATGTGGTATATTTTTAGTAGGGGACCCAGGAGGACCTGTGAGTAGAAGCAGAAGGAAAATGGCATGGTGGACAGAAGTTGCTTCCATACAAAATGGAGCGTAAATTTTACAAAGTGTAGTTTTTAACTTTCTATAACGAGTTTGGGAACAAAATTTTAATGAAAATTGTCATTTTTTTGGCTTGCAAGCAGTGAAAGAATGCTTTTTTTTGGGGGGGNNACCTACTACCATGTATTTGGGGAGATTACTACCTGTTATGAGGTGAACTTGGCCTACTGTTTGTAGTAAGGTGGGGAAGTGAGGGGAAAATTGTTTTCTTTTGAAGAAAGAACAGTAGTAAGCTGTGAATATTCCCTCTATTTCCAGTGCAACCTTTTTAAATTAACATTTTAGTGATGGTTTTTGACGGATGTATATGGACATAGTTGAGCTGTCTTCCATGGATCTACGCTGCTTTCTGACAGCTGTCTGGCACATGGTATGCATATCCTAATTTTATACATTTATGCTCTTCTATAGATAGTTTCTTAATTTTACTACGTCTATTATTTCCATGTGGAAAAAAAAACTGAAATTCTACTTTGTATATAATTTGAGACATGAAGAATATTTAAATTCCACTTCCAAATTTAAAGTTACAGAAGACCTTCACTGGTAAGTTTTTATGGTACACTAGCTGCTGGGTGAGGAGTTTGGTATTAAAGTTAACATGGTTATTACTGAGCTTTGTCCGTTCTGAAGTAATGAGTAAACTGCTTTCCATCTGTTTAATTCTTCTGACTAAAACCTTGCCCTCCAAGTGCTCATAGATTTTTTTTTTACTGCACTAGATAATATTTTGTCACCCTTCTTGTTTGATTCCCATTTGTTTTTCACTCATCTAATTGTTAAAGAAAAAATCCTTATTTCTCAAATTGACTTCCACCCTCTTAAATTCTAACCATTTATCTGTGTAAAGAATGGTTCACAATGTACTTACACCCCTGAAATGTGAGTTTTATTATCAGTGCTTACAGAGTTAGAAGTTGAGTGATGCTAACATGTTTGCCTGAGGTCCATCCCAGTAGTTAATCAAAATGAGAACAAGTAACCTTGCACTAGCTATAAAAGTAATTCATACTGCAAAATATCATACCTGATTTTGTCTTCATTTGGCAAAACATTTGTTAGCCACCACTGCACTTGAAAAGTTAGATGAAACTCTAGAACTGAACTGTAGAAATGAAAAACCTTGGACTACCTGGTGGCTTAAGCACACGCCATGAAAGCTATTAAAATTAAAGTGAAAGAAAAGATAACCCACAAAAATGGAACATGTATCTTCACAAGGACATTCTTGGAGTTAAACCTATACAATATTCATGTTCGGTTAATGTTTTTCAAGAGGAAAAAAATAGAAGTATAGAATGAGTCAGTGCTAGCCAATGGGAAAAGTGGCTGATCCACCCTTGAGGGGAATGAAATTCGTCATGACTCAAGTGTCTGAAACACCAAGCTTCTATTTAAACTCTGATTTAAATAGGGGAAAAAAAAGTGGCATGAATTTGAGCCTTTAGGCCACAGTAAAACCTGCTGAACTTGACAAAATCGTGCCTATTAATTTGAACAAGTGCTGAATTAACCTCACAGTAAATAAATATAAGGACTTACAAATATCAAATATGAAATGTAGCCTGTCAGCCTGGTGATATGCATATGAACATGACCGAACCTAGTGAACTCACCATACCTCTACCTCACCTATAGATTACTTAGATCCTTAGTTACCAGATATAATAAAGTAAATAGGACACTATGCTTGACAAACAAATATTGATGAGGAAATGACTCGTGCTTCTTAATTTATAATAAGGAGCATCGTGGAGAGTGCCTGAAATCATAGAAAAAATATATATTACACATAACCATGTGGCATGGAGGAACACCACCACCTGCTCCTGAGAAAAGTGTCCTTCTGGTGGTGCTCTAACTGTATTTTGAGTACAATCAAAACTCAAAAATTTACTTGTCTTCAAGTTGTCTTTTTTCCAGCTTTGCAAAACTTCTGCTTAGGAAAATAAAATAGAATTAAAGATGATACTTCAGTTTAAAAACAAAGATGCTTTTCTCATTATTTCAAATGTAAGTTGTGTAGGACTCCTTTTTCAACCCTACAGCATTAAGTGGAGAACAAGCTCTACATGTAAAAACCTACCCTGCTTACACAAACACCTAACTCCCTCAGATAAAAATGCTGTAACCAGTGAAAGACAGTTAATTTTCCTGTATTGATTTATGACAGAGTATGTCTATTAACCATCAAGGAACAAGGACTGGTGAGAAACTTGTAATGAAGTAAATCTACACGGCTCTGTAGATTTTTTTCCTCTTTATATTCTGAGGGAAATGGAGACTAGCTGCACTTGTGAAATTATTTCCTAGATTTTCTGATTTATTAGAGGTATGATATTATAGAGGTCAAGAATCTTTTTTCAAAACAAAACAAAAAACCTTTTTCAATGGGAACTTGTGGACAGGGTAGCAGAATTGCCTTTATATAAGTTTATTTTAGTGGTTCACTGGAAGGAGGGTGATGGCTCAAGACTGACAAATTTTGCAGTAGTGCTAGAAAACAAATCCTGGTTAGCACCTTTAATAGAAGAACATGGTATTAGTGATTTAGACGTTAATTTGTTGCCCTTCCCTTACCCATCACCATCATTATTCAGTTACTTATGTTGAAGAGACTATTAGAATATGCTTTCAGCTACATTTCTCATTTACTTCTGTTTTTACTTTTCTTGGCAGATCCCTTGCCTTGCAGGTTTCTCTGTGTTGTATGGTATTTGGTTGTTTGTAACTGGAGTCGCTGGGAATTTTCTTGTTTTCTGTCTTCCATCTGAGAAACTTTATGTGCTCCACCAATTCATATCAGATGCTGAGCAACACTAGTGTGTGATTGTATCAATTACACTCTTTTGGGGTTTTTGATTACTCTCTTAGAAATAGCTCTACTGTTTCATATAAAGTCCATTGAGAAGGAATTGCACATTTGCATATTCCATATCATATATAAGGCTGGTCATCAATAAATGAAACTCTGCTTACTACTACTAATGCTGTGTCGCTGTTGGTTGCAGTAACCTGATACAGCTCATTTTTTTCTGAAGGATCATCTTTTTTCACAACCTAGGAAACTGCTTTTGAACTGATACTGCTAATCAAGTGGTAGTAACAAAGTTAAACCTCTGACTTTAAATTAGTAAAAAGGAAATGCCATCATTTGTCCTCAAATCAGAATATACTGTCATGTCTATATACCTTAATCCATGACTGTGAAGCTCTTATTTCTATTACTGACTATTAACAGCAGGGGTATCTCCTGTAAGCAAGTGCTCATCTATGAAGCAGGCTATTCCCTACCTGGCTCACAGTCTGACAGAATCTGAAGAAAGGCTGCCCCAGCTTGGCCACCTATCAAACCCCTTTACTGACCACAGTAAGATAAATCTCTAATGTGTATGTAGTTTGCAAATGAAACTGGTATTGCATCTCTGTGGGCATTTTAAGCCCATTGTTTTGTTCTGTGATTGTGTTTTCTATTACTTATGACAATCGTTAATGTTTTATGAAGTGCTGCATTTATTTGCTTATTGTTATTCCAAATCTGTTCTAAACAGCCCTGAATCAGGCATGCCTGGCTGCCTGGAATGCTGACAAATATCAGTGTTCATGGATGGTTAACTAGGCAATGAACTATTCACCACCTCAGTGTGGAACGTACTGTATTTTAGAAAAGGCATAAGAACAAATGTATTTCTCTCATGCAATGCAGAATGTAAATTAGATTTACAGCTGGCAATAACAAATAGATTAACTGACATGGCCAATACAAGCTAAACTTTGCTTAAACTTCAGTTGGGGGCACAGCAAAATGGTTTCTGTTCCCCATGGCTAATATGTTGATCAGTTAAGGGTCACTTGCAATGTGCTGGGACATATGTGGTCTTGCTGTTTGTCATACCTGGGCCACTGCACCTGCAACTCATACTGGAAGTGGGTAAACTGCTTCACCAGTTATAAAAAGTTGTTTTACTTGTATGAAAGGATTTCCTTGCTCTTTAGTTGGTGTTTGACTCTTTCTCCAATACAGCTCTAATTTGAGTCTTCGTATGTAACAATAGTGATATTTCAACAGTACCTTTATTTCCTGAATTGACTGAAATATCAGTTTAAAAATGAGTACTGAACAACATAATTTAAACTGAGAATATGCTCTGAGATGGATATAGTCATGAGAGGGTCATGTGTTTAATCTAGTGAATTTACTACTTAAAAGCTAAAACAGTGTACATCNGATACCTTGGTACAGTTGGTATATGTTTAAGCTTTGAGCTTTAGGTTCCCAATCAGAGACAGATCCGGGCAGCTAGAGCAGTCTTCCATGAGAATAGATCCTACAACAGCTGGAGCGTGGGGCAAAAAGCAATGGCACAGGCAGGTCTCTGCGCAGTAGCAGCTTTACGGAAAGTACTCACGTAGCAAAGCTGGGGGGTTGTCAGTGCTACAGGCTGCTGAGCTGAATTCGGGGTAACTGTTGCAGAACAGAGGTACCTGAGTATGGACACTAAAAGTGCGTGGTCCACACACCAAATTCCCTGTCCACTCAACAGGTACAACTTGAAACTAGCTTGTGGCATGTCATTTTTTAAAGGTTTAATATTAATGTTATTTTTAGAAGCAGTGTATTGACTTTGCTGTAGGCAGTAGGTGGAAGGATAATGACAGTCTCAAGAAAGGATTGTTAGCATTCAGTTAGAGTAAATGATTGCTGTTAGCATTCAGCTGGAGTAAATGATTACTGTCAAGAGACAGCTATACTGCAAGCTCTTCAGCTGTTCTGGTTCAGTGTTACTGCATATAGTTGAAGAGCTTTCCAAAATCTTGCATTCAGTCTTCCAGAAGAGTTTATCAGAGTATCAGATTTCTACTCTTCTGCAGGAGTGAAATTAAAAGTATGGATTTGAATATCTATAATAAAGAAAAAGCTACAGTAACTTCAGCAGCCTGAGGAACAATTAGTGCTCTGGATAGTTGCTTTATAATCAAATGTTTGTATATTGATTGGAGGAGAAAAAGGTAGTGAGGTTAAAGGAGAGACGTGTTTGCTTGTGGTTTTCTTTAGTGTGATACCACATGCAATTGGCCACCTACAGGCAGATTTCATTAATACCAAATTTTATTTAATGTTGGAACAGCAGGATTTACTGAAAATAATCGAAATAAAAATGAACCAGTAATTCCTTTCAGAGAAGACCTTTCTTTCAAAAGATGCTTTGGATTTAGGAAAAAATGCTGGTCTCAAATGGTCATCCAAGGGTAATGGGAAGAATGGTGGCCAATGTCTAACAAAAATGTAAAACAAGCTGATGTTAAATTAAGTCATACTAACATGAGTCCAGAGAGTCACTTTGTGTTGTCTAATTTACTGAGAATGATGGCTTTGAAAGATTTCAGTGAACCCAAAACATAATCACATGGCCTTTTCAGCTTTAATCATTCAGGTAGAATACACAGTCCTTCACAAACGGAATTCTCTGACCTATCAAAACATGCACCTTTAGGTTAGCTTCTTGCATAAGATTTAAAAAAAAAAAAAAAAGGGGTTAGACAAAGGCAGTGGCTATTGAAAGTAGCAGCCTGCCAGAGGCTCTGGTGGCTTTCCACCTGACTTGGTCTGTGCAGGAGGAGCCTGACTCTGAGCAGCCTAACCTGCTGAGCAGCCAGTGCCCAGCTCCTGCCCTTGTCCCGCTGCTGCTGGTGCAGGACAGAGCCAGGCCCAGGGCTGAAGGGCGGCTTCTCCCCACGGCTGCACAGCAGTGCCAGCAGCGATGGGTGCTGCTCGCTGCTTCTCCTAGCAGCAGAGGGAGAAGCAAGGCACCTTGACTGCTGACAACTCTTGATCCAGGTCTGCCTGCGGGATCTGAATTGGGAAGCCCTCAGTACCACTTGTGTGTTTTCTGTAGTGATATTGCTGTCTGGTTTTAACCATTCTGAATGTAGTCTTGGTTTATTTGGCTGTCTCTGCAGGTTGTAATCAAAAGGCCACAGCTGCATGGAGCTGTGGGAAGAACTGAAAGTAGACTTTTTGGAACATAAGTATGTCTGACAGAGCATTTCAGACTGATGGGAGAGAATAATGCAGGAACTCTTTAAGAACTCAATAAAAATCAATATGATTTGGTATGACGAAAATCCCTCAAATCTAAGGATTTACCTTTTGCTTTAAGTGAGAATTCTTTTGAGCTCTGCAGGAAAAATAACCTAATAATGTACACAAAAATATATCTGCCTATAGAGTTACTTCAGTGTGCATGCTCATTTAAACATTTTTTCCACAGGCAAATCTTGCCTGGTACAGCTGTTGGTCATACATATTTCCCTTATTAACTTTCTATATTCTGTTGTAAGAGTGTTTCTATAATTTAGCTTAAAATTCTTTACCAATCAAACCTTTTTAAGTGAAATAAAAATGCTTATAATGAAGAAGTAAATGCATGTAAGTTCACCAAGCATTCTTACATTGACAACCAACGTGTAGCACTAGGAAGGCAGACAGAGCTGGCCATGTTCCTTTCTGAAGCTCTACGAGTATAGAAAGGCAGAAGTTTTGGCTATTATCTTATGCCTGCTCAAAGCAAGGTGCAATATCTACCAGGAAAAAAAAAAAGTGAATATGCAAAATGTTACCCACTGATTGACTTTCTCAAGAATGATGATTACTCAGTTATTACTGAGCCAGTTACTCAGATGAAATTTTAGGTGGGTGGGGAACCAAAACAAACTAGCAAAAACAAAACCGAACCATCTCATTCTTGGCCAGTAGTTAGACAACCCCAATATGACCTATGTTGGTGTGCTCAGCAGCAGGCTTTGAGCCCAGCAATTGACATGCTGAATGTCCCAAGTTTGTAGCAATTTAAGGGAAATAGCTGTCATGTATAAATAAGAAAAGGATTATAAGTGAACAATACTTTACTGAAACACTGCCTTGCAAAGTCAAGTATAGGTAGAATTTTGTATCCTGAAGGGATAACATACTGCTTTATAGAGAGACACTGAAACAAAATACAGAAAGGCAACATTGTACAGCAAGAACTACAGACCCTGGTAGTTTAATAAAATTTTTTCAAATTAAAAAGTGCAAGACCAGATTTTTAGCTGGCACAGATTAGGGTAACTCCATAGAATTACTATGTCGGGAAATGTATTTTGGTAATACGCAGGTTTGAATACTTGTGTGGACCCCTTTTCAAAAGCAACACATTCATGTTGAACTTGATAACTTTTTTTTTTTTTTGCAGGGCTGTAACACAGTCCTTACACTGCTCTAAAAGAAGGACTGGTGCTTTTCCTTATATTTATTTTGTTACCATAACAGTAATTGCCATTACTGTTGCTGTGTTTACCCCCTGCTGGTTCGTGCCTCTTAAGCTGGCAAATATAGCTCAGTGTCTATAAATAGCTGTTATTCATTGCAGAAAATTCAGTTCCTGAAAGCAGTCTCATTCTGAGTGATTAAGTGGTAATCTGAGACCACATATCAGCATCTACTAATCTGAGATTGCTTCTACTTTGAAACTTGCTGTCTTAGGTAATATTTCAATCAATGTGTGCTTGAAAACCTCTTAGAATTTTTTTCATAAAGAGAACACTTAATACCATGAATATTCCTTTAAATAGGTAGATTTAAAAATTGTTGGCCTGTTACTCAGTGTGCAATGTACAATAAGATGATTTAGTAATTAATGGTATATTCTTGGTTTTGAAACCAAGAATAAAATCATTTTGTAGTTGTCCAGTTTTTTCTTTGCTAAAATATGCTGGAATACTATAACAAATGTCGGTGCTCTGCATTTTTTTTTACCTTGTAAATACAGTATCTTGGATTACAAAGCTAAATCATGGGCAGCTCTTTGTGCTGTTTAGATGCACTGAAGTAGCCATGAATCAGTGTTGACTCACCATTTCTCCACTGCCTTTGAAAAATACATACATTGATGTCTTGGGTGGTTCTGGAGAGCCATAAGAATGGGGAACAGAGGGGATAGCTATTATTTCTAAGCCATAACTTATTTCCTATGGGGCAAATCTTCATTATGTATTTTGTTTTCCTTTCACTCTAACCTTGATCTTTGCAACTGGCTATTTAATTCAGAATGTTAATGACCTCTATGTTCATCTTATAGCCTTTTTTGTAGAGTTGCTCAAACAAGTGCAAGAAAATTGACATAAGGCCTTCTGAATACTTGCGGTGCGTAAGAGTCTACAGATTGTTTCAATCAATTGTTTGTTCAAGCAAACACCCTTATAGTCTGTGACAGTTCCCCTGAACTGAACAAATTTAAATCCAGACCTTTCATCTCCATTGTGTGTTTGCTCCCAAACACATTCAGAGATCTGGATGCAGATGGAGTGCCTCATGGCTTAACTCTCCAGCTGCAGCCTGTTGTAACTGGAGGTTCTTTGAAAAGCTAATGATATGTTTTAAGTTTTAGTGGCTTATGTGGGACAGTGGCTTCTTTGGATATTCTGAAAATCAACTGGATTTTCTCTTTTGAAGATGTCCAAAAGTTCAATCTTACTTTTAGTACTTGTTTGTAAATATTTCTCAGCTGTTTTGTGATGCAATGACAGCAAAATGAACAGTCACTGTTTTCCAACATACACTGTTTCAGGCATGCCTGTACCCATATCTATTTGTCAATAATGAATATTTGGACAAGCTGGCAAAGGAGAATAAAGACATTAAAATAGGTCCCCCAAATTTCCTTTCACGAGACAAACTGCTGTTCCTTTTTTGCCAGCATATCTGCAGAATGAGTTTTCACTTAAGGTAACCCTTTGGGATATGTGTAATTGTCTTTTCCTGTCTGGAGTGCTAACTAATCATTGGCTATGTTCTTTTTTTCTATTAAAAAACAATAGAAAACCTATGTAAAGAAAAAAATTCAGGTGGACTTGAAAAGCCCACTGTTTATTCTTATTGGAGATGAACAGCAGAGTGTAACTGATGAACTTTTGCTGCTGTGCAAGTCACTTTATAAAATGAGCTATTTCCCCAGGCCCACAGTTGGCAATATTTTCTTTATAATGTTTCTGGGTTTTGTTTTTTGTTCTTGCCAACTGACCCTGTTGCCAAAATCTTGTGGCTGTTAGATGTTTTTTTTTTTTTCTAGCCCATCTAAAATATTCTAAATACCATGAAGTCTTAAGAGATGAAATTAGGGATTTTTAAGGGGATTTAGGTACTAACAAGATGACTTTTGCAATTCATTTTGTTAAAAGAATTACTCTTAGGCATAGTATTAAGCATTAGTAGCCACTATGCTAGTTGTACAAGTGAAAAGTCACTCTGCACCAGATACTTTACCACATGTAACAAGGCTACAGACCAGGAACATGTTCAGAACAAACAAAAATTGACAGGATTGGCTGCACTCTTAGTATTCAAGTGATATAACTTCATTGGGTTTGGCATCTCAAAGGACAGTTCTGAATAAAAATGTTAGCCATTTGACTTAGAGTAGCCCAAAAAATCATAACTGTTTGGAGATGGATTCTCAGAAGATTAACTGTAATTTCTTATACATAATTTATTTTTGTCATGTGGCGGTAGGTACATGTATTTATGTGGAAGTACTTGACAAAATAGTGAACTTTGCCTTTAAAATAAGTAGGAGTGCAGCTTGGAATGACTAGTGACTCACCTAAAAGTAGTCAATTACTGAGATACAACATTGCTAGCAGCAAGTACATTTGCAAATGCAAGCAATGTATGGATCAGAAAATTGATAATGTGGCAGCAAGAACCGTATTGTCCTATTATGAAAACTGTAATTACTGAGCAAGTTATCTACATACTCCTATGCACTTCATGGAAGAACTTTCACTTGAAAGAAATCATACAGCTGGAAGTATGCAGCCTCATGTACACATGCTTTATAGATAATTAGGCTACATACAGGTGGATGAGAAAATACCCTATGCATAAAAATATTCTGAAGCATCTGTCAGTTTTAAGTAAATAGCTTCTTTGAATTCAAGGTGAAATATGGTGGGTACAAGGGCTTCAACATTTTTGTAAAAACCTGTTGTTTAGTAATCATCCTGGACACAGGTTTATTACAGGAATTATTCCTTTAAGCCTGCAAAGAACTCTAAACATCAAAAAGATTTCTATAGTGGAAAAAGTTCAGTCCATTATTGAGAAAATGAGAACTCAGCTCTGCAATCAAATAAAAATGTGCTGACTTGTGCTGACCCCAAGATTTAGTGAAAGACTTAAAGAGGGGAAGTTAAAATAAGTTTAAGTTGTTTTTCTTATGTGCTTCTCTGAAGAAAAGCATCTCCAGGCAGATTTACACACTTCAAATTTTACAATTGTTTGGATTCTCTTCTTAAATGGGAATGGTTCTAATTTTTTATTTGATTATGGAATGTCTGCATTTAACCTACTTAGAGCACAGATGAGTCTTTACTTGTAAGGTTACTTTCCTATTTATGATGGCTACGGACACTATACAAGGTAGTTTGGACCAACTCCATTCCATCTGTACTATCACAGAACTAAGAATGGTGTATGTACAAGCTAAAGTAGAAAAATAACGTAAACATATCTTAAATTGTGCTAGTACTAGAAAAGTGAAGCTTTTATTTGTCCATGGAAGATTTAAAAAAAAAAAAAGGCACTGAAAACTTGCAATAGCAAAAATAGAATGGAACTACACCACTCTAACACAGCTAAAGAAGAAAACGTAAATGTTGTCCAGTAGCGACAGCAATTCTGTTAGGGAGTTAAGTGTAACTGGGGTGTAAATATACTCATAGAGGCAGATCCTTTACTCTTAAAAATAATATTTTCAACTGTTTAATTTTTAAAATATTTGTCCAGGTTTAAGTTCTAAAAATTACTTATAGAAATAATGGGCTGGGATATGACAATACAGTACAGTTTACATGTGACGTACATTAGAACACTGGCATGGTCCTGATCAAGCAGGATTTATGACTGACGGTCAACAAACTTTGCAACTGCTTCTCTGTAACTTGAAATTTGTTGTACTTAAGGTTGCTTAGAATTCCAGATGAATTATAAATGGTAGCATATGGATGTTTTCACAGATTATAATGCACATTACCTGCTAGGTTACTCTAATGTAACTAATAAAGGTGTAAGACTATTATGAGGTCAATATCAAAGAACATGGATTCTAGAATTTCCTTCCTCATCAGACCAGATATAGATGAAGGTTGTACTCTTGTTATAGAAAGCACTAAGAATAGAAGGATAAAGATGCATTGACTTGACATTTGAGTGTTTTATGTATTTGCAACTGGTAGCCCCATCTGCAACCGGGTGTCTCCCAGGCAACCACAACTCAGTTGCCCCAAACAGTTTAGTCAGAGAAAAACAATATCAAATTAATTATCTGGGAGTGGTGCATATAAATGTGAATCTACAGGGCATCATCCTTCCAAAAGAGCTTGTAGGCTGTTCCTATAAGCAATGAGCACCCAAATATTCTGATTCAGGCTATCACTGGTATCTGAGAGTGGCAACTAATTTGCATGTAGTTAAGTCATGAGGTATTTTGTAACCCCATAAAATTAATCTAGCATGTCCAGATATTATCTGTGCGTAATTATGATGCCTTTTTTATGACCCAGAAAAGAGCTGAAGACCTGTAAGCTCGTGTTGCCTTATCAGCTCAAATTCTGTTCTGGCATTGCTGCCCCTTAGTGATCAGCAGTGGTGTGGATTATGCAGACAGCTATGTTGTGCAGGTCTTTCTGGAGACCCCGCATGGAGATAAGTGCTAGCCTTGTGCTGGCAGGGACCAGGGGAGTTACGATGCCATACAGAGCCTGCAGCACACAAGCCATGCTGCAACTGTTGGGAACGAGGTCTGCTTAGACTGCCAGGGTTTGCCACTGCACATAAAGTAGATGCCTGAAAACAGACTCCAAACTTTTCAGGTGTAACCCAGAAGTCTGGTAGGCCTGGATCATAATGAGTTTTTTTTCTGTTTAGAAGATATAAGGAAATACATTTGAAGACTGAAACACTTAAGATTGGGGGAAAAAATGACAAAAGTTAAGATTAGGTTATGTGGAAGATGTCATGGACCTTCAGTATATTCTCAAATATGGGCAAATAATGGAGATACTCAAATCACATGCTATTTTGGTAGGTCTAGCAATTACACTGTCTGCTGGTCCCTCAGCTATGGCACTGGCATAGCAACAGGGCTGTTTGTTGTGTTCTGAGAAAACAAAACCCAGAAAGGAAAACAAGCAAGAGTTACTGTTGGACTTTGGATTTAATTTTTAAAACACTGGAAATAGATTCCTTGTATTTAGGAAAAAAAAAAAGTCTCCAAGACTACAAATATTTGGTTAGTTCATGAATCCTGTTGAATAAGCATCATAAAATTGAAGAAATCATACTCACAAAGAAAGCCTCAGAATGCCACTTTTAACAGCAGTCCAGAAACACCCTTACATTACTAAATAGTCCATTAAGGTGAGAATTGGGTGATCACTTGGACCCAATGCAGTTGCTGTTGCATGGTAAAACTCATCTGCTTTCTGGCTTGCTTTCTGCTTTGTGTGTAGACGGTTCCTACAATGGGAAAGGACACCTTCAAGGACTTAGTTTCTGCAAACAAATACAAGATGCCTGTCTTTCTGAGGGGTTGTCCATTGCCTCAAAGTTTTGAAGGGTTTTTACTATTGCTCAGTATCTCTTTTCAGGAGCTTTATTCATAGCCATACAAGCTCATGACAATTTGAGAATATTTGAAATAATGAAATGAAAGTTTCTGAATACAGTTTCATAGTGAATGTCCTGATCTGTAAAAAGCTTGCCTGACTTTTTTCTACATGAATATAAAACTCTAAACTAATTTGAAGTGTAAGCTGTATGCAAGTTTACTGAAAATAATGAAAATTCAAAAAATCAAAGCTATGTCAGCAATCAGATTTCATTAAAAATAAATGCTGGCTCCATCAACATGGGGTAGATGTCTTTTTGCTTACACATCTTTTTCTGCCTTATTTTGTGAAAGAAGAGTACCATAGGGATCAAACAGAGCACTAAATTTAAGGGTTGTAATTCATAAGCAAGGGAATGCTGGCATTTGAATTTCACTGTTCTGCTCTCTGAATGCAGTATTTCTTTATATGACAGAATTCATCTGTTCCAAGTTGGTAATATGAATTTGCTTTTACTCATTTGTCAGAGTCTCTGGTCCAGTTATGTAACATACTGAACTACAGCTATGAAGGAAACAATTGCTTGTAATATGGATAAAAGCTGCTGCTAAAAAATGAGTTTCAGAAAAAAGGGGAAGATGGAAACACCTCTACAACTAGAGTTCAACCTCTAGTAGCTGTTAAAGTAGCAGTAGTTATATATTTGTATGTTCTTTGAGGGAACTATTTTTTTCTCCAGTATTCAGCAAATAGTCTTTCCAGTGTTCAGCAAAGCAGAGAGGAAGAATAAACAGGTAGAAATGGTAAGCAAGAGGTCATGGTGCTGAGGTAGTATAAGGAAGTTTTATGGACTGCAATAATAAAGTACAGTAACTACTTTTGTAACATTATTTTGTGAAACGATACAGGAAAAATATCAGATTTTGAGCAACCTGGTAGTCGCTTATGGGCTAGAGCGTTGCAAGGTGGCTCAGTAGTAAAGTAATACATACTAAGAATACCCAAGGACTCTTGACATGAAGTGAATGTTGGATATTAAATAGATTTGGACAAATATTTACATCAATATTAAAAACAATCTAGGATAACCTTTCTATCCTAATTTTTTTCACTGAATAGGGGACAGTACATGAAAACCAACTGTTCTGATTTGGCCAAGAGAAATGTCAGAACAAGGTACACAAACATTTTTCTGTTTTCCCATTCCATGTCTTCTAACTGAAGGTTGATTGCATTTTGGATCCTGCAGACATTAAGGACAGTTTTTCTAATGGCCCTTTAATACCAGCATTAATCTATTTAACTGTATAAACTGTTCCAGAGAACATGTGTTTTATGAAAATAGTAATGCCAAGATATGCTAAGAATGTTTAATGTTATAAAATATTTGGTCATTTATTTTATGATTTTGTAAGGTTTATGCTAGTGGTGCTCTGCCAGCATCTTCCTACATACAGAGATTTATAAACTTACTGAATTTATGTTATAGTAAATATTAATTAGGTGTTGAATCAATAGGCTGACTGGCATCATGAACCCTTTCATGGTGGATGTCAGTAACAGTGGCAGGCCAAGTATTTTCATAGCACAGCACTGAAAACTATTCTGAAGTATGCAGAAGCTCATTTTTTCCTCACATGCAAAACTTGAGCTGATTCAGAAACCACAGTATGAGGAAAAAGAGCAACTGAAGAGGATGAATAGACAACATGATAAAGTACAGTAAGAATGTTGCTGTACAATGGGATTTCAAGTGTAAGTAGGTTTCTAAGAAAAAAACTTTAAAAAATCCAAACCATCTCAGAAAGAGTACTGTGGTAGAGAGATTGGAGTCTCTTAGCAACATACACTATAGATATAGATATATATATAGATATACATATATAGGAGAAATTGATTTTTATAGGGAAGGAGAAAGCATTTTATAACTTAGAGGTAAAGCAGTGCTGTCTTTAAGCTTAGACAGCAATTAGATCCATGAGCACTTATAGGCAAGGAAACACGTATAAACCGATCATTTTACTCAGAGACTGTTGCATCATTACCGTAAAAATGTAAAAACAGCAGCTAGGAATAGCGAGAGGAGGGAGGGGAATAAACAGACATAGTGGTGTAATTCTATCTGGGATTAGAGATAATACTGATGTGACTAAATTAAAAACAAGTTCTTAACTGGAAAATCTTCACTAGTGCAATAATACTAACTCACAAAGTCTACCTTGTGGAGGTGCCTCTTTATAATTTCCTTCTTTGCTTTCTTTAGTACTTGAGCTCAAGATACTGCTGATAGTAGAATCTACTTGGCTTTATTCCAGTGTCTGATATATATATTAAAGATGCTTTAATATATTTTACTGCACTTAATTAAGTCTGATTTATAGAAAAGGCAGATGCTGTAATGAATATTTCAATATAGGTCCTCCCAAAATGAATGAGATTTCCTCAGATTCTTCAGATACACAGAGGGTAGACAGCTTCTGGAGCTTGAAAGTTTCCTTTGTGATACCAGTCAGTAAAAGAGAGCACAGAGGTATCTTTGTCTGTTATAGTGCACTTCCAAAAATTCAGAGATCGGGAAAGACTGAAAAACTGGTCTTTGTCGTTCCGCTGAGTGTAATTGAACAGGGAGTGGAAAGGACAGAATGAAATACCATCATACTAAGAAAAAAAAAGATGTAGGATGTGAAAGTAGATTGAAAAGACATTTATTCTAATCACGGTATTGCTTTTAATATACAAACTATCTAATGCTACTCTGCACTGCTAAACTCAGTGTCTTGTTAGTACTGCTGGTACTGTTCCCATTTAAACATAAGATTCCTAGTAGGGAAATCTCTTTAGGCATAGGTATGAGTTTGTAGTGTCACAGGTAGGATGACTAGGGACTCCGTTTGATTTGACTTTCCAGATATATTGATATGCATTCTCATAACTAAAAACAAAAGTGAAGGCACACCAGATGGCATTTAAACTAACATTAATGGCCACTTGCTAGAAATGTTTATGCTTTGATATTGCAGACTAAGGTCTTTGCTCAACTTCTTTAAGAGCATTCTCCCCTGAAAATTGCCTGATACATGGCATTTTCCAGAGGCAAAATAATTACTCTTTAGAATTACTTTCATCCATCTCAGGAATAGAAGACAACACTGGTAGAGATGAGTCAGTAAATTCAGAAGGCAGTGACTGAGCTGGTAATAGCAACTGGGAATTTGCCGCAGTACTCCCTGTTCCTCTGTTGCCTTATGTTAACAGAGGATGCCCAGAACTTTGCTCCAATATGTAACTGAAGTTTCTGCAAGGCAAGCCAGAGAATTATACCTGGGAGTGAGCTATCCCACTCCTCCCAGAGAGCTAGTTAAACATTAAGAAACAAACCATTGGATTTTAACCATTTTGTGTTCCTGAGTGAGAACTCTGGGTACTTAACTTGAAAGAGAAGCAAAAACCAGAAATGCTTTCTGAAACTTAATGCGTGGCTAGTGTTTGCTTTTTTCTTTTGTTAACTTTCCCTAATGTTCAAGATGAGAAAAGTACCCAGTGTACACTCATTAGATTTAAATGCAAAAAGTCCATAGAAATGCATTTGCAATTGAAATGTAATTTGCAGCGAAGAACACTCACTTTAAGCTGTATTGGTTATTTATATGAAACAGCTAATCAGAAACTAAAAAAATGACATTGCATGACTTCATTTATTAATACTTCATATTTTGGAAATGAAGCACTTGTTACAAACTACTCCAAATGAGATTCATGGACTCAGAGTTGTTTGAGGGAATGGATCGAACATTTCAATTGATAAAGAAAATCACAGGCAATTTGAGGATGAAAAGAGGAAAAAAAATAACTGTCTATCTGTATATTGGAACATACATAACAGCTCTCAGGAAAATGGTTAAGAATTTACAACCTAAATGTTGGCTTGTATGCTTGTTCAGTAGGAAAACGGCAAAGATCACATTAAAACTTACAGTAGGACTCCAAACCCCACATTAGGCTGGAGTAGTTGCTAGCAACTTTTTTTTTTTTTTTTGCCATAGTTAGGCACTAGATACACCTACTAGAAATGCTCTACCAGGAGGGAGGAGATGCAGCTAGTGATCGTGCCTTGTTCCTTGGTAAGAAAGGACAGAAGCAGAAGCCCCTTGTTCACTACTGGTAGTTAGGAAAGTAACCTTCTCTTTTCCTGCTTCTTTCCTTTCTACTTTTTTTACTGTTATTTTTCTGTCCTTCTGCTTGAAGCTTTGAGTACTTACTTGGAATTTGACCTGTGACTGGGGACAGGGAAGGAGTTGGTCTTTTCTATGTCCAGGCAGCCTGCATTCTCCCTTGCTGTCAGTCTCTCAATTGGAGGACTGTCCATGTTTAGTTACTGCCCATCAGGGAAGGAACAAAGTACATGGATCTAAGAGATCTTAGACCTCAAGAAAACAAACAAACAAAAAAAAACCAACACAATTCAAGTGATTAAATGAAAAGGTAGGGAATTTTTTCAACCCAAAGACTGAGGGCAGCAAGCAGCAGTGCAACCACCTAAATAGTGCTAAATCTATTATCCAGTGTCATATGAGCTTAAAATATAGAAGTAGAGATTCATATTTGACTGGAGATGTTTTTTTTTTTTAACACTGGGGGGTGGGGGGGAAGGAACCGCAGAAATCTGATGTCTTTGGAGTCTCCATCACTACTAATCTTCAAGAACAAAATAGATAAAAAATTTCTTGGAAGTGCATAGGTACAGCTGGGATGCTTTGGTGCAAGAGAATAAACTATAGCTTAAAGGGATCCCTTCTTGCCTACAGTTTTGCTGTATGATGACATCAATGTTTTTTATTGTTCTTGTCTTCCCAAAGGAGGGGAAGACATTGGGCATTTTCCTGCTTTGCTTTATCCTTTTTCAAAACAATGAAATGCTTTCTCTGTGTCTTAAAGGAGATATGTTTCTAATAACTTTGAGAGGTTTGGTAAGTGTTAGCAGAAGTAATGTAATATTGAAGGATAACTGCACAGAAAGTTATGGAAATATGTATTTGTTGAAGTGTATTGAAAAAGTTTTCAAATGCATGCAACTAAGCAGGATATATTTTGGCTGAAGATGTAGATGATTTGAAAGAAAACAATTCTTATTCCTGAAGACCGTCTTTCTCCCAGATGGATAGAAATATGTATGAGGCAATGGGAATAAAGATGCTTTTTTTTTTTTTTTTTACTGAAACATCTGTTTACAGTGAGTGAGTTTGTGTGAACATAACTGCTCTCAAGCTGGCAGCTACATCTGTTTCTCCACATACAGTACCAGCCATGGTCATCTTGGAACTATGTGGGAAGATGTATGGGTAGAGTAGCAAATAGCTATCTTTTATGATAATGAGATGTATCAGCTTGGGAAATGCCTTTCTGTAGTGTGTCTGGACTGAAAACAAGCCAGGCACATCAAAGGAACTCAGTCCCTGATAAGAGGTTTGAAAAATAGGTCTGGGCATACAGAGGAACAAGAACCTAACAAACATAGAAGGGAATGAAAGTCTAATGGATAATGTCCAAAAAAATATTTTGAGAATGGACACCTCTTCCTAGAATTCAGTTACTGCTTTACTGAATGCTTTCTCTTAGAGGGGTTTCAGAAATATTCTCCTGTCAACCATTCCTCCTACACAGCTGCCACTTCCTCTCTTTTATTTGTTTTTAATGAATCTCTTTGAAAATACCTTTTGAGAATTAGACAGGTTTGTATAGTTTGTCACCTTCAAGAGAGTAAAAGCTTTTCATGTGACAGGACAAGTAATATAGGATGAAGGCTTGGAGTTGGGAAGCTGGTATCTTTTTCTTATTTGTTTTCATAAGAGACTTCCAAAACAGAGCAGACAAATGGGCAAGAAAACTGGTAGGGAATGGTCCAGGAGCAGCAAATGACACTTTTTGAGAAGATTTAGTGAAATCACCTGGTCAGGAAGTAGAATTTAGTATCATTTTTGGGTCATGCCATGCTTTTTTTTTTGTCTGTGAAAGAAAAGTAGGAAGTACACTTGCATTGAAAATACTTACATGGTAGAAGTGAAACAAGGTATACATCTAAGTATGCCTCCCTCCTCAAAATTAAACATGAAAAATGTATTCCACAGGACTTGGTTTCAAATCTGTTCCATGTAGCCGTGATAGTTTTGGGAGAATAGATAGAACTTGAAAAATAAGTTAGGAAACTGACTTGCTCTGTTTTTTTAGTAGTTCTGACTGCAGACAAGCAACCAAGAAATCTGTGTCTTTATTAATCCAGTGTATTTTCAGCTTCCATTTAGATCTCAAGCATTCTTTTGTCAGCAACGTGTATTCTTTAATGTGTTTATGCTGATGTGTAAGGGCATTGTACTTAATCAGTTGAGGCAACATAATACAAAAAAAAATAAGAATTAGAATTGAATTATAACTTTTTTTCTATACACATTCTCAGTGCTTCCTTTTGTCTCTCCCCAAAAGCTTGCTCTATTCTTCTCATGTGGTAGTTTTCAGTGGAATAGATGAGTTAAAAAGTAATATAGGTAACTTTCCAGAAATCTTTTAGATTTTTATGGCACTGTTTATTAGTGCTAATTTCTCCATCAGGTCCCTTTCTTCTGTCCTGCATCAGTAGTCTTTTTTAATACCTGACTTTTACTGGGCACTTGGCTCAAAACTTCTTTTGTTTTGAGTGACCTGAATTTCCAAACCTGACGGCAGCAGAAGCTGTGGGGCTCAGCAGCTATGAACAGTGAAGACCACATTAGCTAGCTTGAACATAGTCGTCTTAGGCATTCACCTGCAAAAAGAATTTAAATTTCGTCTTCAAAAACACTGCAGTGTTTCTCACCAAGTCTTTCTGACTAAGCTCCATTTTGTAGTGCAAGTTCCAGGCAAGACACCAGCTGATCTGTCAATACTCGCCCGACCTTTCTAGGTCACTGGCAGCCAAGTAACTTGTGATTTTAGTCCCTCCCTAATGGATTCATACACAGTTATGGCTATTTTCCCGGACTACAGCCAGAATGTAAAGCTTTCTGAAAGCCACTTTTCTATGTGTCTCTGAACTTTGTGCTCCTGAAAGGTGAGGGCTCAGGTTTGCTGTTTATCCACAGAGCAGATGGTAGTGGTGCCAATTTCTATAGGACTTATGCATGAACCTTGATGTGGACTATCAATCCTTTGGAATGAAACGTTAATTAAATGTCTTATGCTTTAGAGTCCTCCTTTTTGTAACAATAATGCTGATTTAGTCTCATTGAGAGTTCAAATAAAGCCAACTTGCTTGCAGCAGCATGTACCATATATCTCTATCTTTCAGAAGTCTGAGAGCCAGAATCTGTAATCCAGCTGAAGCTATTTTATTCTATGTTCAAGTGCAAAGTAGCCTTCAAGTTCGAAATATACTGTGAGGCCACTTTGGACAGGCAGAGATACTATACAGGCTCATTTTGTGTTAGCAAAGCACTTTGCCTATAGTAGGAATTAAGGAGAGGATATGGTTGACTGTTTTGAGTATAACTTTGAAGATGGAGAACAAAAAAGCATAGTAGGTTTGAGTTCAGCTGTATTTACATAATATGATAATAGTTGGGGGACAGAAGACTGAACTGGATAATCCCTACAATTTGTTGCTTATTTAAACAAGTCTGGTTCACCAAGGCCAAGCCTTCTGGCAGGAGTATAATTAAGTTTTCAGCAGCAAGTCTTTCAAAGAACTAGGGCAGATTCTCAATTCACTTTCGAGGGATTGGGAGTATGGTGGCACAGCTAAGGAATCTGACCATTTCCCTTCCAGAATTCTTGGGAAGACTTAGCACTGACATGAACAGAAATGAAAGCAGGTTTCTAAACTAAGTTTTGGTAGAGGTCATAACTTCAGTCTTATGGCTCATCTTATGTCTGTGAGACTCTTACGTCTCCTGCTGCATTTCCACTTACCTGCTGAGATGTGTATCCCTATTGTACTGAGAGAACTCAACTGTTTGTGTAAGAATTTACACTGTTTACAATGTGTTAATATAGCCTAAATCAGTGCCTATTTACTGTGTGATGGTTCAGTGGTTACTTCATAAACCCCTGAAAAGTCTCTGCAGAAAGAAAAAACTTTCGGGGGATAGGTAGGAAAGAGCCAGAGACAGGAGGATTCCCCAAGATAAGTTGTTCTTTACTGAGGAGTGAAATCCCTGACTAACCTTATGATCTTAGTGTAAGTCAGTGCTGCTGCTGTGAGGCTGTGAATTATGAATTCTCAGTAAATCTAGGTTTTGCGCTTCTCCACTCTAAATCAATCCCTGATATGTTTTTTTTTTTTTAAGTTTAATTAAAGCTTAACAGACTTTGTGCCCTCAGTCATGATCCACACTGGTGAAACAGCATTGGCTGTCAAGAAAACACAAGGCTTGGTTTAGCTTCTGTTGGTCTCCAGGACGTAAGCAGTGCAGGTGCCATTGCTCTGTTGGGCCACAGGTCTCTGCTGGCTGTGTCAGCTTCAGGCTTGAGCTGATGATATGAAGGAGAGGGCCTGAGAAGGAAGGGAAGACAGCTCCTTCTCTATGCCTCGCAGAGCTTCTGGGGAATGGCAAGTGCTGTGTTAAGGTGAAATGCAATAATAGTTTGTATTTATTTTAACCTGCTTGTCCAGGCTTCCCCTTTTCATGTAGTTTTCTGGCCTTGGTGGTATCATCCTGCTTAGAGTAGCAATTCGTAGACATCTGACATGCCTTTAAAATCAATTTGACAGTGTAAAAGAAGGCATTATCTTCAGTTGTGCTCTGTTTGATTTTTGGAGTATATGAAATATCATCTGATTTTGTTTTCTCTCATAATAGCTACTATCATGAAAGAGGCACCAGCCTCAGACCAGTGAAACAATAGGGCTATATTGTCTCCTTTTTTTTTTTTCTGAAAAAGGAAATCTGGAGCTTGTATGTTTTAATATATAGTAGGGAAAAATCATTTCTAAACATTTTGACTTTTAACTAGAATACTGTATCCCCTATAGCCTCTCGCACTGGCTCTCCATAATCTCTTTTGCAAGTGTGATTTGGCTTGTGTGGATGCTGATTAAAAGCAAGTTTTGATATGATACTAAGATTTGTGTAATCAAAACATGATTTTTAACAAGTGGAAATAATTTACAAAGGTCAGATCATGCAATCAGGAACAGAATCAACCTAATGTGAGTTTGATCACAATATAAGGACTCGAATACTTGAACAGCCCACAGGTTGAAATCTACAGCCTGTAATAACTTGATAAAATGTAGATAGTTTGGAGAGAGAGTAAATCAATTAAATGAATTATCACAATGTTTGTGTATAGGAGTTCTGTTCATAATATCATGGAATTTATTTAATGATGTATTTAAGGAAAAAGACTTTCACTTTTTTCAGCTGACAATTTTAGATAAGGTTGCCTGTATCAAGATTGGAGAAGTTAAAAATCAAAATAAACTTGAGTTTACTAAATCTAAGAGCTCAAAGCAAGCAATTAATGTGCAACACAGAATTTAAAGTTAATGAAGGAAGTTAGAGAAGTGAAATAGCTGAATGTTTCCTTATGCATAAATAGGCAATAAGGATTTTTTAATCAGTTTGCTGCTAGAACAACTGGATGTTGAAAAGTAACACAGTAAAAAATTTGTCAAATTACGTTATTCATGTTTACAGTGGCAATTATGATACCATTTAGATATGTCATTAAAACTATTTAATATAAATATAGCTCATTATAATCTGAAAATTTTGTTAATGATAAATTTAATAACATTTTTCCTTGGGGACTTGTATGTTTAAATTACTGAAAGTTTCAGATTCCTAATGGCTACCACAATTGGAGACTCAAAAAGGAGAAGCAGATAAAGAGCAAGGCACTAATCCTCCAAGCTGAGAAGTTAGAAAAAGGTCTGCAAGTTTCTGTTTTTCTAAGAATAGAGCAGATTGCTGGTCATGGCAGGAACTTTCAGATTTGTGGTCTTTTAGTTTTATTCAAATTAGCCCACGATAAACTTGATATATCCAGGATAAACTTTAGACTATTAGAAAGTGCTCTGTGTGCAGGGTGAAGATTGAGGATACTACTCCAGCCAGAGACCTTGGAGTAGAAAGATAGTGGAGTCAAACCAATCTGTATTCAGCATGGTTAAATTACAATACAGTGAAGCAAGGGTTATGGCCTGACATTTTGTTCAACAGAAAACTGAAGACAAATGTCTGCAATGTTATAAACTGATATGAAAGCTTCAGAGAGCTGCAGAAGTACAAGTAGAGATATATGAAAAAGCAAAAATGCAGTGTGATCTTGGAGTCTTTGGAACTAACACTGTCAAAATGCTTCATATTTCTGTAAGAGGAAACAGTGGCTGAGATAGTGGTGGGTGATCTTAGGTTCTCCCAGTTGCTGGAGGTTGTCGCCCCCATACAGGTAAATGCCATAGTGCAACATCTTTTCCAAAACCCCAAGGAAGGAACAGGAAGGAACATTCCATCCACTCAGGCAATGGCTGTGGTATGTTGAGAAAGCTGCAGGATCTGAAAGGACCAAAACAGATGGTCTTGCCACCTTTCAACATGCCTGTAGTTTTTTTTGCGCCCATACTGTAAAGTGGAGAAGGAACCAACAATGCCTACAACTTGCAAAACAATTAAAATCAGTATAGAGAAAGCTGTCTCAAGCCAACATTTTCTCTGTTTATACTGTGTGGCTGTAGTACATAATGGGGAATTTTCTGCTGTGTCTTCCAAGCTTCAAGATGATTTTAAGTAGAAAACAGATCAGGTTATGTTGTACATTCACTAGCCAAAATTCCTGATCTGTTTCCTATTAGAGAGACTTGATGACTCCATTCTGAGCCATGGGCTCTGCAGTACATGTGGGGTTGGCATACGCTATCAGAAGGGCTGTTATGTGGATAACCTGTAGAAGAAGTAGAAACTTGTGGGTTTTCATCCATTGTGGCAGACCGCTGTTATGGTCCAACCTATGTGGGAGCTCCTCGTAGTTCAGCCCATCAGTTGAAGTAAAGGCACTCTTTTACATCGCATTTAAAATGCTTTCTCTCCTGATTTGCAGCTTCAGATACTGGGTGTCCTAATGCACTTTTGCTCAAAGTTTTGTTTACCCTTCTTCCCCTTCCCATGAGCTTTATTAAAGCTCTGTGTGACTTTAATATACCAAGGAAAGGGAAATGAACCTGCACTGCCTAATTGATATAATTGTGAATAGTTTTAGGACTTGCTCACACTGTCTTCACTCCATGAATAGTCCCAGGGGGAAATCACAAAGGCTGCAGTATCTGTTAAAAACTGCTCATTTATTCAGGAGAATATGCAGAAAATATTAACTATTAGTCTGTAAAGGATAACAAAATTTTTCACATTTTTAATTAAACTGAAATTCCATGTTTGAACAGTAGACTAGTTTGCTAGCTTGGTTGCATGCTCTTTTTAATTATTTCTACTTATGCAAGGAGCCTCTTCACACCTTCTATTTGCTCTCTAAGCAATTTGTTGTTTTGAGTCTGATCTTCACTGACAGTTTCTTTGCTGTGTTTTCTGTGCATAAAGAGCAAAACATACATTTCATTGTCAATGACTTTCATGTTAGATTAGGAAAACTAAAATACAAAGTGAGAACAAATATAAAATGTTCATGAGAGAGAAATGAAGACTCTGTAAGATCTACAGTTTAAAAAGCCCTAAAACCTTTCATCTTTAATCTTATAATGCTGTCACTGGCTGACAGGCAGGTGGAGAGATTTTTCATTTTATGGCAAAGAAAGGACTGATTTGTGATTAAGGCATAAACTGAGTCTCAAAGGATTCTAGTTCAGTTTACATCTTTTGGTATAAACTTTGCGTGTGTGTCAGTTTAGACTTCACATTGCCTATAATCTTTTCTCTTTTCCTCTCCTCAGTAATATGGGGATGATATCATTCCTCAGTCCATTTAGATGTTGTAATCTCAAAAATGCTCTATTGTACTGGGGCAGTTAACTTTTATCAGGCCTAAATTTCAGATTATAGCAGTGTTATACAATAACTCCAGGGATGCAGTTGTGCATCTGCCTAATCCCTTTGGGATGTGTGGCGAAGGAGCATACTCAGCGTCTGTTTCTATATTCTCACCTGAGCTGAGGCTAAAGATGGAAAACATGGAGGATTTTTGAGACAAATTAAATGTGCCAAATATGCCTGTTAGAAATATGAAATAGCAAAGTAAACATTAAGCAGATTTCAGTGATGTGAGAAGGATGAAGATATGTTTACATTTCAGTGTGGTGCTGTCTGATCTGTAAACACAAATGAATCTTTTTGATGCTGCACAGACAGCAGTGGGTATTTCCAGGGCAACGTTTGAAATGCAGGTCAATGCTTTAAACCACTCTCATTGGAAGCTATTATTTTTTACTCATTATCTTACATAAAGGCAATTTATTTTGATGCTATTCTCATTTAGTTGCTGTGGATTTATCTTATCTGACTTTTATGCTGTTAAACTCTCAATGAAACCAGGTTCCTTTTCAGGTAGGAGTAACATGCCTTGTCTAATTTTAACCTATTTTGTGGTTTGTATATTCAGAGTATGCAAATAACAACAAAAAAAAAAATAAATAAAATTGTGCATTGGGAAACAAAGCAAGCATTCTCATATTCAGTCTTCTAGGCTTACAGTATCAGTCAAGTAAAGAGTTCTGTACTAGTAAAAGATTGAATTTGTGATTTCTTTGTACAGAGAAAACAGACTTTTTTCTCCAGCCAATGAAACTAGGAAGTTCTGTTGCACATTAAGCAGCCTTAAATGGCTCCTTGAAAGCCATCTGATACTACCTGCTGACAGTTTTAATATCTGTGGGAAAGGAGAGCTGTGTCTCAGGATGATTTTTCACTTCACCTGGAGCCTGTAAAATAGGCTCAGGAGGAAAAGAATCTGCCAAATGAATGGAGAAAAGAATTAAGACGAGGCTTTAACAAATGGCCGTTGCATTTACCACTGCCCCAAGAGTAGTAGCATCAGAAATGTTCTTGATAGGAAGAATTGCTAGGCAGTGTGTGAACCAATTTACCCGCTTTTTACTTGGAGATCATGAAGCCTATACAGGAATGTAGGAGGAAAGCTCTGCACAGTTGTCCAGAAGTGCTGCAATTGCTCTGGCTCCCTGATTCTTTTGTCATTCTGTCCCAGAAGGTGTAGAACTAAGTCATTCTCCTGTTGTCAAGTGGGCTCCTTTTCACTTCAAGCTTTTATTCTTCTCCTGTGAAAAAAGCTTTCACAAATACACTTTCTGTTCGTCATTGGCTCCAAATGTGCATCTCTGTCTTAAAATGAGAGCAAACCCAGGGGATGAGTAAAAACTTGCAGATCAGCTATAGAGTATGCATTTTTGGTTTGTCGTAGCAAAAGGAAATTCTCTGAAGATAGCCTGTACAAAGTAAATCAAGGTACCATTTATATTGCTAGCTGAGTGCGATTGCTTGAAGGAGGATTCAGTTTTTAGTTATTGTTTCTTGAAACAGAGAAAATCTTCTTTTTAGATTTAAAAGAGAAGGAATAATGCAGTCTACCTTCATATGTTATGCCCAGTCTACAAAAATATACAAGAGTACCTTGATGCAAGTAAGGCTGCTTCTCTCAAGGGTGACAGTCATAGAGCTTCCCTCCAGTTTGCTAGACAGTTTGAAAATACAAGGAAATGCTTCACCTACTCAGAACATATCCAGGCAGCATGATAGTTCACAGAATATTTAGGTAATGTTTATGAATCTAATAAAATGAATAAATTTTTTGTTTTCAATATTTACTGCAAAATATGTAGTCCAACAAAACTGAAGGTATCTTAAGATGGCATACCCAAATAGCATTTTTAATATTTAGTAGTAAAATGAGCACTTTGAGTGAGACATGCACAAATTAATATTGTTGCCTTTTTATGCTTAATATTTAGCTTTATATAAGGAAGTGTGGCAAAGAGAGGAGATTGTATCGCTGAACTGATAATTTTGTAAATCCTGCATGTATCTGCCCAACAATGTGGGATGAGGAAAACATACTAGCTTATAAAGAACCTTGTAACTGTCTCCTGCCTGTCCCTTTTTATGCTAAGCTCTGTTGCCATCTACATATCTCTGTGAACTTGGGGACAGTCAATAAGATCCTTGACAAAATGCAACAAGTCAAAACGCAAAAGATGTTTCCATAGTTCTGGGATCCATTTTTACTAACACCGGTTACAATATTCTCATGCAGTTGTGTGCTTGTGTGCTAGACCTCAGTGGGGATTTCTCTGGTACACCTAAGATGGTCGTGTGGGATATAGGGCTAATTGCAAAAAGTTGCTAGGTCCTTTATTAGTTAGACCATTTCTTTTTCTGTTTTCCAATATACAGCAAGTAAATATTCTTACCATGTTAGTATTATCTTGCTAACGAGTAATCTGTATTTTTTTTGTAGAGATTTTTTTCTTAAACATTACTTATAAGCACATGCACACTCATACACACCTACCACAAAAGCTTCTGTGGAGATCTCCAGCAGCCAAAATGTCAGAGCCACCCTGCTGTTTGTGGGAGCGGCTGGGAAGAGATGGTAGCTCTGCTACATGAGGAAGGGCACGTTGCAACAGTGTAGGGCAGTGACCATGCAGAACAAACAGTCTGCCTGTCAGACTGAGGTTCAAGGCTTCAGTGTTTTCTTATAAAAGTTCAGGAGAAAATGTGATAATATGGATTCTGAAGTCCAGATAGATGACCAAATGTATATGTTTTAAAATGTCCTGAGTTACCTGGTGGTTTCGTTTATTTTTTGTGTTCCGATTTTTCTCCATAAGTTTTGGTTGTCTAAACATACTTTAAGGAGCAGACAAAATGAGATTTAAAAAAAAAAGAGATATTTAAGGAACAGGTAAAATTAAAAAAAAAATGATATTTAAGGGAAGCTTTAGAGAGAGGATTGGTTGTTTCTGGACAAGTTAAAACAAATAAAATTATAGATATAGAGAGGAAAATACTGATGCTAACTTTCAGGTTGGGGATGTATTCCTTGATAACTTGAGGTTGGACATAACACTCTAATGGTCCAGGTTTTTGAACAGTGATATATTTCAAATTACAGGGAAAAGAAGAATGTAAATTTTCAAGGTTGGTAAGTCTAAAAAAAAAAAAAGCTAATGAGTTTTTAAACTTGTAGTTTGCATTATTTTACTGTATTCTCAGACACTACTTTTACTTTCATTTCCTATGTATTTTTCATTTTTTTCTTAGTAACGGTAATAAGTAGAGGACTTTGTATTTTAATTTTTAAAAGCATATTATTCCCTGTAACTGACAATTATTGAGCATCTTTAGAGACTGGCTCTTGCTATCTGTTAAGAATAAAATGCATCCTTCTACTATAGCTTGCATGATTTTTGATTAGCATTTTGCTATTTTGCCTGCTACCTATGAATTAAACAAAGGTGAAGAAGTTAGTAAGATTTTTGTTACTAAAATTGAAAACTGGTACTCAATTTGTTTCAAAACATTCATTGAACACATGTTCTAGGCAATGTCAATCCATTCATTGCAACTGTGACAAATTACTTAGGCAGGATAGGATTATTAAATTGTACTAGTACTCAAAATGATTTAGGAACTAGGGTACTTCTCATAGGATTGGTCATAGTGCTCTTAGTGTACCAAGATTCTTTTACTAAATTACCTCTTCATCTTCTAAAATTTTAATGAGGACAAATAAGAGGAATTAGGCTGCCAATGCTTTTCTTTCTGTACCTAGAAATGTTGATTGCAGAGGTTTTTTTTTTCCATTTTAAATGTTCCCTGAATACCACTTCTCAGTTCTATGTATTTTTTCCTAAAAATGAAGTAAAATAAGGGGTTTGTTTTGAAAAGGAGAATTTTCTTGCACTTTTGCACCATGTATGATAAAAGAAATCCTCCATGAGTTCAAGTCTACAGAGAACTAGTGCCTTCTGTACCAAGGGACAGACAGAGTGAGAGGGAAGATGGAGGGAGTAATAACATATACTTAGTACTTATTTGCTAAAGTCCTCAGAAGGATTCTTATAATTATCTCACATGTGCATGGGTTGTGAACTTCCACCTGTTTATATAATCAACACCCATGTGTCTGCATTAATTGCTTATCTCTACAGCAGCCTTATTGTTGCTCCTCCTTGTACAGATATGAAAAACTCTAGAGGATAAATTACATGTTCACACAATGAGCTTGTTTCCAGCTCATCCCCTAGGAAATTTTACCATAGTATGTCTTATTTCAGGTTTCGGATGGATTTTAGGACTTCTCAGAAAGGTCACTATTTTTTCCTTAAATTCCCTATAAAGGACAAAATCGCAGACACAAAAGTGTATTAAACGATTCTCAAATTCCAGAGATCTTGAGCAGACCTATCAACTTAATTATTACTGGATGGGCATTCTGTATTTTTTTTCACTTCAAAATAGCTCTGAAATATGCAGTTACAGAGAAACTTTCTTATGCTTACAGAAAGCTGCAGTACATTTAATGAGAAGGATTTTTTCTGAAATCTGAATTCCTCCATGAGCAGGTGAGACGGCTCTAAAAAAAGATTATGGAAGAAAGTTATGACTTTGATTAAAACAATCTCATAAACTGGTAGTTCTCTTCAGGTCTTCTGTTACCTGGGGCTTAAGTTTGTTTCTTCGCACACAAATGGTAGGGTATGAGGTCAGCCACAGCTGGAAGGAGGAACTGCCCTACCTTTTTTTAAATTGAATACTGTAAAGGACAAAGCCTTAAAATGTTATTTTAATAAAAAACAGACTAATGTACTAGAACAAGATGACTCTTCAAATAGAGGAAGTTCTGATTAACTATGGCAGATTATACAGAATAGTTAGAAGCAAATCTCTTCATGTGTATTAAGAGTTTGCAAGGTGGTTTCTTTCACACATTTTTACTTTCTACTCTAGAGATTTTGGATGGATTTGTAATTTGAATGAATGCATTTTACCACGTATCATTCTCAAGGAAGCTGCCTGTTACCTGTGTCCAAATCCTCCATGCGACCTAGAGGACAGTCATGCTCCCTAATGCTCACTCAACTTTGTAACAGAGTCTGACTTAGGATATTGCTACAGTGAATTTGGAAGCAAACAAACTATTCTAACAAATCAAAACTAGAGCCATACTTGATATTCTGTATTTTTTTAATACAGAACTTTTTTTGCTGTAGTATTTTCACAAAATAATTTGTAGTAATAATGGGACAAAAACACTTTAGCCATTTCTTAAGGTGCTCTTGCAGTGTTATTGAGTGTTTTATTCTGTAAAGCTGCCATTTCTTCCATATCATGAGTGTTTAAGCTGAACAACAAATGTTTTGTTATCAATTCAGACATAAATTCAAGATCTACTGAACTACCTTCTCTCAGTTGTCAAGGTCCTCTATCAAGGTGAGCTCACAGTTACCCAGTCTGTATCTGTGATTCCCTGACATTGAGAGTCTCCTGAGAGCAATCCAGGGTATGCTCAGCCAGCATATATTGTTCCAAAAGAGTCGCTGAAGACTCCTAAGAAGCCAGCAAAGCTACTGGATCTAGGGAGGGCAGCCAGAAAACACTCATGAAGTGTTACTCAGGCTTTGAAGGAGTTCATGACAATTGTCTGTGTGACCACTGTCTTTGTTTTCCAGAAATATTCAAGGAGCTTGAGCATCTGTAGAAGGCACCTTTGGGTGCTTGACACCACCAGGACTGCTGCTATATGGGGAGGGTACAGTTCTGGGGAGACTTAAGCCACAACTACATGTTGCTGGGGTTTGTAGCTTGTGCAAGTAGGGGTACTCTCCGGGGTACAAAAATTCAGTGTAGAGAGATTGGGCCTTATTGAGAGCTGGCATCAGTTCTACTGAAAACAAATAGAGGTAAGCTTGAAGTTAGCAATATGTCTCTTACCTCTTACTAGCTTCCTGGGATTGAGTCCATTAACTACATAAGTTCAGTTGTAGTTTCTTTAAAAGTTTTCAAATTACAATCATTTTTCAGAATTGAACTAGAATCATAGAAATCTGGGTGAAGCTGTGAGTAAAGTGATTTGTGGGACAGAAGCAATATGCATGCAATAAAGAACAAGAGATGACCTTTAATGCGGGAAAGTTATCAAATTCATGTGAATGTTCAGAGGGCAAAAGAATTGGAAAGGGGATGAGGAAAATTCCTTTCTATAAGAAATCTCACTGTAGCAGCATGTTAGGAGCAATGATAGAAGTAAAACAAGGATCTTGAAGCAGAAAAACCTATGAAATCCAAATAGATTTGTGAGATTATAGAAAGGGAAACACTGTGGAATTGCTGAAATTGTTATTCTAATCTTTTGCTTCTAGGTTGAAGGGAAACACTGAATTGAATTTTGAGAATCTATGAATGTGCACTGTCTTTTCAATACAAACATGCAGTTTTATTTAGCAAAGGTATACCAAATTTGCAGGTGTTTTCCTTTAATACAACAAAGTCTCCAGCCAGGCTAAACTCCCTTTAGCAGGTCTATCTGACTTTCAAACAGCTTATAACCTAAGCTACTATTTTTATAGGCATCTTATAAACACATTAACTGGATAGATGTCTCAATGTGCTTGTTTCACTTTAGGAATGAAATGAAAAGGTTTTGTTGTTGTTGTTGTGGATAAATTAAGGTTAAGCTTCTCAAAGTAAAAATGATATATAGTTATTTATAGTCTTATTGCACATCTGAAAATTCTAAAGAAAAGTAGTATTGCCAGGAAAATTTCTATCTCATCAGATAGAGATTTCAATATGGTAGTATCACAAAGCATGTGTCTGGTGGGAAGATCAATATTTCTAATGTTTTTCATACTGGTTGGATTAAAGTTATATTAATGCTTCTTCATCTCTTATTTTCCCTTTTCTCATTTTGATAATGGATATGAATTTTATGTAAGTCAAAATGAGAATCTTATCCAGTCTTATCAAACTGTGCTTTTTATTTTTCCTATGAGAAAGGAAAACTTTTTAATATCTATTTTTCTGAACTAATTCAACATTCTGAAATGAATTATTCAAGGGAGTTTGCTGATGTGTAAGCGAAGCTTTCAGTTCATGCCTGTTATTCAACATCTTTTAAAGGTCATGAACTTTCTTTTACATATCCAACAGATATATTTTCCATTGTAAATCTTGAATTTAAAAAAAAAAAACATACTAATGTGTAAGTAGGAAGTCCAAATCTTTTTATCTGTAGGATTTTTCTAAATAAGGAAGGAAGGTGCATTGGCTTTTAATTTTCGTAAAAGGAACAGTAGATCTCTTGTGGGTATAATAAGCTGATTTACCTGTGAAGTTTTTCATAAGATTTAATTAAATTCTCTTTACAAAGCAATTGAATTTTTTTATGTAAGACAACACTTGCATTTTAAAATGTCACTTTTTCCCCTGGGTTTTAATTAAGTTTCATCTAGATGGCTCCTTCATATTTGCATTTTCTTTCCTGTGTTCATACTTGAAATTGGATTCTTCCATGTATCCCTTAGCTTATTTTATAACCGGCTTTCTTCTTCCAGCTGTAGAAGCCTATGAACAGGCTTTGTTCTTCACTTAGTCCTTATCTCTGTCATCCCTATTCATTTCTAAATAACATTAACTTGCTCCCATAGTATCACCAAAATCTGGTTCTTTATCCATGCAGGTGAAGCCTGAACCCTAAATGTGCTCTAGTTAGTTCAGAGAACTGCAGCCTTCGTTGTTCTGGCCTTGACAATCACTCTTTTCTTCTATGGATTGGATTGCCTCTTACCTCTTAGCTTGTTGCTTTGGGCTGCCTCTTTAGTCCCTTAATGTACATAATTCAGTAAATTCTTTTGGTTGCTTCTCTCAGTTCTTAGCTGCAGGCTGGACAGGGCACATTAGCACAATATTGACTTCAGCTTCTCTGTCATTATCATGCCTTAGTTTTATTCCTCAACTACCAGCTTCTCCCACAAAGTCTGTGTTACTTAGTCCTGCCTTTCCTCTGTTGCATGAGAAACACTTCAGCAAACCTGAAGGTCTTCGCTTATCCTCTTTCAAATCCCTTTTTACAGCTTTTCTCTCCCATGATCCTACAAAACCCAGCTTTTGTGTTAAAACACAATCTAAAACTGTTTTTCCTCATTCTTTTATTGGTTCCATGTACAGTGATGCCAGCTGCTAAAATCAGTGCCATTAACAAAGCTTTCTTACTCCATTTCTCACATTATTCATTTGAGTATTTTATAACTATTCTTTTCCTTTTTCTGTGTTTTTAGACTGAAGGGCTTTGGGGCATAGTGGGAAGGAGGTCCAAGTGTTTGGACCTTCAATATACACCAAATATTTGCTCCTATATCTGTGTCATTGTAACTGTTACACGTAGAGTATTTGATCTACCCATTCATGTTACATGGATTTATGTGGCTGTGGAAAAACGTAGTAGAAATGAACTAGTGATGTATGGGGGCAGGTGAGTGGATTGAAAAAGAAAACAACTGCTTTGTGTGTTTGTATATCATGTGCTTGGGAACAGCACCTTTAGGAGGCTTTAGCATTTTCTACTGTACAGAGGCTAAAATTCTTCAATACTGACTAGTTAAGCTATATTCTGTCTAGTGTGGTCACCAAATTTTGATGACAAGAGAACTGTTGTTGAATTAAGTTCCCTCTGAATACCAGCTCTTTATATACAAATTTAGGATTGTAAATTTTATGAATTTATAAATATTTTATAAAAGCTGTATAAGTGAATATAATATTATATATAAAATGTGTATGAATGTCTTTGTAGTTAAGTTTCTGAGCAGTTTTCTTCTGAATAATAACCCTTATCACACCCAAATGGTATTTTGCTTGCTATTTTGTTTGCTTTGATGGCAGTCTAACTTCACAATACGAAGATCGTCTTTTGATTCTGTGCTGAATAGCTAATGCAGTCTCTGTTCAGAGGAACACTAAGCTTTTTGCTCAGTCAGCGCTGCACTGTGCTTTGGTGTCACTTCCTTACTGGCAATTAAGTGTTTCTCCATGACATGTCTTTGAGTCTCATGCATCTGCCCCAGGAGGAAATTACAAATCACCTAGGTAAGTGGTAGGAGCCGAGGTCTTGGGTCATGAATGAGGAAGGGCTTATATGCTCTACTTTGTGTAGTGATACATGGTGAGAAAAGGTCACTCAACTCTTTAACTACAGTAGTGCCATGCTTTTCTGTCTTGTGTGCTTTGCCTTATTGAGATAGGGGTATAGTAATTTTTAACTAAACTCCTCCCTTGCTGGAAGGAGGAGGCCGTCTTGCATGGGTGAGCAATCTGATAGCTTGTTCCTCATTATTGCATGTGATTTTGCTGTGCCGCAGACCTTCTGTAGGCACTTGCAGTCTGAAGGCTGAACTAGCATAAAGGATTTTGAGTGAATAAATCCTTGATTTTGCTGACCTTGACAGGAAAAAAAAGAAATCTAAATATGTTAACTGAAATGCACTTGGCCTGAGGGAATTAGAGGTCTGATTTAGGCTGAGACTCATAATAATCTGAATAAAAGCTATTTGGTAACAGGGAAAAGATCCAGGTAAAAATTGAATTCTTACATGTTTAACATCAGCCACTCTCATTAAATGGAAGGTACAAACAGAAAGCTGTTAAATCACTGACCACTGCAAAAGTAATTGGTGATCTGTCTGGCAGCAGCTGAAATGCATTTCCTTGTTAAAGATGATTGAAACTCATTCAGGGAGTGGAGACATTCTACTTGGAGAGGGGAAAGTTCTGTTTTTCATCAGGGTACTTCCAACTCAGATTTTTTTGAAGAATAAGATAATCTTAAAAATGCTTTTAAAGATTTAGTCTCTAACCATGAAAGTTATGTGAGTGGGCCATTTGACTACAAAATGAGACAATACAGAGTTATAAGGATTATAATCAGTTATATTTAGGCAGCCGATGAATCAAACTTCTTAGAGATGTCTAGTCCTTGAAGCATGCTTTTAACAAACTAATTACCAGAAAACTGAAGTTGAGTGCAGCAGTTTTATTGGAAAAAGTCCACAGGTGTGTGCAATTCCTTTATTAAAAGGTTTTCAAATACATTGGACAAGGAGCAATTGACGTTTGGGTTCTTCCTTTTTTATACATTTTTATTTTCAAAACTATACAAACATTGGAAAACTTCCATTTTCCTCCATTTTAGCTATTAGTAATTCTGTAATGATAATTGAATATGTTCCATTTCAATCTGCAAACCCACTTTTCTGGAGGAGACATTTTACATCTTTAACAATAAAAAAAAAAGTCAATCATATATACATGTGCTTAAGGTTGCATAATTGAGCATCCTACAGGTTCTGAAAAACAGTGGGTAAGTGGGTTTCAAGATTCACCCAGGTGGGCTGAAGGTTTTAAATACACAAACTGCATACATATGATTTAGTAGCCAATACACTTTGTTCCCTTTTATTTTCAAGGCTATCTATAAACTGTGTGCTAGCTATGATGTAAGGGTTTGTTTAGTAAAGGTACTCAGAGTGAAAAGCAGCACTAGGAACAACTATTGCTGATCAACAACATGAATGGGCAGAGAATTATATGCATATACATAATACAAAACCTAATATTTCAAAATGAACTTGAAGTTCTTATGTAAAAATAATGTCTGCAATAAAAGCTATTTCCTGACTGAAAGGCAGGCGGGGGGGAAGCCTTGTGTGAAGAAAATAATAGAGTTCAAAGAGTTCAACGTGGGAAAAGAACAATAGAAACACATAGATTAAATTTAGAAGCTGATCTTGAAATGTATAATTACTGGAAATTCAATTGAAATATTGCAACATTATCAATGGAAAATGAAGGCTACAACTGCAGCAGACATGTACAGTGTACTTTCTGAGCTATTATATTGGCCATACAGATTTGTCTACATGTTATTTGAATCCTTAAGGCTTCTCTAATGTCTTATGTGAAAGTGCTGTCTGCTTGGATCTTCCATGCATGAGGGAAAGGGGAAATTTCCCAAGGAAAAATGTTTTTATCCACATTTCTCAATTACAGTAGCACAGCCAGAGACACAAAATAAAAGACAATATTTTATGGTACCTTTGCTTCATTTATTTTGGCCCCCAGAAGATGCATGCACTAGACTTTATGTACTACAAGGTATTGAAATATTTACAACATTGTACATGTGCTCTTAAAGGGATGGCAAAGGGAAAGGTCTATTTTTATCTAGGTGGGAGTAGAAGTTACTTTCCTAGCTTAATAATACCTATTCAAAGTGAGAGATGACTCTTCCAAAAAGAAAAGCCCACAGAGAATAAAGCTATAGCATAATTATAGCCAATGTTAACAAACTGTACAGTACTTTACCTAGGAATTCTCTCTGTCACTCCTGTTTGAAATGGCAGTGCCAACTATTAAGTAATGTTGCCATGCTCCCTTTGCCCTGTCTGCTCTGTTCCTATTCCATCAGGTATAGCTGTATATTACCTCTTTATGAGATTTTTATTTCGAATTATTTTGACATGTTGAACGGACATTTAATTCACAATAACCTGATGGCAATTTTTGGACAAATGATATGATTGATATTTACTGGGTTATGGCACTAAAGAATTCAGACCACTATAAAGCGCATCATAAATACTTCAAGTGGACTTAGGAAATGATCTCTCTAAGAAATTCAGTGAGTAAGGCTCATATCACTGATTTCCTTCTGCTTTTAAAGGTAAAGATATGATACCCAATACACCAGGTTAAACAAACAGAAGGCAGTTGGGAAGAAGATGCGGGCATAGGAGTCCATTTTGGCAATGCGGATATGTATTCTTCCATGCCTCCATGCTCCTGTTCGACAATCCTCAAAGCAGCAAAAAAAGCTAGCACAGTCCTTGCCATCGAGACACTCATACCCATATTCTTCATCCCTTTCTTGGAGGTGTGTAGCATTGTTCATTTGAATAGTAGCTGATCGAGGTCGGATGTCAATTGTAGGTGCCTAAGGTGGAGTGGCAAAAAAGAAAAAGATGGCAGGAGGGAGACACTCTGTTATTATCACCAGACCAACAGGGAGACAGACTAACGGGCAACATGTGAATGATGGTTCTGCATGGGGTACATGGCAAATTGCTGGGAAGTTCTAATGGTAATATTACCTTGAACTTGTTAAAATCAGTTGCATCATATACTGTAACTTTACAGGAAAGCAGCATGAATCAATATCAAGATAACAGCTGTGGACAATTAGCTTTAATGCCAAACTAAGTCAACAGTTGTAGAGGTTAAAGGAAACATTCAGGAATGTAATTGATGATATTTTGAATTGCTTTTGTTTATACTTTATATAGCTGCTTGATATGTGAAGGCAATTTGGGTGTTGCACATGGACTGGACTGAAATCGGTTGGAAATGCAGGATTATTTTTAATATAGGGCTGGTTCATGTTGAGACATGGGCAAGTATTTATATTGGAAAAAAGGCAAAAACTATGTCTTTTGAATAAGGTTAGGAGAATCTTTATAAGACTCTCCAATAGTTAGTTTGAATACATGCAGTTCACCATCTACTAATGTTCACCAACTAGAAGATTCAACATGTTCCAAATTTTATATGGTAGGTATACATATACATGTATTTGGAATAAATTGAACAAATTAAGCATTTAAAATACAGTTAAGCACTTGGTGAACACTAGTATGACAAGTCTTAAAATTTCCTGGTGATAGTTATTAGGGTAAAATAACAATTCTATTCCATAAGTATGTAAATTTTTTTGGCTTTCACTTTGTTTTTTGGACAAAATCTCTGCATTTCTGAATGAAGATAAGATTTAGATGTAGAACATACATATATTTGCTAATTTGCTAAGAGCGTGTTGATCCAGTGACAGCACTAAATATATATATATGCATCTTAAACCCTTTCAAAACTCTGACTTTTTTTTTGCATAAGGAACAGCATTTGATGATGACATTGAATTTTGTTCAGGTCAACATCAGAACAGATTCGGTTTTATAATTTGGAGTTAAATTGTAAAGGTTAAACAGAGGGATCAGAGCTGAGTTCTAAAAGGGTGTAGTGCAGGTTTCTGGTGTAGCTGGTGGCATTGGATCCCATGGGCAATTGAGAAAGAGGAGCAGAAATGTTTTGAACACAAACTCTTAATTCATGCGATCCAATAATGTTGGTCACTCTTGAACTTAGGGTAAGTTCAAAACCATAGTGAATCAGTATTTGGGCTGCTGAATCAACTCTACATATTGTTTAGAAATACATAACCATTCTACTTAATTAGGAAGTTACCTTGAGTAGAATGCTTAGAGGTCTAATTAAAAAACAAACAAACAATAGCACTCTCATATAAGCTCTAATAGTTAAATTCAGCAGTTGCATGCAGTGAATTTCCATTCCAAAAAACTTTATACCTTGAAGGAAAACATCCGAAGAAGCTTTCATTTTGTAGACAGAAAAGAGAATCAGAGGATTTTGTTTTAAATTAAAGACAGAAAAGAAAGAAAGAGAAAAAAAAATGTAAATTAAAAATGTTTCTAAAACATAGTAAGTCAAAAAGAACTAAATTTATAGAAAGGTTGGGGTAATAGCCATTTAAACAACTATCTGATATAAAAACCCATATTTTGTCTTGTCACTGACTTGTAACTACATCGAGGCCAAAGACAGAACATGTCTAATTCCATTTGATCTTTTCATATTCCCAGTGGATTCCAATCTTTTAGGTTGAACTGTTTTAAAAGAGGAGACTGTTCACAGTTTATGAATGAAAATTTTAGAAAAAAAATCTCTTTGCTGGCAGACTGGGTGCTGAAGACTCTACTTTCTAAGTTTTCTAGACTCTGGGTTTAGGATATGGGCAACTATTTATATTTGTCCCTAGATGGTCACAGATAAGTAATGTGGAGAACAATTAATCTCTAAATCAACTAAATATGAGTTAATTTTTGCTCCTTTGTGTATGAAAGACATAGGTGCACACAAACAGCTATTTATTTCAATGTAAGATAGGGCAGGACATGTCACCCTCCAGAAGTGCCTATTTCTTTTGACCAAAAGAGCAGCCTATGATGAAATGCAGATGCTGCATACTGAAAGTAAGGTGAGAATTCTTCCATTGTGGTCTTATATTGGTCATGGTGACTGTTTGTCCACTGCAGTGTACACCTGTTATTCTTTTTTAGAATTTATTGCTCAACAAGTTTTTAAGGATGGAATTATAACAATGTGTAATAAAAGGTACTTCAATACATTTTGTTATTTTTTGTTATATGTGATGACTAAGAGAATATCTTAAAGTCCTTGAAGATTTTACCAGAGCCAATTCAAGTGACTTCATTTTATCCTAGATGCCTGAAATGGATTTGAAAATTTTCTTAATGTAAAACACTTGTCCTTCTCATTTTGCAGAGGCATATTTGACTTTTTTGAAGAAGGTTGGTTTACTTTTTATTCCCTCTAATATTTTACACTAATTCTTTTTACCTCACAAATTCTAGACAACACACTTCTCGGTTGCAAAAGGCGAGAAGTCTGTCCTGGAAAAACTAAGAAATGTTTTCTCTAACTGGGTGAAACCCCAGACCTCTCCTTGAGTGTATTTTCAGGATTTTTCTGTGGCTATTATATGGATGCATGCTACACAATAATAAAAAATGTATAAGTAACATTGCAAACTGTTGCCAAATCACCTTCAAAGGGAGATAAATAGATAAAGGAGGGAGAAAATACAATAAAAAGAAGATAAGGAAACAATGAAAAGGAAACAGATGCTTAAGAGGGAATTAGAAAGAAGCACAATCCATAGTTTGAATATAAAAGATTAAATGTAGTCCTGATAATAAGAAAAACAGAATCACATCAATAATACAGACATAAGTTAATGTCAGGGAGTATTGTTAAAGCTAAAACAGAGAAGTTGACAGTTCTTCCATAAGGTCACAGCAAGAGCTCTATCTACAACATAAATAATGGTTTTGGTGATTGTTGTGATTTGCAGAACAGTTTAGTTAAAAGGGTCCTTATTCTAAGAAATGAGTTTCTCTGGCATCCAGACAACTGTAATATACGAGCTTTTTATTATCAAGGTGAATGGTTGTATTCCTACTAATACAAAAGAAGAGTATATATCTAATAGTAAACTCTTAAATGAAAGTACAGGCATAAAGAGGGATGTAGATGTTCTCTCAGAAAACCTAATTGAAATGTATACCTTGCTGGTAAAGAGATACATACTGGATTTTTCTTCTTTTTGTCTTTATCCTTGCTTGGCTTTCTGTTGCTGACAAAGTAGTGCAAAGTTCCATATTCTACCAGCGCAGAGAAAACAAAAATAAAGCAGACTGACACAAAAAGATCCATTGCTGTCACATAGGAGACTTTAGGAAGTGATTTACGAGCAATTGTACTTAGGGTGGTCATTGTCAGGACAGTTGTAATGCCTGGTAGATAGAAAACAACAGAAATGTTATTACTTCAAGTAAGAAACTAAGTTTGCTAGTTTCCTCTTTTTGAAGGATGCCTGGAGTTCTGATATATATAGCAAAAACATCAAACCAAGCAGCAAAATGTGGATACAAGTGAGAGCTTCAAGGATTAATAGGGAGTGTGAATCATTTTTGCATAGTCACTGAGAGTGTTGCCCTGCAGAATACTTTCCTTAGACGGATTCTGATTACAAGAAAATTGTTTATTTTTTAGCTTTGTAATTTAATTTTTAGGCATTCTTTATTTTTAATTGAGAAATTTAGTTTTAGGGTTTGTGTATGTGAAACCTTAAACAGAACAGAACTTGTTATATCAGAGTGAGAAGTCATGGTTTCGTTCTTGGTATTTATTTCATTTGTATTGCTAGCCACTATCATAAGGAAGTAGAGCAAATAAAACTAATGTGACCTTGCTCCTAATCCAGAAATGTTCCCTGTCTTTTTGGGTGTTTATAAAAATACTACTGTCATCAGAAAAGGCACAAAAGCTTTTATTGGAGACAATCTGCAATACTCTTAGTTAGGATCTGACATAATAAAATGGAAGAGAGAAATACGGTTTAAACTGTTATTCCTTGGAAATGATTGCATCCCTCTAAATGAGGAGAACTTGTGAAAAAGTCTTTCCTCTTATATTTAGAAACCAGTAATCTGTTGAGGTGTCAGCTGAACATCATAGTGCTTGAATAAAAGCAGGAAGATGAAACAACTCACCCAGTGATGTTCTGGCTGGAACTGCATCCTTGTTAATCCAGAAAGAGACCCAGGACAACACAACAATAAGTGTGCAGGGAATGTAGGTCTGAATAGTGAAATAACCCATTCTCCTGCTCAGGTTGAAGTAAACAGACATGACTACATAGTCTCCTGTAAAATAAAAACATACTGAGATAGAATAACGTGTTTAAAAAAAAAAAGTCTTAATTTTTTTTTAAAAAAATTTCTAGATGTTAGCTAGGGCTTTCCTATTCTATGTCTAAGGTATATATGTCATGCATATTCTCTTATGTAACTTGAACATCACATTTCAAGGGTAATCTCCCTTGCACACATAGCACAGCAGGCTTCTTTACCATGCCATTTGTCATAACTTGCAGATGCCTGGATAGTCCTGCAGCAACTGGCTGGTGGCAGTCCAGCAAACCTCCAGTCACCATGCTGTCCCTTTTAGCATACTCTTGGCTCTGCTCTCAAATAATGCATGCTTTCAGATGTACTTTCTAAATTATTCAAGTCTCAACTATTCTTCAGGGCAAGGTTGTGTTAGTAATTAATTTTTGATTTGCCTGCAGATCTTTTTTGTATTATCTCCTCTAAGAGGACTGGAACCCATGTTTTCCCAAAAAGTACCCCAAAAGCCAGCCTATATGTTACTCTGGTGTGCATACCACATAATTCACATTCAATAGCTTTGTGATTCTATTCTCAGTTTTTTTCCCTGTCAAACTATTAAATTCCACCTAGATTCAGGAATAAAGCAAGGCCTCAGGTTTTAATGTATTTCTTCTAAACTAAAAAACCTTAGATCTCATCTTTGCTTCAGATTACAGCACTCCTGGGAAATCTTGATTGCGAAAGAATTGCAAAACCCCAGGCTGTAGAAGACTTCATTGCAATTCTGTGAAATGCAGTCCAGAGAGAAGTCTTGAACTGAAACAAAATAGGATTTGCAAATCCAGAATAAGATAATTTCCTATAGATATTAAAGACTCTGTGGCTAATGTGTTTTTAGCTTAGATCAGTGCCATTACTGAAAATTGAGTTCTCTGTTTTCAGGTGTAATTAAAATTTTCATTTCCCCTGGCATAATCCCTTTAAACCTGGTCACAGAAGAAACTTCAGAGATCATTTTTCAGCTGGTGCTTTTTTCAATGTAAATGTCCATATCCCAGGGATGAACTGGTTTTTAATTTATTGTATAAGTAAACCAGAAACTTAAAAAAAAAAAAAAAAAAAAAGGGTCTGATTTACAAGGAGATCTGGTTGAATATAAGCAGCCAGTTTTAATGATTAGGTGTTGTTTGATTATCTGTGAATTAAGGGGATAAACTTGTGTTATGTCCTTCATGTACAAAAAAAACTTCAGCCATAAAACTGAAGCCAGACTTGTTCTTCATCTCTGTGGATCATTTAATAACTTCCTGGAAAGTGACTATTTCACCAGTTTTGGGAATTCATTTCTTTCTTTCTTTCACATTCATATATGCTATTATTAACACTGGTATCTCAAAATTGTGTTTTTTTTTTTTTTTCTTCCTTCTATATTATGGTAGAGAACTTAAAGCAGTAGTTCTATTAATTCAAAGCTAACAGCCTTAAAGAAAAGGCTGTTTTCATGTTCAGTGTTATTGTATTACTTTAATGAGACAAAGCATTACCAGTGGAAATAAGTGAAATATCATATAGAATCATAGAACGGCATGGGTTGAAAAGGACCTTAAAGATCATCTAGTTTCAACCCCCCTGCTCTGGGCAGGGTTGCCAACTACTAGAGCAGGCTGCCCAGTGCCACATCCAGCCTAGCCTTGAATGCCTCCAGGGATGGGGCATCCACAACCTCTCTGGGCAAAAAAAAATATATAAACCCAAACATATATGAGAACATAAGTTACAAAAGATTAGCTCAGAATTAAAATAAAATTTGGCTGCTTTCTCTGTGCTTTTTCTTAAATTGCACCTGTTATAGATGATCTTGTGGAGTAGCTGAGCAGATATGTTGGATCCTTGGTAACTACTACTTTCATATATTTTGTCCACATTTTTTGCCTTGTACTTGGACAGGTCTTTTTGCCCAACTGTTCTGGTGGTTTTAGCACTCTTGCCTTGTAGGTTCTTTTGCTCAAAATAATAGAAAATATCAGGATCTAGTACAGAAGCCAGTACTATTGCTCAAAGGTGTTAGAGCCAAATCCAAAACTCAGCTAAAACCTGTGCTGAAAAAAATGAACAAATAAATCCAGCTGACCTGGACCAGGGCATACTGCAAGGACTTCATGCAGAGATTCCTTCTTCAATAACAATGTATGCAACCCCAGCCAAATGGTGGTGTAAATAACATACAAATATACATATACACAGAGTAGCTTCAGTCCTTTCATTTTATAGACTGTTTCCGCAAGCACTTTTACCATGTTTTCTTCAGATAATCTGTATCAGGTTTTCTAGTCTCCATGGAGATTGTTTTTTCCTTAGTACAAGTAATGTTTTTGTATAGTTAAGCTATTACAGTAATATTTTACATTTTATGCATTACTTTAAAAATATTTTTTCAAGATGTAATGCTTTAGAGCTTTAGAATGTTAACTAACTTGTAAAGGTCTTGGTCCACTCAACAGCAATGAGACATTACTTTGAATTCTGTCATCTCAATGACATGCTTTTGAGGACAATCCATTTATACCGAGCAGCAGCAGTGGCCTGACACAGAGCACTTGCTACACAAACTGGAGACATGCCAGGTGGAAGTTTTTTGCATTTAAATACACTTCCATCTTTTTATTTGTTTTGTTTTTTAAATACTGGACTTCTTAACCAATTATGTTTAGAAATAGCATATCTCTGCTAACATGCTCCAAAAAGTTAACAAGTAATGAAATTGTTCTAGATTTTGTTCATCTCTCACTAACATTATTGCACTTTTCTTTATGCAAGGGCTTTCTTTCCTAATGGATGTATGTGTAAAAACAAACAAAAAAACACTCCAGAATAATATCCACAGGAAACACTTTTTATCAGCTCCTGGAATTTGTAGACAAAACCCACAGAATTATTCTCACAGACCTTATTTCTCATGCCTTGTAGAATCTGAAACATTTTACTGAAGGCTCAAGGAATTAAGAGCCCATAAATACTGTAACAGGCTTTAAGGTTTCTACGAACTCGGAACTTCAGTGTCCAATATAACTTGCCAGGCAGGATGGAGTCAACCAGTCTGAAGAATCATTTAAGGATATGTAAATTCTTTTAAATTACGTGTTGCTTTCTAATCTGAAAGCCTGCTGGTGCTGCAAACTCTGTGTTGTGGTGTAAATTCCACTATTTCAGATAATCTTACTAAAGAAAAGAATAATGTTAATGCCACAGAAGAATTTTGTTTATTCCTTACCTTGCTTGGTTAGGATTTTGGGAAGTGGGATGTGCTGATGATTTAGAATAGCAAATATATGACAGGAAATGTCATGACAAGGCAAACTGATAGTTCTGTAATGTACTGAATATCTCCTCCAGCCTTTAAGTAATATGAACAATTGTAAATAAAGCAATAAGGAAAACAGGAGTAAGTGGTGGGATGCTTCAGAGAAGCATGGTGCTAGGTGTTGCCTAGTTTATGCAAGTGATGTTGTAATGGTGTAACGGTAGGCCTTCTAGATGTTTTGAATAAGACAATCATTCTGGCAATGATCAAATAGATAATGCTATGCAAGCACACAAATTAGTGCAAGACCAAAGATAAGCAGTTTAGGACCTAATACCAGATGTCATAAAGCATACATCCAAAAGGTTAAGCATATTAAATCCCCTGTGGAACATGGACTTGACAGTACTTGGCTTTAATCCCACTTTTCATGAGTTAAAACCATTACCTTTCATAATGGAATCTTGCCCTAGCCCCATTTGTATCCACCTTTGGGTTTTTTTTTTTTTTTCCCCTGACTTTATTCATGGTCTTCTCTGCTCTTCAGCTGGGACCAGTTTAAATACTCATTGTTATTTTCAGGTTATATCTGTGCCTGAGGTGATTTTCACTCCTAGTGTAATGCCTGCATGAAGCTGTCAAGCTAAGACACTGTTTTAGTCTGAAATGACCAGACTTGATACTTAGCACACTGTTATTCACTAGTCCTCATTTGGTAGCTTGATAACTTTTTCATTATTAGTTCATTCCCTTTCCGTGAGTTCTGGCTCTAGTTTTTCCAATATTGTCTACTGCACCAAAGGAGGTTCTCAGACTGCCAGATTGCTGTTTGGAGGACTGATATACTTTTGGACTTTTCTAGAAATGAATGATAATGCAACCTGACAATATCTTTGTAACACAACATATCTAAGTACTTAACATTTGGAACCCTAATTAAAAAATTTTGGATTTAGCCTTTCACTAGAGATCTTGCCATCCTGCCCATTCTGTGGTGTGTATACATTAGTATATGTGTCTAGAAAATATCTAGCTTTTAATTTTAAAGAAATACAATATTTCCCTGGAAAAAATAATCTTATTACGTTGAAGAGCTTAACAAGTCATCCTTAATATATTTAGACATCATTTCTCTCTTCCCCCACTGTATGAATATACATATATTATCTATCCATCTATATTCATCTACGTAAGTATATATAGATAGACCTACTCTGAAGATATGATAATCAGTTGAGCAATTTCTTCAGTAACATGTATTTGAATTTTTAAACCTGAATGCAGTCCCTTGGGAAAATGCTATTCAGATCACACTTATATTCATGTATAAATATGCATATCTTATTTTCTACTAAATGAATATTCTTGCTGATTATGTTCAGAAAATCACGAGACGTGGGGCAGAATTCTGACTTGAGGCACAACCTCTTCATGCAGCTACTCTGAATGGGAAGTTGAGGATTTCTCTTGGTGTCAATAATCCTTGTTCCATGTAGAGCAAGCGTATGGACCTTAAGTCATATCTAGAGTAGGAGAAAGTTTGAAAGGAGATGCGTGCCGTCAGTATCCAGTAATTATGATCTTAGTAAGCCCTTACAAAATGTTTTATTTCAAGCAGTCTTGTGCTATTCTAATTTACACAGACTCAAAGCAGTCTGTGAGAACTTGAAGCTCTTTCTTCCATATACTTGTGTGATACAGTAATTTGAATACTTGGATTCAGACTCTGTTAGACGTTAGGGGAAGTGAATTCCTGATTTGAGGAACCATCTGTGCATATGTCCTGGCCTAAGTCCCAAAGGTTCAATAGAAGGAATTAGTCGTGCCAGGAAGCGTAGCCAGGGGGGATGTACGCTGCACTTAGCTGATTTAATCAGCACAGTGGGTGTGATCCTTCACTGCGTCCAGGCTGTGGAATTGTTTATACCTGTGTGACGCGAATGGGAAATTATACCTATTAGTACTCTCTTTATGCATGTTTAAGTGACTGTGCAAAGTGTGAGGTACTGGGGAAACAAGTCTCTAATTTGTACTCAGAAGTGATTTGGAAGCTAGTATAAATGCTAGAGAAATGAACAGCTTTCTAACATCACAGGAAATTGTGCCTTAATTATAGTTCAGGTAGCAATGCTTACAGCTCAGATTGTCTCATCCTTACCATTATAAGATTCTGTTTTCTATTGTTTAAAACACCACTAGCTCTAAATTATAAAAATAACTGCAAAAGAGCTTCAACAATTTTATGTTGGCTATCTGACCAAGTTATTTATAAGCATCATTTCAGTTCATTCTCATAGAGAGTTCTGGAGTGGAGAAAATTCAGTGTTTCATTTCTGTTAAATATACAGAGTTTGTAACAGGGACATTCAACTAGGTAAAGGGCTGTCCTTTTTATATGTTGTCATTTCTGTGAAACTCTGTCATGGCTAAGTTAGCAGTTTGGAAAACAACAGATGTGTCCATACACATAGGAATTTTTTTGAGAATTTATAAGACGACTTAATTCTGTGTAGCCCCATGCTATCTCTGTTTCTTACCAAGCTACACGCTGCTCTGAAGGGCACAGCAAAAACAGATGCATGCTCACACAATGAGGTGTCTTTGTTCTTCTCAAACTTTGTTACTTCAGACAATCCAATACCTAAAATCCTCAAATTCTCTGAGTGCTGAAAGTATACAGAGCATGAGCTCCTCGCCGCACGCTGACTCTGCAGTGTTAGGAGCTCTTCTCCCAAAAACTGGAGGTATTCTATCACAGGGTCTGAAAATGAGTATCCTTGAGTATTTGGTTACATTGAATATTTTTGCCAGTGTATAATTGTATGAAAATTTGTGTTTTTGTAATTCTAATAATATTTGTAATTTAGCACTTTCTATGCTTGAAATGTAGAAATCTGTGGAGAAAACAAATTCTGTAGCATAATTCATGAGGAATCAGTAACTGGCAGAAAAATGCTACCAAATAGCTTTATAACATCTTTTAAAAATTTGAACTTTTCCTATTCTGGTGCATTTGTGAAACTGCTTAAGAAAAAAAAAAAAGTGGTAATATGAGCCCAAATCTCCCAGAATTTTTTGTAGTGGCCATCATTCCTTCTTTAAGGACTGATCAAATAACTAGCAACTGGGATTTTACATAAGTCACCATTTATATAGTAACTAACAGGCACAATTTTGTTCGTGCAGCCAATAGCAGCCACATGGTGCATACAGACCCAGACACACACCAGCTGTCCAGATTTCCATTTTTTTCTCTCCTTAATTTAAACAGAAACCAAATGGAAAAGAGCAAGAACCTTTAAAAGATTTGTTTGGAAAACCATATGAAAATATAGATAGAAATGGAACCTTTTCTCAGTTAACTTATATAAACAAGTATGTAAACAAATGACTTGTTATATTTGGAAAACCCTATTTAGTTCATCTTTCTGGATGGACTGTATGTAGGAAAAAGGCAAACAAAAAAAAATCGTGCCACAGGAGGGCACTGTCACCTCAGAGTGGAAATGAGCAACGATTGTAAGTCTGCCAGTGGAAAAGTGAATCTTGAAATTTTCTATGGTTATTCCCCATACTGTGATTTATTCAAACACTCGAATGGCCTGACTTCTATGGCTATGTTAATATAGGAGCACCTATAACAATAAAACTAGTTCTTGTATGATAGAAATATTAGAAAAATAATATTACCTTTGTGCTACACATAATGAGTATAAACTGCATAAATTGTTAATGAAGAACAACTGTGGCAACAGAATCTATTTTCTTTTCCTTATAAATAACTAATAGAAACATCATTGCTCTCTCTCTTTCACTGTTAGCAGGGCCCGAGGTCTCATTTTCTGTTAGGCAGAGATCACAGCTAACGCTGTTTTGTTTTGTTTTTGTTTTTTGTTTTTATAAGAATGAATAAATAATAGTTTAATGGAAAAGATGTGTTTTCTTGTTTATAGTCATGGTACATAGAAATACCGTTTAAAAAGTAACATTTCTATAAATACCTCCTTTAAACTAGGAGCTGTGGTTGTCAGCTCATTGCTGTCGGTACTCTAGGTAAGCTCTCACTCTGAATTAATCTCAGTAAAAAAGAAAAGACAAGAGAAGGCAACTCATGTTATGAGAAATTTGAAAGATTTTTTTTAAAAAAATGTCTAAAATATTTTAACAGATAGCTAAATCCTACTGAATCTGGATGAAATTCTAATTCTCTCTAGTTCTTAAAGAAACACTCTTTTGGACCAGTGCTGACTATAAAATAGTAGCAAATGAGACCAAAAAGGACTAAATGAGAGTAAATGCATCCTTCTTTTTTTAAAGGACCAGGCTTGGTAACACTTTTATACAGATGTTCTCCTCCCAGAGGAGGACCACAGTGATCCAAGGGCTGTAGCACCTCTGCTATAAAGAGAGACTGAGAGAGCTGGGGTTGTTCAGCCTGGAGAAGAGAAGGCTCCGGGGAGACCTCATAGCAGGGGCCTGAAGGGGGCCTTCAGGAAAGCTGGGGAGCGACTCTGTATCAGGGAGTGTAATGACAGGACAAGGGGTAATGGCTTTGTACTAAAAGAGGGTAGATTTAGGTTAGACATTAAGAAGAAATTCTGTACTATGAGGGTGGTGAGGCCCTGGCACAGGCTGCCCAGAGAAGCTGTGGATGCCCCATCCCTGGAAGTGCTCAAGGCCAGGCTGGATGGGGCTTTGGGCAACGTGTCTGGTGGAAGGTGTCCCTGCCTATGGCAGGGGGTTGGACTAGATGATCTTTAAGGTCCCTTCCAAATGATTCTGTGATTGATTCTAAGATAATAATAAATAATTAGTTGGTAAGTGGGGCATTGTCTGTAAAATGACTGATTTTGACATTATGTACTGTTCTTCCACGTCTGGCACATTGGAAGGCAACAGGGTTACCCAAAAACTTCTACAAGTGTAGAAACAAACAAGCAAAACAAACAAAAAGGAATAGTAAAATATGGACAGAGCCTTTTCTGTGTCAAAATAGGTGATGGCGCGTGAGCTCTGGTGTACATGGTGCTCAGCAGTGGCTGGATGCAGATTACTGTCCCCGGGGAAGGCAGGAAAGGGGATAATGGGAGACTGGACTCAGATCTGTCTCTCTCAAATCAGACCACTGTCAGACTGTGGGCTACATTGTACAGTGCAGTTGTAATCTAGGATGAAAAATCATGTAAATAGTTTAAGATTGGTTTACTTGTTCTTCTGCATCTTCGTTTAGCTTTTGTCCCTGTCTCTTTTCTTGCCTTGACAAGGCCTCTGTTTGGAATTTTTGCTATCAGGTTTTATTTTGGGTAGGGGTAGCAGGTCAGCCTGAAAATGCAGTTCAATGAGATGTCTTGCACTGTTACTGTGATACAAGGAAAATGTAATATTCCTTTCTAAACATAATTTTCTATGAGGATTCAGAGTTAACCTATACAAATGACTCTTGTATAATATCTAAAATGACACATTTTGATGGTTTTTTTCTTTCTAATGGATCAGAAAGTTCTTAGGTCTGCCTAGTTCAGTACTAATGAAACAGTACTTCTAGAATTGGTATTTTGTCACATGAAGAGATGGTGACATTAGCTTCTTGCAATATGTTTTTACATATATCACAGTAAAATCATTTTGTTCGAAGTATTTGATCACAGTGGCACATGAATGAATTTTCATGAAGATAAGACAAATTTAATCACAGTGCTGATCATAAGCTGATATTTATGAGTTATATTGGTGTCCACAGCCAGAAAGAAAAGACTCTGGGGAAAAAGGCAAAATCAGAGCGCTGTACCCTAGATATCTGACCATGACACCTTCTCATTATCTCATCCTTTGCCAGATACCCTTTGTTTCTGTACTTCAGTTTTTGTTCTTTCATTGACTCATTTTTGGACTGCGTAAGTGCCAGACAGCTTCTGAAAATAATTAAGTCTCTTCCTTTTAAAACTGCTTGACATTCTCTCTCCCTCTGAGGTTTAGCAGTGAAATACCAGTATTGTGTCATAGGAAGTCATGATGTGAAATAAAATATAGTGAATGTTTAGCCTGTGGGGCAAAGAAAGAAATATCTGCCATGGCGTTGTAGATGTTTGCTTGCAATGGTCTTGAAACACTCAGAAGCAGTCTCGTTCTCTACCTGACTGCTGGCGCTTGCTCTGCCTGGGTGTTACGTAAAGGACAAGGCGATTCATGGTCATCACTGATCCAACACGGCAGCTGTACTAAGTGACTTCCACCCCAATTCTAAATATCCATTTCTAAGCCATGATTATAGCTTGATTATGTAATGGGGTAAAACAACATTAAGACTTTCTCAAAGCTTGTACTATAGTACATTTATATAAGATTATCTCTGGGATTCAGATAGCTGCAAGCCTGGTTTTCAATTTACATTCCAAAGGATGAATCCTAACTACATTGAACAGCAGGATGGAGGGTGGGAGGAGATTTCCTTTTTTTCCCTCTGTTTTTAAAGAGTAACACGTGTATGTCTGTGTGTGTCTGACGTCAAACACCTTGATTTCCTCCAGGACCAGGGGGAAGGGGAGCTGGAATTAGTTTGTGTTTCTGTGAAATGACAAGCCCAGCTGATGAAACTCCTGTAAAATGAGATGAATCATTATAGCTATCCAAGCAAATGAAATTTCTTTATGTATGACATGACTTTCTGTCCAACAGTTCTGATTTTTTCTTATTCCTTGGCCACTCATTCCACTTGAAGTGCTGTTTTCTCAGTTCATTTGACAGAATGTGTTCCACTTCTCATTAGTTTCTAATTATAGGAGGAAAGAATGTAATGATGCTAGACAGTAATTAAAATCTTTTATTGTTGTTCCTACCTTCTCTTTGAATTCACAGAGACAAGTTTCACCCTAAGAATTTTTTGTTGCTGAAAAATATCAGTATGTGGAAATGTGTTGAGGGACTAAAGGGAAACTTAAGCAGGTATGTTTCTAAGGCTCTGTGAATATTAGAAGTCTGAAAGAAAAATGAACGGAGTTTACTTTTTTAAATATAATTTTTTTCTAGTTGGAAATGTAATTACAAACAACTGATCCTTTTTTGTCTGTTTTTGAGGGCAGCTAAGCTACCACACGGGCATTAGCAAACACAGGAGGATTTTTAGTGTGCAGGATTAGTGTTCAGATGTGGCAGCAGCATTATGTAATAGGTTGCAACTGCTGTGAGGGAGCCATTATGCTCCAGTGTGCAAATAATCTGCAAATTAAAGAACCTTCTGCTCCCTTTCCTGCTCTCCTCTTCCCTAGGAAGCATCAACCCAGCTTAGCATCTCATCTCTGGGCAATTAGAAGTTGTTAGGTTTCTAAATAACCTGTTTGATTTACTGTGGTAGAAAATAGGAACAGATAAATGAGCAAATGTAAGGTTGATGGAAATCTCAAGTAAAATGAGAAAGCAGAGAGCCACAATTTCCAGGTAACACAGCAAGCTGGGGTGCTGTTCTGGTATTCTGTGTCCTTGGCTCTTTTGGATGTCTGGTTGTTTTTGGAACACCCAAGTAGAGGCTTGGGTGAAAAAAAAAAAAAAAAAAAGACACATAGCTAAGGGCTCCACACATGTTTAAAGCAAGGATTTGATTAATTTGGAATAGTTGATCTATTATCTGTCTTACAAAGGTTTTGAGATGCAGTGCGATCACAGATGTGAGCAAATAAGAAATACGGTTTATCGTATTCATTCATTTCAAGGTGTCCAGGTGGTATACCCATTTCTGGGCAGTATCCAACCCTGGCTGCTCTTACATGCAGGAGATAACTGGTTTGTTTCTGTTTTTCAAAGCATGAAGTATGCCTTTAGATCAGTCCCGCTATCAGGATTATGAAACTGCTTGAAATAAGAATTGTCAAAGCTATGGACACTTTATCATGTTGAAATTTTCAACAGTTTGTGTCAAGGAAAAGAAGTACAAAATGGTGGCTATTTTTTTACAGGGGTGGTGATGCACAACGTTTATACTCTACCATAGATCTATATTTGGACTTCCTAGACAACCATGCAAAAGGATTTGTGTGGAAAAAAGTGTGGGCAACTCCAGGGATAAGTCATGTAAAATGTTTAAAAAAAATAAAAAATAAAATAAAAGTGGGAATGAAGTTCAAGAAAATAGTACTTTGATGCCTAGATTATTAAGGCATTAACAATTGCTTTAACATATTAAGGTATAAACAGCTGCTAACATTAAGTACCTGTGAGAACAAAGAAATGAATGGTCAATCGAGAGACAGACACACAGATCCCAAAGGGAGTCAGATCTTAGGTGGGCTAATTCCCTTCACGGTGCTGCCTCAGTTGTGGTCGATGGATGAATCTATGGGCAGAACTACTCATGACTAAACAGGAAAACCCACATGCCATCATGCCATTTATGTATCCTACTGTAGATTTCCTGAAAGTCTTTCAGGAGTGGTAGAAAAGTAGATAAAGGCAGATGCATTGATGAACTCCACAACAGAAGAAAAATGACTTAATATTTCTGGTCTAAATACCAGACTTACAGATATGTTAGCAAGCTCCCTGAAGATAGCACTATTTCACAAGCTTTGTGAATGTCCAGATTGCTGAAGTGACCGCACAGGACTGATGCAGATCATACAACAGCGCTTCTTGGATTTGCTTTTACATCTTTCTAAATTGTCTTGCATGGCAAAGGTCATTCTGGAATTCCTCTGATGGCCTTTCATTCTGAGAGAAGAGGAATTTGAGGATACAGTACATTTAATCTTTGGTCTTGATGTTTCCAGTTATTTTCAGAGCCAAGAGACAGTATTGCATAACCTGAGGCTGCAATAAAACTTGGTGTTTTCTTATATTTCCTCTCCAGAGGAGAGAAGGCATGACTGCATGGAGGCATAGTTCTGCAGGGAAGCTATGGATTTTACAGATTCGTTCTGTCTTACCCCCCCCCCAGCAAAAGAAATATTTATAAAAGAAAGTACCACTTGAACACCAGCATCTTGCTTCCAATGAATGCACAGGGAGATCACTAGAAAGACAGTATGATAAACAAAGAGCCCAAGGGATGCTGGGAGGAATACAACATGCTTTATTGCTTAACTTTCAGCACTATATTTTAGGACCTTAATTTCATTTATTTTTGGCTTCCTTTAAATGTTTTAGAAGGTTTAATCAGTAAATATTTAGTTTTAAACCCCCAGGCAACCAACCTTAGTAACCAAGAAAACACTAAAACACATCTGGGTATGAGATACTGCAAGGCAAAACATCAAGGAACAAAAGTTGTACAGAATCAAAACCAAGTTTCTTCAGAGCTCAGTCTGATCAGCTACCAAATGTCAGGGGCTTCAGAGAGCTAGGGCAGCTCAGTAATAAAAGAAGATGACTGAGCACAAGAACCCAACACAGACGCACAGTAAAAAATAAATTGGCCTCTTGAAAAACAACGTAGCCCAAAAATATCTCAAAGAAGCAGTGTGGATTATTGGTTAGGACATTGAAGCAGCAAGATATCTCAGGTCTAGACTCAGCTCACTCTATGAACAACTGTAGGGCTGTAGGACAGCTGTTTCTCTTCTCCCAGCCCATCTTTCCTGTCATGGAGGTTTTGGAACATTTGTGTACTATGCACTTCAGCAACACCTGGCAGATTCTGCTCTGAACTTAAGTGAAAATATTCAATAGGGGTGGCTGAGAAAAAATATATCATTGCATAATGATTTATATTTTCTGTGCCTATTTGTACATATTATATAATAATCTTTTTGTTTGCCTTCACACCCCAAAGAAAGTTCAAAAATGTGGTTATTTTTCTTGTCTTTCTGGGGACACTAAAAGGTATCAGTATGGGTATGGTCATGCAAAGAAGCAAAATAAAATAAACTCACAAATGCTACTATTTAAAGTACAAGCCAATCAATGAATACTATAAGGATAGATCTAAAACTTTCTCCATTTCTTCATTTTTTCCTTACAATACAAAGAAAAAATGAAACTTCTCAGTTTTACCATGTTCATTTCAGGGCTGCCAAAAAGGTCAAGCTAAAATGCTTTAAAACATATATATTTGTACATGAAAGCAAGGTAACACCTACAAATGACAATGAAAAGTTCTCTAACAGAATTCTGGAAAAGAATATAGACCCTCATACCCTGGGGCTTGCAAAAAATAAGAATATTAAAGATGTCACATGCATGAGAGTTGGGTTATTTCATTATCTAGGACACCTGCACCTTCTATTAAATTCTTGCCCATAATCATAGTCTGCCTAACCACTAAATAATATGGGTTCTTGAATGATTGTGGTGATTATGAACTTCCTGATATTTCTGATTCCTACAGGATGGTAGTTGAATGGTAACCAAATCGTTCATTTGGAAGTTAATTAAAATTTAAGTAATTTAAAATATCCCATTTTAAACTTCTATTATTTCCCTCTGTTGAATATTGACTTAAAACCAAATTGCACAGTAAAAGATAATTCTACTGCTTAAAAACATATGGTTTTATTATAGAGATTCAATGCTGAAAAGCTTGCAGAGTTCTGCAGGGAATTCTCCCCATCAGCTTCCAGTTCTACTTGTTGGCATATTAAGTTCTTCAGAAACCTGTTATTTACAGACGGAGGTAGGAAGAGAGGATGTTCACACTCCTTGTTAAACTGTGTTCTAATGCTAACTTCTTGGTTAAGATTTTCCAGTATGACTATGTAGGAATTCCAGTGCATATCTTTTGCATTCATTTGCATTAACAAGAAGTAGCTGGATCTGTTTGCTTGTTATAAAAAGCAAACACCAAAAAAAGTGAACTGTCAATCTCTGCATTGGCTTTTTAGCATTCAGCACCACTGTGCTAACATGGAAGAATAAGAAAGGAAAAAAAAAAAAAAAAAAGCAGGAGGAATTGGCAGTATTTAGCCTGAAGCACTCAATTTCTTAATGGGGATTTTGTTATGAAACCGAAACGGTCAGCAGCAAATACAATTTCTGTTGAGGAAAGTTTTGACCAAAAATGTTGCATTTAAATGCATTCTCCTGAACACAATAAAGATCATCTACATATCACAGTGTACAGTTGTGTAGACGTATGTTCAAGCTATTCCTACAGGAATCAGCATGGGCCATAGAAGTGGCATAGCTGGGATAGCATGCTGTTTTATGCAGGTTGATCATCAGCAAAAAGCTAGCCCAAGCTCCCCTGTCAAAGCTTTGTCCAGTCCTGGCTACCTATTTATGGGACCGTACTTGCAGCCCCCCATATCATTTTTAAATTGAGCTGCCTCCTTGTCCAAGCAAATCTGTTCATGCTTGCTCTTGTGCTTTGTGACATAGGGTAGTCCTGATTCAGCACTTCCCAATCTTGCTGTTGGTCTGCATGAGTTGCTTACACCAGGAGGAGCTGCTGTTTGAATGAAAGAGCTCTGAACGTGTCTGTGTATGTAAGGGGAACAGAAGAAGAGAGAAGAATGAGGGTGTTTTTTGTAGCTATTTGTGAAATGTTAGTACTTATCAATGCTTTTTGAATTATAATAATGATATACTATGGAATGCTCTTGCTCTTACTGTCCATATGCAGCAGTGTATGGTCCGTTTGTATACCAGGAAAGTGAACCTTGTGCTCCTTCAGCTGACGCCGCAGGACATCTTTCTGAGCCTGCAGCCAAAGGTAGTTGCTGTGAGGGTTCCTAGTATTGGTACTACTCCTTTGTGGGCTAGGTAATTTTTCTTTCGTGCTTCAGTCTAGTGCCATGTTACTGTCTGTGAGAGAAATGACTATGTTCTTGAGACATGGACACTGGTAGAATGACCCTCAGAAACAGCTGACTGTGAGAAGCACTGGTTTCATAGACTGTCCAGTACAAGAAAACTTCCCAACTATGCATGCAACCTACAAAGCTACTTAAGTTTTGAGTCCTTCCCTCAGTTTTGGTCTGTTCAAGGCATGGAAATAATAGCGCCCTATCTCAGGGAATATAGACCGTGCCAGCCTGCTTTCTCAGTACGTGCTGTCTCACACAAGTACATTCTCTCCCATGAACTGTACTTTTATCCTTCTACATGCAAATCTGCTATATTGGGGCAGGTTATTCCGTTAAAGTACATGTTTCAGGAAGGTATACACCTTCCTCAAGATGTTTGGTGAATGCTTGGATTTAGAACTCTAGGGTTATAATTTGCCTTGAATGGAGCTTAATAAAAGATCATTTATTTCTGTAGTATACATGATTTCTCAAATCCTACTCAGAGACTCACAATGATTTTCATGAGAAGAATATGGATCTGTGTTTAGGCTCACTTGTTTGAGAGTAACTTTTTTATTGTCAACTTTTTGTAAACATCTTAACTTTCTTAAAACCACTATAAAATCCAGTCAAATCATTTAACCCTGAAAACTGCATTTTTCCAATGAGAAATCTGGAAGAATGAGAGACATTTTCTTTCATATTTTTATGTAGATAAATCAATTATATTGCTGTAGGAGATTACTCCAGATAATTTGGCAATTTGTTACTTGAGTTCACATCTATAACTATTAAAAACACAATATTTTGAATTGTATTTTCTTATAATTACTTAGAACAATTTTGAAATAAAAATGTCACAAATTCATTTGTATTCCAGTTTGAGACATTCCTCTAGGAAAGGCTACTGGGGACTAATATTTGAGAGGTAAACAGTAGCATTGTCATTCTTCTGCTATCAATTTGCCTGAGGACAATGCCTGCTCTGTGAGCAGATTCTAAATTGTTTCTGGTTTCTTGAGCATTTTGTCTCACAGAAACCAGGTGCAAACCTTCAGCAATGTGCAAATGAATCTTGTTCACAATCACAGCTAATGTCACAGCAGAAACATACACTGACAAAAGTAGGTGTTGCAAATTGGTCCAAGGTGTGATTGGTGAGGAGATGGAATGGAAAAAAATAGTTCTAACAGAACAGTTATTTATATGCTAAGAAAGGATATGGTAAATGTGTTTGGGTGTATTTATAACCTCTTGAGATTTTTACGGGAGGATATTATTGACATTAGGTAGAAAGTAAAATCTTTGGAGGAAAGCGAAGAACTGTCAAACCCAGAATCTCTTCAGCTATTAGAAAGAAAAAAAAAAGTTTATACAATCAGAGAAAAGGAAAAAATAAAGGTACTGAAGCAGAAGGAACTAGGCTATGGTTAAAATAGTAAATGAGTGTAGAGTTCAAAAAGTAGGTGTCAGAGAGAGACACAAACAATGAAAAATGGCAACCAGTGAGATGATGTTCTAAAATTACGCTTAATACCAAGCGCAAGAGTAAGGCCGTGGGTCTGCGTGCAACAGGCCTGAAGAGAAGAATAGAGATGAAGAGAATGCTTAGTTTGAAGATCATGCCTCAGAAGAAATAGCTATGAAACATGAATAATTTATAACTAGTATCACCATTTGAAGTCAAACAGATCAAGCTTAGGATGTAAAAAAAAATTCTTTTGAGGCTACAGATACCATCTTGAAGTTTTAGTTACCAGCTTTGCAGGAATAAAGGTAGAGCTTCTAGGTGTGTGTAATCACTCTAGTCCAAATCCTACAAGGTATTTAAATGAGTTGTCCTTTTCAAGAGGATACCTTTGAGGATCTATTTCTTTCTCAAATAGTGGTATTCAGGATAATGTTCACAGCTACTACAAAACAGGTTCCCCTGGGAGTCCATTTCACATCACAGTGTGAATACCATCACATTGTATGTTTTCAGGCCACGAAGTGCAACGTCTTAATCTTTTCCGAAATGTGAGGTTATAACATTGTGAGTCCCATGGGTTATGTCTTTTTCAAATGTTAGAAGAAGAAAGTTTTAAAATGTTATGCCCTGGGAAGCTTTTAAAAATGAGCTGGCAATACTGGAGCTAAAATACTGTGTGGCGTACAGAGAAGGATGCATTTGGAGTGCCCCAGGACTGAAGTGCGGGAAGCGTGGATTGAGCTTTACCATGTAGGCTAGCCCATACCTTACACATAGATGACAAAGTTGCTGGAAGCTAGCTCTCTGCACGGTCTCCTAGACTGGTTTTTAGAAGAACAGCTGCTGTGTTTGTAACTCCATAGAGAGCAAGGGCTCTCTATGAGTGGGGCTAGGCACCAGAAGATGTTAATATGGCCAAAATAGTCACCCGATGGTTTTTGCGTTCTTTCTTTGGAGGTTGCTATCATAAAAGGGCTGAGGTGTGATGCTGGATGCAGAAATGATACTTTGGTTGTTCATATCTCACAGGTGTAGCTTGTTGTAGAGATTCTCTATGAGGCAAAGTCTGTCATGAAGTTACCTTAGATGCCTCAGATTCCACAAGAGCTAAATAATAAAATTGTAAGCAATAACTCCTTATGCTCAAGAAAACAATATTTGTTTTGAAAGGAGTTTGGCTTTCCTGGAAGAGGGTTTGGAAATGGAAATGCCACCCAGTTTCCTTTGAGAAACAAACGTTCCCACCCGGCAAACTCCTCTTCCATGGTGCTGTGCCCAGCAGCAGGCCTCCCCTTGGGCTCAGCTCTGCTGGCCCCATTCCCTAGCAAGCACTTCGCCATTCCTATGTGCGTACAGTGGGTGGGAGAGAAAGAGTAGCTGGAGCCAAGAGAGCATTTAAAATACTTCAGTAGAGTGAAGTCTTTTTTTTTTTTTTTTTTTTTTTTTTTTTTTTTTTTAATGACTAGTTTTTACTGTGGAAATGACAGTAGTGTTGTTCTTAAATTGCACCTCAAAGGGTTCCCAGCCAGATGAATCTTAAACATTTTATTATTTCTAGTAGTAGAATAAGTTCAAAAGATGACAACTGATGGTAGTTTTTGAAAACTATGTTGTGTGATGTAGTTTCCTTCCTGTCTCTTGATCCTAACAATTCTATGTGAATAATTTTTTAAGCAAAGCAAAGTGAATGTCTGAAACTTAGCTCGGGCTGAATTTCCTCATTTTAAGAGGTGCTAGAGTCAAGCGTTATTTTGAAATCATTTGCTATGCAATTTGTTTTCCCCTCAGGTCTGCTAGAGAATCTTTATACAAATGTTCGGTGATTATTAGAAAATTACTATTTCTTTAATTCACCCACTAAATACAAGTTGTTTATCTGAACTGCACATAAAATTATTTCCATTTCTCAGCCTACAAATATTAGGCTGAAAACTCTCAGGTTTCCAAAAAAAAAAAAAATCCTCAGTAGTTTCCTGATTTCAGTTTAATTTCCAGTGTTCTCATTGCAGTATTTTTGCTCGTAGACCCTGAGTCCCATCTGGGGGCTGAAATTGCAATGGCTTGTGAAATTTAATTAAAAATGAAATAATGAATAGACCTTTTTTAGAGCCTTAAATGTGGTATTGCTTAAGCCTTTGGTAAAGTTTAGAGATGCCTATTGCCTTTTATCCTGTTCCTGTAAGAGAAATCAGGGTTATGCTATTTCAGGACCTTCTCATTTATAATTCTGAACATGTTGATCAATTGTAACTGTAAAGACAGAAGTTGCAAAGTGCCAAAAAAAAATATGTAGAGGGATCAGGGAGGTTGTCTTATAATGCTAGCATGCTGCTCTCCGCAACTTCTCCATACATTTCCACAGCTGCTCCATACATTTCTCCTTCCAAGAAAGGTTAAGGCATGAATTTGGTTCTTGTTAGACTCCAGAGAGACTAAGTGAGCACCTGTGAGGAATGCTTCTGCTGCTGAAGAAGCTTAAACTGGCATTTACATGTCCATTAGGCAGTAGGGAATTCTACCATGAAATACAAATCTATAAGAAATCAGCCTTCTGCTCACAGAACTATTCATTTTTCATTTTTAATTCTCCCCAGACAAAATCTCCTATCATGCTGTGGAGTGAAAATCCATTTTAAACTTTTAAGAAGGTGACCATAAGAGAGAAGTGGGCCAGAAGGAAAGAGACAAATAGATTTTTTTCATCCCAGCTTACCAGCCTCATCAGGACAGCATTATGTCTAAGGGGTATGGTTAATCCTGGAGCCACCTATTGAGCAAGGGGTGGGCATCAAAGCTGGCAAACTCAGCAGGGCAGTGTCTGCTTGCGGTTGCTTTTATATCGAATTGTTTCAGAATTTAACCTCCAGGAGCGGTGGTAACTATATTGCGAGGATACAGTGACTCAACCCACAGTGCAGAACAGGCACTACCACATCTGATGGCATGCTCACCGGGTTATCTTAGATCAGCCAGCTGGTAGAAAGTTCAGTGACAGTCTTAGTTGTTACCAAGCTCGGAAATAAGGCTACGACGAGTGATGAGACTATGTCCAAACCTAGACTGCCTTATCCGCTGTGGGATGGGAGGTTACCACATTGCCTTTCCTCCCGGGGGCACTGGTGGGATTTGCTCTCCACATATAACGTGAGCTATTTCACAAGTTGACAGAAATGTCCTGTTCCTGTATCCCAGTGTTCAGCAGGTTGATGTTTTCCTCTTTCATTTTTCTTCTCTGACTTCTAGAGCTATAATTAGTTTTCACTGTTTGCTAATAATATGTTATCCTAGCAAAGTTCTATGCTTTTCTCATCAACAGAGATGCATACTATCTGTGAACTAAAAGATTTCTTATTCCCATACTTGAAAGTCTACTTTTTTTTTTTTTTTTTTCTGCGGTGTTGCTAAACCTACTTCTACTGTTTTTGACAGTTTTAATTTTTTTTTTTAATTAATAGGTAAAAGAAAATTATTTGGTTTTCTTCAAGATGAAGAATATTTTTGCTTTTTTCCAGAATGAAAACAAAGGGTGAGAGTTTTACAAGAACTCTTGTTTCATAGCTCAGATCCTTAGCTCTGTTGCAAACATAGCCAGAGTGTAACAGTGTGCTCTTATAAATTCCCCTGGTTATTTATGTTATTTAAGATATGCAGTTCCAAGACATTGATGTTTTCATTTATGATTTTTTTACTTTTTTTTTTTGATTATTTCTAATAGTTCTGTTACAGAATAGTAGTTTGCTACAGTGATATACAAAGGGGTATTTTAGTGAAATACAAGGCTGGTAGGAAGGATTTGGAGTTATTTTAATAAATGTTACTAGATAACAGTAGAAAATAATCTAAGAAGTTGCTATTAATTATTTATTGACTATGTTTTTGTATTTTGATTAAATAGAGAAGGAATGTTAAGTAAGGTCAAATAGTTACTGCTATCTGTAATTTGAATGGGCAAAAGGTGTGAAGTCATTTTAGGATTTTTTGAGCAGTAAAAGGAAAGAGAGTTGTTTGGTGTTTTTTTGACCTATACGCTCACAGAATGTAAGCAACCCTCATATTCTCAAGGTTAAAAGAGAAGAAATGTTCTACAACCAACAAGAACACATTATTTGTAATAGTCATTTTTTTTTATAATTTTCTCAATTCTTGGAACTGTATACAAGAACTAACAGCAATTCAATAACTAATTTCATGATCATTTCTAGTCACTAGTATTGAGACACACAAAGGGTATTGTGATAATTCATGCATTAAATCTCAAAAAATATTTTAAGATTCTCTTATGTAGGGCGTGATACAAGAAAGAATTATTACATAAATTTTATCCTGCAGCACTTTGGCTTTAATTATGCAGTCTTCATGAAAGTAGCAAAGAGCTCACTTAATAGACTATATCGCATTTGGAGATAAGTGCCATATTTATAGCTTCTATAATGTACATCAGAATGAGGACGATTATGTCTTGTTTAAAAAGGCAGTGTTGAAACACTATTTACAATTAAGAATTTATTTTAACAATAAAAATGAGGGGGTTAATGCTTATTAAACAAAATTATAATGACAAATATTTGAACATTACCATCCTTAATGTTACGCTACTATGTTCCTCTGAAAATGTGTTGTCAACATTATAAAATTGTTTATGGAATCGCAGACCACGTGTATGTACAAATATAAGTAGAACACTTATAAGGTACTGCAGAGTGTTAGAAGTTTGTAGATACTGTACACATTTTCATTTAACACCCTGGTCTATTTTCTTTTTGTTTCTCCTGTTTTAATTGACATTAAAAAAAAAAAAAATCAAAGCTCACTAGTAAGGTGTCTTTAAACTTAGTGGTGCTATATTAGCTTCATTTGCTTTTTAAGTCAGCTATTTGACTGGATTTGAGTATTATTAGCTCCCATCAATGCCACCTGACTCTGATAGTCTTGTTACGTTGTCTTGTATATCTTTCTTCCAATCAGACTTACAATTATGTCTATTCAAGTACAGTGACAACCTCCCCCAACAGAACAGCATCTTAGATAAGGAGGTTGCTGGAAATGCAGCGTAATGCTATGAGATTGAGAAGCTAGAAAAAGCGCTTGCAAACTGAAGGGATTTAGCTGCACAAGAAAAGCCTTTGAAGCATACGTTTATTTTTTAGGACATGTATGTGCCCCAGGCATATCCAAACTTATTTCAAATGAGCTATCCCTACACTGTACAAATCACGAACATTAAACTGTCATCACCTTCAAACATACTTCCTGAATTTGTTTTCCTCCACTGAGAGCGGGAAGATAATGAGGAAGGTGAGACCAAAGGAAAAGCTATGAAAGAATTTATCTGAAAATCATTGTAGTATAAACATGTTTTGATCACAAAAAGGGACTAGAAGTAAAGCACAGGTGAGAAAATCAAGCATCAGTGCTAAGCTGACCAATTTACAGGTTACAAAGATTACTTTCTGACTCTATAATTGAAAGGCTGAGGTGCTCAGGAAACCTCCAATTTATTACAGGATTGCTTGAAGTTTAATTATTCAAATAGCTTAATAAAATATTTAAATCATAGTGAACATACCTGTTCACTATGAAGAAAACTTCTAAAAAGTGCTTAATATTCATTTATTGTAAGGTTAAAATAACTGTGTATCCATTTTAATTTGACTGCTACGCTATACAGTGATTTATTATAACTAGATCTGGCATCAGTTGCAAAGAGTGGAATTACAGTGATTTTCTCTGGTGATATTGCAGCAATTTTTCTGAAAGTTAACCGGTGGATGGGGTGTGATGATTTTGTTACCAAATAGGAATTAAAAAAGGGACCTGAGGTGTTAATATGCTTTGTGTCAGAGTCGTCAGTACTTGTGTAAATATATTCACAGACATACTAGAGGTGGCATCACAGAAATTTGTGTACTAAGTTATCTGAAAGAAATGATTCAAGAGAGAAGATTACTGTCTATTTGCTTATTTTGTCACAAAATTAAAAATAAATTTAATAAAATTAAAAATGATTTTTTTTATTTTCTTGCTCTCAAATGGACAAAGACTTTTCTTACATGCACTGTTGTATTATATCCACAAAGTTTTGTTGCTTAGAAAACCAGTTTTGCCTTTAACATCTGTGCTTTTGAAATTACCATACATTTGCTTTAGTGGAAATGCTGATAAGGTTCCATATTATCCCTTATTCTCTGGTTCCTTGTATATTAATCCTTTTTATCCTTATCTGACCTTTCTAAAGCTCAGTTTACGTTGGAGCAAGCTATACTTTCAGATATGGCAAACCTTCAGAAAAACTTTCTTTGAGAAAGATAAACAACCCCCAAGAGTCTTTGTTCAATTGGGAAGTCAAGAGGCTTCAGGCTTCAACAGCCCTTTTCTTCAGGGACAGTCATGATTTCACTTTGTTGAGGTGACTCAATCGACATTACTGAGTCTAGGAAAACCAAGAGTAAAAGGGCTGAATTACTGTCACCGGAATGCTGAGAAAGTTTTAAACCCTTCTCAAAAGATAAAAAAAAAAATCATCAAAGAGGCTTTCAACTCTATGTATATGATTAGTTAGAAGCAGGTGAACTTGATTGCCTAAACCTGAAGCTATACAGATACAAGCCTGAATAGAAAAGTCAGATTCTTTCAGTCTGTGGGAATTTTAACCATACCGATTCCATAGGAATTGTGTGTGTGTTTTTTTTTCCTGCCCATTAAACCTGGAAGATCTAACTCATGACTGTAACACCCAAGTGGTAGTGGCCCCGCACCCTCAGTCACACCTCAGCTGCTACTTCCATGGCTTGGCAATTCTCACTGTTTAACCATCAAGCTCTTTCCAAGGGGTTTTGCAGCAGCTGACAACATCATGAAAATGTATTTCAAATGGGTGCAGCTACACTTGTTACAGAAACTGGAAAGATCCTTTTTACTGTGATTGTAACTGAGCATGGAGTAGAAAACTAGCTCTTAATAATATGTATTACTTGGATCCACAAGCTTGCTTGTTGGATATGTCATTTGTGTTAAATTCTCTGCTCCCCTGCCTAAACTGTTAAGGTGCTGCGGACTGTTTGCTGTCACAGGGATGGGTCCGCAGTGATTTCAAAAACTACTACATACCAGATGATGGAAAGAGGTGTTTGGATGGGTAAAGAAAGTGAAAAGGTAACTGTGCAGATATTCTCAGGTCTTTAGAGGTGTTACCAAGGGCTGAAGCAGCTGGCACAGGAGAAAAGACATGAATGAAGTTGGCTCGAGTCCTTCCCAGACATCCCAGGAGAGGCTTCTGTCCCTCCTGTCTGTACTCATTGTCCAGTTACACAGAAAGCTTTTGGCTTGGTCCTGTCTTCTGGTCTGTCTCACAGCTATGATGTGAGGATAAATGGATCTCGGGTGTTTTGATTTAGCAGTTCTGAAAAGGTGTGTGTGCATAGGCTTTGATTGTCTACAGAACGGGAAGGGATGAAAAAGCTTGCTTACAGAATTAGCTCATTTATGCAACCATGTGAATTCATCTATGAATACTCATTTGCCATACAACCAATTTGGACGAGAAAATGCAGAGTATACAACAGGTATGGGAGAGAGGGAATTGTACTACATCTCTACTCTTTGAAGACATGATTCTGAGAAGTAGACTAATTATTTTCAGCGAACAAACTTTACAAGAGTGTAACTTTAGCAAACATTAATTGCTATGGTTTGATGAATGACTGAACAGATAGGAGTATCTCGCTTATTTGAAAAATGTTTGTTATTTACATTCCTTATCCTTCATAAGCAGTATGCAGGAGTATTTACCTTACCTGTTTTATTCTTTGACAGCAATATTAAGCTTGTGAGCCACCACCATAACAAAAAATACTCCTCCTGCTCACAGATCATCTGTAACTGTTCATAATGGTGGTATGTGAAAGTTAAATAACTGAGCTCGTCCTGTATTTTTTTTTTCCAAATAATGATACACTAGGTATGGTACTGTAAAGCAGTGCTTCATGTGAGTAGTCCTGAATTATAAAAATAAGGGAGAGTTTAAATGTCAAAAGAAAAAAAAAAAAGTAATTTACTCATTGCTGCTCTCTTTCCAGAGAGGTGATAAGAATTTTTATATTAAGAATAAAATCTTAACATTTGTTAAGGATATCTTAATACTAAGGATATTAGCTTGGAGCTGTTGCAGCAAGCATAAAAATAGCCCTTTCTGTTGTGTCTGCCTGCTGCTTTAATGTTTCACTCTCTGACAGAGGGTATCCTTTTAGCAAGTCTGTGAAAGGTAATAATTTAATATAGATTTTCAAAAAACTGGGATATTGAGATAAATACTCTCCAAAGCCATCAGGAGGACAACACAGATACCCAGGACAAGCTGAGACACGGTGGGCTAGGTTCTCTGATTTACAGCTTACGTCTTTGTTTGCTCCTCTGCAAAGTTGAGTACAAAGTATGTTTAAATTCTGCCAAAAGCAAAATGCAGGTACTCGTATCTTGTGCCTATTCACTGGATCAAAATCTTCAGATATGGATGTTTGTCAGTTTTGAGAGGGACCTCCCTGACAATGCCATATGCTGTAATCAGCCCATGTTGGGCACTAGAACAGTGTATGGCACTGTCAGGGATTTCTAAGCACAGTGGAAATCCACCTATGGCCATTTTTTACTGCCAGGCCTATTTCCCAGCAGAGGGAAGCATTTTCAAATATTTTAGGCACCTGTCATATCATATTTTGACTTAATAAATGTAAGAAAAGACTCCTGTTCTTTCAGAGTGCTATGAGACCTCTGGGGACTGCATGCCTGCCAACAGTTCAATTCATTACAATACAGCATTAAGATAAAGTATAAAAGTCCACAAACATGTCCTCTTCCATAAAATAATAACCTTTACCACATTTTCCTGATAAACCAGAAACCCAACCCAGATCTATTTACGTAGCTAAATAGATGCATAACAAGATAAATATTTCATTACCAATTTGACACTATTTATCAGTTATGAGCAATACACTGTCTCTATTGCACAGCTCTGATTAGCTGCAAAACACAGAACAGAAAGAAAATAAAATGGAATTTACAGATGTTGGCTTACCAGTCTCATGGATCCTGTGCAGCTTGTTAAATTGCTTTTTATTGATTATTCCTATAATGCCTGTGTAGCTAATTAAAAACTCAGGCCTGGTTCTGTGTCTAAGGAAAACGCAATGTCTGGTCTAAAAAAGGAACAACCCAGTCACAGAAATGAACTGGGAATATCAGAAGCTCCATCCCTCCTAAATAATTACCCATTCACAAAGTATTTGGCATAGCACAATATTCAATAATATGACTTCTATTCAAAACCACTGAATAATCAGTAGAACAGCACTTAGTGCAGTAATTTTATGAGATTATTGAAACTTATTGATGGAAAGAGTCCTTTCCTCCTGGTCTGAGGTAGGATCACTATATTTATAGCCTGTCTCATAGGTACTTAATTTCATAAACCATCTGATTTTATCATTTTTATAATCTTCCTAAATAGTATATGCCAGTGTTGATTATTATTATGGTTTTAAAAGTGTTTTACTCTCCTGCTGAAATCTTACTGGATGCAAATCAGCTGATTATTTATTTCCCAATCCTGAGTGAAGAACATGAGCATTAGCTCCTCGATCACCAATTATACCTTCTTCCTGACTAGTTACATCCTTCCAAATGTTTCCATAGGTCAGGTTTTCTAAACCCTTTACCATCTACCCCTTTTTACCATCTGCACTCCCCTCTCTTTCTTATAAGGTTGCACTTAGGAATGAACGCTTTTTTGAATCAAGAAGAATGCAACAAGAATTTGGCATCAGTTTTTCACCTAATAAAATAGTTAATATTTCACCCAAGTTTGCATACAACACTCTGGGCCATGCATCCCAGAAAAAGTAGTTTCTTTGCAATTTTACCACATTCTGTGTCCTGGTGTGGTTTTGGATTATTGCAGCCCCCAGACTGTTGTTGTCTTTTTTTTGTTTTTTTTTTTTCAGCAACTACCGATCTTTTTATATTTGTGCATTTGATTATTTCCTTACTAGCATCTTTCACTCTTTATTTAACGTAACAAATTACAGTTTTTTAAATTTTCCTATTTTATGTTTTTCCCAGAGTGCAACATCTCTCTGTTCAGTATCATCCACTTGTGCATTTTGTATTGCAGATCTTGTACTTCTGTATCACTTGTTGCAATGCAGTAACAATCAGAAAGATTAAAGGTTCTCTTTCTTGTTAGTCAAATCAGAGGTGAGAGAGTTGTCTAGAAAAACTTCCTTGAAGTCCCTCCTAAGCAACAGACATTTTTATCCTCTAATGTGATTTTGGCTAAACTCTGTAATGTTTTCATTTTGACATCCAAAAAGCGAGGAAGAGTGGTGGACTTGCTGGACTGCTTTCCCACCTCATTTGTTTCTTATTTTTAATCCACAGTGAATCTCAAAGGTCCAAAATGGGACTTAAAATAGCTTTTAAAGCAAAACCAAGAACTATCATTCCTCTGAATTGCATTTATTGTGCAATACTAAAAGAGAACATTTATGATGGAAAAGGATATCTTGTGATAGAGCTGTCATTTTTTATTTTCTTCTCTTTACTATTATTGCTTATTATATAATACAACTTGTTTTCTTTCTATGTTAACTGTCCACTCTCTGCCATGCTTGCCAGCTAGTTTTATATTTCTGTTATGTGTGGAGCATATGTCCAATAGATCACATATCCTTAAATAACCAAATGCTTGTAAATACATCATGAACTCTGAACACGTAAGAGAAAAACAGCCAGCTCCCTCAGCATTAGGTATGAGGTAGGATTTTGTAAAATAAATAACAGATTGCTTTGTAAGGACTACTCATGAATGCATCCATCTAAATTTCAGGAAAAAAACGTTGGTTTTTTATCCCCTAGACTTTTCTACTAGCTCATCCCTTTTTTATCGAACAATCTCAGTACCGTTCAGGGAATGGGACCTTATGCTGTGAGCAAAAATGGTAGTTTCTTAGTAACTTTCCCAAGATATGTACTGTTTGAGCAACAATTATGGACATAATTCAATAATACAATAAATCTTAAAGCTATCTCAGTTTATGTCAGGTCAACTGTAGTAGTTTATATAACTCACATAACATACACTTTATTCCAAATAATCTAAGTTTAATCACTGCTGTTTACGCAGTATAGATAGTAATGAAAAAGCAGTAAATATATACTGGTAATATATTGTTAATTGTACAGACTAATCATTTCAATTAAATGTTTATGGAGCAGCAAATCAAGAGTTAACTTTTCTTCGTGGTTCCCATTGTTATGGACAGCAGATTCCATTAGCTAAGTCATGTCTTATTGCTTGGTCTGTGACTTTTGAAGAACATTAGAGTCACATCAGAATGTTCTGCATGGAGAGGAACAAGCTGACAATTCTGGATGACTCACTTCAGATTAGAGAGACAGACAGGATGGTTTGTCTTTTCCAGTTTGCCATGTTTTTCCACCTTTGTCTTATTCTAGTTGCTTTTTTTTGCTGCTGTTATCAGGATTTTCTATCCAATTAGGGGCAGAATTCCAACATCTGGCCCTTTCAGTTAATCTTATATTTCTGCTGTGGATGCAAAGGAAGAGCTGCAGATAAATGTAGCCACTTCAGCAGGTCCATCATATCTTATGGAGCTTACAGTCACCAATTCTTGTTTGCCTCTGTCCATAATTCAGCCCAAATCTCAAACATTCAGCTATGGCATGACAGAAACAGAGGTAACGGAGTTTTTAATGACCAAGCCTCAGCCATCCTTTCTGATTCTCTTCTCTACTCCAGTCGCTGAGCCAGCGTAGCCCTTAAGGACTAGGGTGTGTTAGTCACTGGGAGACATGAAGCCAGAACCAAGAGTTTTTTTTAAAATGGAGTAAATGTAGACGTGGAAAGTTTACTCTAGTTTCAAATACCTTAATATTACCCCTGAACTCCTCCTGTTTTATAATTGTTCAATCTCATACACACTAATTTCTCCTTCTTGTGTTCAGGTTTCACTGGGTTCTGTTGTCATCTAAATTTAGTCTGGGAGAAGAGTTGTGGGAAGTATAGTATAGCCCTCTTTCCAACATCTCCTTAATCTTGCCATTGTCTCCTCCACTGTACCTTATCTCATATCCCCTCCAAACCATTACCAGTGGGACTATCATTAGTTTGTACCTAAACTCCATTATCCGCAGCACTGCAATTAGTTGCATAAAGCCTCATGGCTAATTTTGGCTATGTGGGTATTCAAACTCTTAACTTGTGTACTCAGGCTGCACATAGGTTGCAAGTAAATCTAATAGCTTGGATTATTTTTCTCATCTTTTCTTATGGGGAAACTGTTAAAAATGTGTGTATGTCAGAGTAATTATAGGTGGGTAATGAGTCGGGCTGAGGAATATTGAACTTCATATAGCTCCCAGCATGCTAATAAGGCATTTAGGCAAGCAACAAACACTCTGTAGGCCCTGCCAGTTTTATCACAAAATCTGTAGGAGATAGACCATATTCATGACAATCTCTGTCCCCCCTCCCCCCAGTTAGTTAGTTTCTGCACCTGGATCAAAATCAAATCTAATTTTCTTGCATATCTGTAGTTATATATACCAAAGAATCAAGGAAAATCAAATGTAAAATAACTACAGGAGAAGCAGCATACATAGGACAGTTTTCCAAGTTTTTGTTCTCAGCAGATCTGTAAAGTAGCTCAGGAGGCTGAGTAGTTGTCATGAGCGTTTCTTGGGAGCTGAGGGATGATTAGAGTGACTCTTTGCTTTAAAGGGCACGCTAACTGCTAATCAATTATTTTTGTTTAAGCAAATTAAAAGGTATGGTGTGTGTCATCATATTGAAAACTGCTGGTGCAGCATGATGGTAGTACTCCAGGTGGGTGCTATGAGCTTGAATGGCTGTTCTCTGAAAAAAGGTTTTCTTTGCATGGGAAAGTATCTTTTTTCTTTCTGTGCTTTACTGCTTATTTCCTGGTATGTGCTCACTTCACATTAGCAGAACATTAGAGTGCTTTTGATTCACCAGCTCAAGATGTGGATCTGAAGCTTGTAGCATGTTAAGATTTTATTGCTTTCTATTTCTGGCCAAAATAAGTTTATTAGAGAATGGCTCAAGCAGAAAAGGAAAGAAAAAAAGCGAATAAAAGGAATTCAAGTTGTGGCTGAAATAAAGCTAGTGTTCAGCCTGGGCAGGATGAGACCTTAGACCATGCTTTGGTGTACTGCTGCCTTTTGTGCTGTGCCTGCTGCACAGGCAGTCTGAGTTGAGACGTGTTGCTGTTTATATTTTCACTTTGAGATCAACTCCACTATAACATGTGTAATGGTAGTTATTAGCAGCTATGGCTCCCACACACACTGCTATCTTGTCCTCTTCTGCACCTTTATTTTTATTTCCCTGGGAAAATGAGAAAGGTCAAATGCTTTCTTGAATAGCTGACTAAATATCTCCTTCAGATAAAATGGCAGAAGGTGCCATAAGGCAAATGTGGCTACAGCTTGGAGGCTTCATTCCATTTTTGCCCTGCTTATAAGACCAAACATGTCATTGGTGCTTAATATCCAGTGATTCAGGAGTTGGAAGTTAAATTAATTCTCAAACTCTGTTTGCACTCCAGTGTAATGCACAGTAGGCTGCTCTCAGCTCTCCTTTTGAATATAACAGTGATGCTGACCTTTTAGAAATAATTGTGTTATTCTTTTTAATGGATGGGGATATTTCTGAAGTCAGAATAAACACAAATGTCTGACTTTAAATTAATATATTTGCCAGAAAAATAAAATAAGGTGAAAATCAAAAGCAACCTGAAAAGAAAAACTGCTTTCATTAAAGTAAGAAATCAAAGACAAGGGATACCATGCATGTACAAGAATATTAATATGTAATTCTTCTTTGCATCCTTTCACATATTTACTGATTTCCTTTCCACTGACAAATACAGCAATATATATGACTAGAAGAATGTATTTTCCTGCTTAGGTAGTAGGGTTAAAATTGCCATTTTTATTAAAATCTGAGTCCTTCCTCATTTATCATTTTAAATTCCATTACTTGTTTCCAAGGAGATAGAAATATGCAGGAAAATCATCTGAGACTCTGGCTTGCATCTCTCTTTAATGAGAGCTGAATGTGCCCTGTTTTAAGGAACAAAATACACTTGGAGCTGCTGTAGTAAAGAGATTGGGACTTTGAATTTCATTTTTGTCTAGGCCTACTTTCTGCTTCTAGGAGTTGGGAACAGGACTGTAAAATCTTCAGACTAATATCAGATTATCACTTAGTGGCTCAGCTGTGCTGTTTTCTATGCTGATGCAGGCTACGAAGTCCCTTCGCTCACTGACCTCTTGCAGTAGTCGCGTTCTCCTGCCAGTTCTAAGTATTTCTTGGAGGACAAGGCAAGAATGGACAGTAGGCAGCAACTTTTTCTTCCTGAGAGTTCCTCTTCAGAAATACTAAAGCCTGCCTGGATGGTTGCATATTTAAAAGTCTGTATCTGTTCTGAGAAGTGCCAATGCCAAGTTCCAAACAATCAGAGATTTCTTTCTTTTTGCTTTCCTTTAATACAGTTGTAAATAAATGTGATGGTAAATAGATCAGTTGTCTTACCTGATGTGGTCTTCACCACCTCAGTTGTATTTCTTAATCCCGTAAAGGAGAACTGGTAAAGCCTCCAGGACCTGGTGTCCCCCACCTCCACTGAGCTGCGCTTCCATTGGTAAATAATTTCTTCTCTTGGGTAGCCATCTTATTGCGAAGGAAAATACAGAATGCTTTGTTTCATAGTCATTGCTAGGATTTTAATGTATTCTGGGGAGTAAAAATACTATTTTCTATTTCTGGAAAAAACTGGAGAAGCATATTGCAAGTAAATTATATATATATAATATATATATATTTCCCTCAAGTTACTTAGTAGTGTCTTTTACTTAATGTCACATTTTCTTTATTATAAATTAAAATAGCACTTGAGGTACATTTTTCAAAAATGAGTTTTTCACTTTTTTGGACCCAATCGGATGCAATTTTGCCCACCCCTTATTTACAGCCAAAAACTGTTCAGCCAGATACGGAATTCACTCCTTGACCAGACTGCAAAAAGTCAAACTCTTGACTCCTACCATTGCAATAGTAGAGCACCCATGTGCAAAGAGAAAGTATCAGGCCACAAGAGTTTGATACTGAAAATAAATTTTTCTACTTTTATGCTAAGATATGAGCATAAATATTAATCATAAAAGTCTCAGAAGTCATACCATTTTTATATAATATTTCTAAATTATATTTGGGAACGTATATGATTCAGATACTTCAAAACAACATCAAAATAAACCTGAAAACCATTGCACTATGTCTAGCTAAGAATGTAACCCTAGCTGACTCTAAGTATACAAATACAATTTTTTAATAAGTAGTTCAGCATGGGTCAGGAAAGAGATATTTCTAAGCATGTTACTTACAGCTTGAAAATTCCAGGGGGCAGGAATGGGCATCCATTGGGAAGTTGTGTAACTGTAGCTGACACTCAGCATCAATTGTCAGCCTGAGGAGAAAGAGATCGGGATATTCAGAACACACTTGAGAAGTTTGTACTAAAAGCTATGTCGTGGCAAGTAAAACAAGATTGTTGCTACTGTGGAACCTTACTATGAAATATGCATATATATATATATATATAATATAGAAAGCAAAAGTAAACTATTGATAAGTATATATTAATTTGGCTATTCCAGACGTAGGGAGATATGTTTATTGATAAGCAGTATTTCTTCTTCTGTTACATTGGCCCATATAATCTGCTGTATAGTGGAATCAGATATTAAAAGTGCTGTTCCTATGCATCTGAAATGGCAGCATTACTCATGACTGGCAGACCCCTAACTGGATACATGGGTCTTCTCCTGAGCAGTGACAAATCTGTGTCACAACATGCCATAATGCACTAGGGAAGTGTATTTTACATGGAAAAAAAAAAAAATACTATTTCAGAAATGATGGGTAAGAGTCCAGATTTAGACATTAGTGTCCAAGATAGCCATCTCAACTATCTTCACATCTAGTGGAAAGAAAGGTGCTCTGGGGATATACTTCATTTCCTTCCAAAATAGACACCCAGATTAAAATTGGAAGAATGCACCAGGAAGGTTTTTCTCTCCACTGAATATCAGGAAAGTCTCAATTATAACTCAAGTGTAGTGGGTGCTATAGATATTTATCACATAGACACGTACTTTTGGAAATCAAAATTATGTATCCCCTGATGTGCCTGCTAAAAACTCCACCATTTTTCATTTAATCCCTTTCTTGCTGATAGCCTATGTGTAGCCCCAGTCCTGTCACGAGCTCCATGATACATGGACTGTAAGCAAATAACCCATAAGAACATTTGGACAGGAGGGAGGAGGGGAGGTGGGGGGAGGAGCAGCACTGTCTATTTGCTCCTTTTGTGTCCATGAAAACTATAGGTTTCTGCTGTTTGCTGGTTCCTTGGTGTCCAAATGAGCAACTCTGTGAGCTAAGTGTGCTTCTTGGCTCCTGCGTGTAGGTGCTGTGTGCAGATGTCTCCCTGAATCTCATACTGTGGGAAATAGCGGGATGCTGTGGCCACAAGTCAACAAGTTAATGAAGTCAAAAGGAAACTTTTCTACATTAGGGATTTAGGAGCAAATCTCATTGCTCTTGAAACTAAGCGAAGATGTGTTTGTGACACAGAAGGAGGGCTGATTCTGTGTGCTAAGAATATTGTCCATTCTTTCTCTTCTCTTTTCTATCATCTTCAGTCTCATTTGAAGATAATAATCATACGGAGCCAAAAATATATATATATTCTTCAATAGTGCCTTTTCTCTGATAAATAAATTTAACATTGTTTGAATCTGGGATGGGATCAGATTTCACTGCTGTTTTTTCATTTGTTTTCTCTTTTGGAATTGAGTAGATATCATTCCCCAGCACAAAACACTATCAAGCTTTGAATATCTCCAAGCATGGAGACTTTACAACCTCTCTGTTCCACTATGTGACCATTCTCACAGTAAAAAAGCTGCTTCTTACGCTTAAACAGAATTTCCTGTATTGCCATTTGCTTTTTCTAGTTGGCTGGCCCCCAGTCTGTTCTGATGCATAGGGTGATTCATCTCCTTGTACAGGACTTTACTGGTCCTTCTCCACTGAGGGTATGCCTTCCTTGCTCCAGGCTTTCCCACTGACCTCAGGGGCCTGGGATTGCCGAAGGTTCATCTTATCAGTAAAGACTGAGGCAAAGAAGGCATTGTACACTTTGGCTTTTTCTGTGTCCTTTGAGACCAGATCCCCATTCCCATTCGGCAGTGTGCCCACGTTTTTCCTAGTCTTCCATTTGCTGAGGATATATGCGCAGAAACTCTTCTTTGTGCTTTCTTGTCCCTCTCTGGATTCAATTCCAGATGGAATTTGGCTTTCATAACAGTCTGAGTGCTTGGATGGTGTCTCTGTATTCCTCCTGGGTCACCCATCCCTGCTTCCACCTCCTGTACACTTTCTTTCCACATCCGAGTTTTGTCAGGAGCTTTGTGTTGATCCATGCAGACCTCCTTGCTTAGCTTCCTGCTAGTCAGGATGGACTGTTCTTGAGCTTGGGGGAGGCAATTCAGAAAATCAATCATCTCTCCTGGAGCCCTCTTCTCTTGAGACAGAATCCCAGATTTGCAATGATAGTATCACATTTCAGTTCTGGATTAATCCGGGTTGAATCCTTACTGGTGCTTGTCGTGACTCACTAGAACAACTAGGCGTACACAAATATCGGTAACTGTTTCTAAGTTCTATCAGATATATCTCTTTCTACTGAGTGGTTTGAAGAGAAAGGTAACAAAGTCCGAAGAGACAGTGGTGTAGCGAAGTCCAATTTAACATTTCAAAAGTGGACCTGGGATATTGTTTATGAGACTGACTTTGGTTTGCACTGGATTTCAATTCCAATCATTCTCTTATCTCTTCTGGTGATGCAATATGTAATGAATGTAAAATAACTGTGAAATAAAACTCCTTTTTGTAATTCAGACATTTGCAACATTAAAAGGCTGTCTTAAGGAAAGATTCAAAACTATTCATTAAAATGCTAATGGGTATGCTTTCCTGCTTTT
>VXAA01002329.1:121331-153779 GCA_013399115.1 Anseranas semipalmata
TTTTTGCCACCCAATAAAACAAAAGCAGAAAATCAAAAACACTTTGAAAAAATAGTCTCAAACTCAGATGGTCTGACACCTGACATCTTTGATTCTGTACTTGTATTCTAAATTATAAGATCTCTTGAACAGATACCACCTTTATCTACATTTTACATACAGCCAAATATTATACCACATTAGAAAAACAAAAAACTCACCTAGGATTTCCACATTTAGGAATACATTATGATAATTGGGGATGTGTCATTTAAATTAGTACATGTTGCATATGTAACATTTAAATGTAGGCATGCATGTAACTTAATTATTTAAAAGATTTATAAAGGTAATCTGTCTCAAAAGAAAAACTGTCCAGGCAACTAAGCAATCTGGAGATGAGCATATCAAGTTTAGATTCATGAAAATTTTCATGGAACAGGGCATATCGGTGGGTTTGAACCTAAACCATAAGTGATCAATGATGAAAAGAGAATCATTATTTTCATAAGATATATGAGGAATGAAATATTTTCTCAGGGTGGAGCTTAATCTAGGTAAGCAGTAATCAGTTCAGGCTATGAAGTTCTGATGCTTATAATACCTCATTTTATAACATCTGCTTGATTCAAGGATATTTCAAATTTATTAGTTTAACCTAATAAAAAGGCAAAAGGCAATATGGACCAAACTACTAGTGAACAATAAAACTTACATGAAAATGAAGATGAATTACTATAACCATGCTTATATTCTTTTTAGTATAGAAATGTAACTATCTGGGATGCAAGACAGTAAAATCTATAGGTAGAAATGAAACTATTTTACTTTGTCAATATCAAATACATTGCATGCAAACAACAATCTTCTAAATATTTTCCCTTTTCGGGGTTGTACACATAAGTAATAGGAAAAAACATTGTTTTTTCCTTCAGGTTAACGTCAAGTGACTTGAATTCACAGGCCCCTTCTTTTTGGTTTTCCCTTGAGAAACTGAAATTAAAGTCAGGTGTAAATACCTCAGTGTGTACAACACTCTGCCGTCATTCCAGATCCTGAGCATCCTATTAGGAGTTGTTATCCAATGAGCATCAGCTTTCTTGGAATTTCGGAAAAATGTATCTGGTATCCAGATCTTCCCAACCATGTTGCTGTTTAATCTGAGCACTTTTATAGTGCTGTTAAACTTCAGACGTCTGTCATACCACGTTTGGGCGAAAAATATATCAATTGTATATTCCTGTTGTGTTAATCAGAAATACTGATGAAAACATAGCACTCAGCATTTCACATTATTCCTGATATACTTTCCTTAACTTCATATGAAAAAAAAAAAANAATACAGAAGATGATACTAGAACTGATAAAAACATTTTTTGTGTGTGAATTTTTGAGGGGATTGTTTACCAAAGATTGTTGTTTAAAAAAAAATATCTATTTCATTATTTTCCTACTGACAGGTTGACCTAAAATAAAATGGAGTCGTATATGTACCTTTCTGATTCCATGTCCCCACACCTCAACCCATGACTGATAAGGTTAGAGAACAATTACTTATTTCCTTGGATCTAGGACAGGTAAGATTTGAGCTGATTTGGCTGTCTCAATTGCCTGTGCCCCCCTCCGCCAGCTAATGTCCGAAGTGGTGAAGTCTCACTTTCCCTGGCATCCACTAGGCAGCCAGTAGCTGCAAAGGGAATTGCAGAATAAAAAAGAGCAATGTGAGATTTCTTGCTACACTTCAAAATTATGAGAATGAGGTAGATATTGTGTTTCTAAGGCTAGACTACTTTCCATCAGCTATATGAAGATAGAATTAAACTTTCTTCAGGAACTTTACTTTTAGGATCTGGCCTTTTTCCATGCATCTCTTGGTGGCAGGGGTGGTAGTATCACTGGTGAGTGCTTTTGCTTGCTTTGTAGCAATCTGGAAGCTCAGTCCTATTGGAGCTAAACTGTCACAAAGAACTGGAGAATACAGCACATAGACGTGTGAAGACACGTTAAAACTTATTATTCACAGCTCAGTTTTGCTGTCTCATCTAGATTTGTAGCCCATGTAGTCCTGACATCTATAATAATAATGAGATTTTAAAATAATATAGGTATAATACAACAAAACTAGTGGAAACCTTGTAATGTCAAAAAAGATGGAGGCTTTGCAACAAAGTGAACATTGTAGGAAAATGTGGCAATCTTTTACCTACCATATTAATAGCATTCACTGGCCCAATGCTATTTACATACATGTCAGTGTGAATTACTGTTGGTTTAACTGTAAGAGAAACAAGAAGAATCACTACCATGAGTGAAGGTCAAAATCAACTGCAAGGGAGTCAAACAAATGAAAAAGATTGTTTTAGTACCTCTGTTGTATGGCTATAATTGCCTCACATTTAAATGTGCATATACAATAGATATAAATTTACAGCAATGTCTCTGGGTTGAAATTAGTTGAACACACTTTGAGATAAATTCTGATATAACTTATTCTGTCAGAACAAATTCACTTATGCTATGAGAACAAATACTGAAACCAGCATCATTACTTTAGTGAGTCATATCTGACTGTATATTTTGTGTCAAATCACAGCAACACATCTGACAAAACGCTATCAATGGAAGCAAACTTATTCCTCTTACAATATGTTGCATCACTCATTTAACATAATGCTGAACGCAACGTGACTGCTGTTGCCTGCAGAGATGCCTGTAGATAAGCAACAATTTCATGAACCTAAAATAACATTAATATCCAAGGCTGTAAAGCAGGCATGAAAAACAGTTGCTAGAATATTTTGAAATTACTGTAGCTTTATTATTCTCATATACCTTGACTAAAACAAGATTTTTTTTTCCTGGATGTTTTTTATGAATGCTTAATTTCTCTCTGCTCTTTAATGTCTTGGATTGGGAGAATAAGGCCAATTCCTCTGGTGTTTAGACTACATACACATGCTGAAGATAAAATACTCATGCTATCCCTCATTGTAAAAATGTCTTTGCTTTATAAGCCTCTATAAACTTGTTAGAAACAGCTTCTGTCATTAAACTTGCTGTTCTCTGCATTCCTCTGCCTGCCTGCCTCATCTGTGAATTCTCTATGTTTTTCTATAATCTTACTACTTCTGTATTCTCTTCTACAGAGGTATCGTCTGGCTGTTCTGTACACACAGACGGCATTCTCAGACTGATTCCTGTCAGCTTAGGGACCCTTATCTCTCAGCTGCCTCAGTAATCAGTGGAGAGGAAGATCCTTGAAAAAGTTGTTTCAGTTAAATAAGACTTCTATTATAAGTCTGAGCTTGGGTCTGTGTACTTATGTTGTCTGTGGGGCAAATCTAGGGAAATCAAGTCAATCTACTTGACTGTAGCTATCTTTTGAGAACCCTTCCTTCTCTGTGCCCCATTCCCCAGTCACTTCTTGCCCTGCTGAGCTCAGGGAACCCAAGGGAACAACATGGAGCTGTGACGGGCAGATCAGGCTGGATGTTAGGAAAAGGTTCTTCACTGAGAGGTCAGCCACTGGAACAGGCTCCCCAGGGAAGTGGACGCAGCACTGAGCCTGCCAGAGTTCAAGAAACTTTTGGCCAATGCTCTCAGAAATATGGTCTGATTTTTGGGTGGTCCTGTGTGGAGCTTGATGATCCTTTGGGTCCTTTCCAGCTCAGGATATTCTGTGATTCTATGCTGCATCAGTCAGTGCAGACCTGCTGCTGTCAGAGGCTCTGTGTATCCACCACATCATGCATGGATCAGGCATTGCTATCCTCACTTTGGCCTTCCTTTCCAGTCCGTTGTTTGTGATTCTCTAACAACCTCTCTTAGCTACACAAAGAAGAGAAAAGCTTGCTGCTTCGTTCCCCAAAAGCTAAATTCCAAGCTTCCTATGCAGGTGCATGATTACAAGTGACTTGATTCAGCAAATCACAATGGTTTTATTAGGTGTCTCAGGATAGATTTAGCAATTTTAACAATTTATGACAGGTTCCAAAATCATGGCTACTTTTTGTGCCAGTGATGTTTCACTGCATCTTATTTTGCTTTTGTAACTACTTTGAATGGATTCTGCTTCCTGTGTAGTATAATATGGTATGAAAATGCTTTCTCTTCACTGCTCAATCAAAGTTGGGCTAAAAAGAAAACCAACGTACCTCCTATGTCAGGTCTCAACTTGTTGTCATATCCTTCCAGCAAGCCATTTAAAATAAGAGTGACATCACTCTCATGGACTTTGGGAGTCAAGACCCAAGTCTTATTTGAAGTGTAATCTTCATAATCATCGTCTCCCTTTTGGGTGGAACTGTTAAAGAAATAGAAATGAAGAAATGGAAAGCCTTGAAAAATATGAATTTGCAGGCAACCCTTTTGAAGACTGACAATATGCATATAATTCAGGTTTTAATAGCACTGTACAAAACATTGAAAAGTAGCCTGCTTTATAAAAGGAGACTCACAGTAAAGATGTCACATAACAGTTGAGGTTACAGTTCACTTTAGCAAAGTTGCCTTTTAGTATAGTTGAGATCATACTCTCTCTATTTGAAGAAACATCAGTGCTTATCACCTTTGGCATGTCTATTTTTTTCTCACTGACTCAGGTGGGACCTATTATAAAACAAATCTATTTGTCATTGTTATGCAACTCTCCACCAAAATATCACTTATTATGTACACAGTGTTGTTGCATTACTTTCCTTTGAAAGAACGATTGATGCAACACATTACTGACAAGGCCAATAATTAGATTCATTCAAACTAACTGTCACACAGCTTCTCTCCACTCTGATGATCTTAACCTTATTGTGCATTTGGAAAGTTCAGCATAAATTTTTGCCAGTGTTTTTCACTTTCACTTTTGCTAACCAGAATCCAGACAGAATAAAAAGTCTATCTTTTTTTTTTTTTTTTCCTGCTACTGAGCAGTATGGCAACAGATCTAGTAAAATTCAGTCCTCTTAGCGTGGTAAAAAGGGCAAGTTATTTATCAGAAATGTGTAGACTAGCCTTAATGGATGTTTTGCTATCTTGAAATCTGTGCCTCCAGTTCGAGAGGAGAACATAGAATCTAATTTAGAATATGGCACCAACAGATATTTTCATTTCAGAATGTCAGTGATAATCAGAGCTGAATGGTGCTAGGCAATTGTAAGTTTTTTTGCATAGTATGTCAGTGCCCTCCTTTCCTTACCTGCTTCTATGACAAAGTTTGAACACTGCTGGATATTGAAACTCTTAATGATATTACAAATGTCTTAAGCAAGTGGGTGGAGTTTGGATATGAACAGGTCGAAAGCAGAAAATTTAGTTAATATTTCTGTTTCACCCTGAATCTGTACAGTCTCTCCTGTACAGCACAGAAGTGGGAAAGAGTGCAGAGAAGCAGATTCTTATGGGGTCTGGAGCTCATGCTTGGCACATGTGATTGAAAGCAGACACAGCTAACTGTGCTCATGGGTGTGATAGCGAAGGAATGAGTAGTCCCAGGTGCCAAGAGCACCATTCTGCTAATACAGACCTTCGCTCAGCCAAGGTCTTGCACATTCCTCCCTAAAGTGCTATCCTGATGCATCCTGCTTAGACCTACTCAGCATGGGTGGCCTGAGGGCTTTCCCCTGTGTTGACTATTTGGAAGCTTTAAGCCAACTGCGCAGATAGAACTTCAGAAGGTGGCTTTTGCTTCTTTCTTCCCCATAAGCACAGCCTAACAGGAAGGAGCCACAGCATCTCTTCGCCTCTTCATATAAGACTGTTTTTCCCAGGAGGTGCTGAAGGTACAGCGAACTTGGAAGCAGCATGAGACTGTGCATAGGACAGTAGCAAGCGGGAATGCACAGCATGCATGAGAGCACCAGTCTTGCATTGCATTTCATTGAGCTTGCAAATGAAGCGAGGTCTGCCTATGCCTCCATTGCATGTACCAAGTACCACTAACTGTAGCCTCCAGACACCACCTAACCCATCCTGTATCAGCATTAACGTCTTGGAGCTTCAGCTTTCCAGATCAAACAATAGCCTATCCTGCCTCCTCCCTTTGGCTGTACAGACCTAGACCTGTAGTGTTTTACTGGAGATCAGGGGCTGAGTTTTAATTGGCAATGTGCTACATAGTATTCTGCTGGTACTAACAAACAGGCCAGGATAATTAAATTGGTGAGGGAAAATTGTTTATTCAGCTGTCTGGGGTTCAAGTATCTAATTGCAATTCAAAGGAACATAACTGAAGCAGGGTTCTCCCTCCTGAGTGAAAGGAAATCTTTCTAGAGTCATTGCAAACAGAAAGCATTAGATTATATGTTTTTAGTCTGCAGAGTAAATGAAAAGAAAAATAACTTTATGTATAAAACGCCATACTCCTGTTGTATAACTAGCTAAACATCCCTTCTCGGTTTTTCTAAATGGAAAAGGTATATCAAATACATCCTTTAACAACGATGATGAGTTCCTGAATATGAAGGTGCTGCAAAAACATCAAAAGTCAAGCAGCTAGTTAGTAGAGTCTGGTGTACTGGGCAGTGTGAAATCAGAAGATGAGAAACCTTATGCTTGTCTGGGACACCTCTCAAATCTAGAACAACCTTATTGAACAGCAGCCTGCAGGCACTAAAACTTCCATTTCCCCTTGGTAATGATTTGTAGGAAAGAAATAGCTATTTGTTTTCTCATCTGGCATTCCAAGCCATTTTGGCACTCCGAATCTCAAAACACAGCTTTATGAGATTAGTGTGAAAGAGAGGGATGGGAACACAGCCAATGCAACTAGGGATAAAGGCCACTGAATTCCATCTTTTATCTGAATTCCAAGAGGCTCATAAGTCAACATGGATATCCAATTGCCTAAATGTTTGTCTCTGTAAAATTGCATGCCAGCCAGAACAATCAGAGGTGCATCTATATCCAAATGAGCAGGACTTCAGCTGTGCAAGTGCCATTAATACTAATGAAAGTTATAATGACAAAGCCCTTTTCATCTGCTTAAGATTTTCAGATCAGGCCTTCTGATTATATGGCCTAAATTTTGCAAATGCTTTCAATGTCCAGAACAAATTTGGTAATGCTCTGATTATACTTAAATGCGTACTGAAATCTGTTTTTATTTTTGACTGCTAGAAGTTTTCAAGTCTAGCAATAGAGGTAAGCAAAGCCACATCTATTTACCTATTTGTGGATTGCAGTATATATTTTGAAAGTTAATGTTCTGGACACTGATACAAAATCTCACTGTTTGAGATATTCCCACTTCTCACATTAATGCTGTCATAAGATGTGTGCAAACCAATCTACGTACACCCAGTTTTCCTATTTGGAAAACAGATTGTTTAAGGGGGTTAGAATCTGAACCTGAGACTTTAAATCATAAAGCAATTAAAGTTAGAAGGTGCTTTTGAATGTCATCTGGTCCAGTCCCTTCTCAGTTTGCTACTTGGGCCTGCTTGGGCTNTGCCTGAAATTCAGGGGGGTTCTTTGAATGTGTCAAATTACTTGAAATACATCTTCACAAAGCAGATAGAGTGCAGAAATGATTAGATGTTAATAAGCATTTATTAATTTAGATCAGAAAGTACATTAGTCTGGACTACAGGAAGCTTTGTGGGGGGATGACAGCACAAGATTGAGTTACTTTTTTCATTCATTTTGTAATAAACTGCATAAAGATCTATAAACCTAAATCACTCAACAATTACATACAAATCTCTTTCTGTCAGGTTTTTTTACTATGGCAGGGTCTAAAAAGTTTTAACTCATGTTTTTTAGCTTCCTCACTTCTAATTCTCACATCCTAATTCTGCAGTAAATTAATTGTTCCTTGATTTCTAACATTTACATAGCTCTTTTGGGTCCTCATTGGTGAGGTGTAGCTTTAGCACAAACTGAGATTACACCAGCTAAGTATTTAGGACCAGATTCTCCATATCTTTGCATGAATCCATGCCTTCCATACATTTTTTGCAATACCACCCGGGTAACATTTACTTATTGTTCATGGAGAAATTGTTATCCCTGGGCAGAGGTACCCACTGCAGGTAGAAATGGGTTCTCTTACCAGGGGATGAAAAATTAATAAAGAGATGCTCCATTTGATTGGCATAGCCTCCTTTACAGAACATTTAGCATTAAAGACATTATTTCTACACTGGAAATCTGTTGAAATAGTATAAGATTAGTTCAGCCAGTCTGAGAAGATATCTCTGCTGTGAAATCACTGATGCCTCAGGAAAATATATATATTTTTTCCATCTTCTTTTCTGAACCTTGTCTAGAAGACAGAGCAAAGCCCGTCAGTCAAAGGTTTCATTAATGTGCTGATATACTATTCTCTTAGCAGTCCAAAACCATGAATGTCCACGTAACAGTTCTGGAATCTATTCCTCCTCTTAATAGGCTCAATATGATTTCTTTTCTTTTTTGCTTTCACTTCCTTGACAGCAAGATTGAGACCTATGTAAAAATTATCATAATTTTAGTAAAATTCAGCAAATAACTATATTAATGGTACTTAGCTATTTAAATTATTATCCTTTGGAGCCTTTTGACCTAAATTCTTTAGCTCAAAATTCAAAATAAAGGGTGGATTATCTTTTTCAAAACTACCATGTTTAGTTAATAGCTATCTTAAAGTCACAATTATAGCTTTTGATGATCTCTGCTGTTCCACAACATCTCTGTATCAAAGACAATCTTATATAACTTCCAGAAGAACCATATGTAGCATTTCTTGGAAAGACACCACCATTTGTCAGTAAGGATGCACTACAGATCATTTAAAATCACAGTCAGCAGAAATAATTTTTCTGTCTGAACTGAGGGACAGATTGGGCACATCTTATTTCGTTAGTGAGCAGTCGCTCACAAAGGATATTCTTCCAAAATAAGGTAAATATTACCTAATCTACAGGAATATGATTTTCACAGCTTGGCACTTGAGAACTTGGGTGATGTAGATGCTTTTCCCTGAAGCAGAAATCTGCCATGATTGCTCAGTCTTTCAATATTCAGATGTGAGGTCATACATTTCATTGGTCAAAATCTCTAGAATTCCAGTGACTTCAACCAAGATATGCTGATTTATACCTGCTGTGGTTCTGTCCTTTAATTTTTCTAAATATAGAGAATGAATTTTAACCATTTTCAAGTGTTCTATTAAGAAACTTCACCTAAGAGTCAATTATACCTGCTGGAATCTGCTTGGTACTGCATTGCTGTTTGCAAGCAGAATCACAGTGGTCACAAAGTGCCTAAAGAAAAAGGCTTTTAGCAGTACTGGATAGCCAACAACTAATTAGTTTAATTCCAACTAAAATTTTTCTGTCCAAAAAAAAAAAACTGAATGACTTTATTCTTTTATACTAAGTAGGCTATAGAAGCTACAGAGCCTACAGGAAAGATTTAATAAACTACTCACGCACACACTAAATCTCCACTTAAAGCACCAATGTTTTCTATCTCTGAGTGAAGGACTGAAACAAAGCTTGCTGTTTTACTTAACAGCATTGTTTAACTTAATGAATAGTCAAACTAAATTCATCCTCTGCTGTGCATAAAAAAATTACCGTAATCTGTATGTTATGCATTATTCATGATGATAATACGGTCACTGGGAGGGAAGGACATATTCCACATTCCCACTGCAGATACAGAGATGCTGTATGCAGATGAGAGGCGAGTGTGTAGTGAATAGCATATTGGCAGGAGATGACAGTGTCTGTGCAAATCTGTATCTATACTCTCTCCTGTAGACTGTTGATCATATTTTAAGTAAAACTATCTCATTTAAAATAAGAAATGTTTTCACAAAGCAATACGCCAAATCTTCTCTCCCTGCTCATGTCTATTCTGTCCATTTGTATTGTTTAAATCCTAAAGTTGTGCCCAGGACCAGACCTCCTGTAGAATCACAGAATCATTTAGGCTGGAAAAGACCCTTAAGATCAAGTCCAACCATCTACCTAACACTACAAGTCCACCACTAACCCGTGTCCCTAAGCACCACACCCACATGTCTCTTAAAAACCTCCAGGGATGGGGACTCCATCACCTCCCCGGGCAGCCTGTTCCAATGCCTGACCACCCTTTCTGGGAAGAAATTATTCCTGATATCCAATCTAAACCTGCCCTGGCGCAACTTGAGGCTGTTGCCTTGCGTCCTATCATTTGTCGCATGAGAAAAGAGACTGACCTTGACCTTGCTACAATGGTACCTATTTTCTGTTTTAATATTGAATGCTCACTACAATACCCAACCATTTTTCTCAGAATTGTAAATCATGTAAAGTGAAGGTTATTCTCTTCCCAGGTGACTTACTTGTCAATTTCCACATCAGAAACAGAAACTAAGGATAGTGCTTTGCTTAGAGAAGATGAGAAATCCAGTTAGTTATCTGAATTTCCATAAAAGGAAATGGAAAATGTGTTGGGAGATTTGGGCTGAGAAGTCAGAGAGAAAGTGTTTTCTTGTCCCGCTCCCTCCTCTTAGAGCTCTGGCACCAGCAAGACTGTGATTCTGGTATCTGGATGGAGCTTTGTTCTAGAAGAGCTAGGTGGAACCTGAAATGCTAAGATTCACGTTGTTTCCAGAAAAGCTTGTTTCAGACTCAGCCTTTAGGGTTTATTAACTGTATTTTGGCCAATTAACTTAGTCATGTGGTGAAGGAAGCTGAAGAAGTTCATAACAAGGAGAAAGAAAATGGTTTTTACCCCTACTTAATGGTTGGCTAGTGTTAGGTAGGTCATCTGTGGAAGATAGTTTATTTCCTAGGCAACTGCTACTGCTACAACTATCATTCCATAAAGTATTCTAATCATTTAAAATATTTAAAAAATGCCCATGAAATGATCAGACTCGGATGAAATGATCTAGTCTTGGATGGCTACTGTAACAGAAAATGCTGATAACAATAGCAAATGACACAGATCTGTGCACTCCCATTCACAACCACTACTGCTTGAGTTTTTTCATCCTTCCTAAGTCACAGAGGTACTGAAGTGTACAAGAAAAAAATGATTAAAATAATACTGCAATTCTCACAAATAAATCGCTATAGCTGAAACGAGATTAAGTAGGGACTAAGCACACAAGGCGCAGAGGGAGTATTCAGGACCCAGAAATCACTAGAATAGCACCAATGAGTGCTCCCAACAGATGACATTTCAGTCTTTACAGTATGTGAAGACCCTAGATTGCTATCAATCAAACAAGCATTTCTGAAAATTATGCCTACCTTGAGATTTAAAGGCTGGCCAGATTTTTGTGAATATTTACATTGTTTTCTACTGAGTAAGATGACACCTGACAACACAGCACCTAAGTATCATGCTGTGCATTTTACACAGCTTCTTCTAGTCATTCAGCAACTCGTATCATCCTTACTGCCACTTGTCAGCCATTTTGAGTAAAGCAGTCCAATTCTTAAACCTGTTTGTTGACTTCTAAAATATTACATGGCATAGAAGCTTTCTTATTAATCACTGTAAAACTGTCAATCATAGCAGACTGGTTTATCTTAGAGTTATTCTGTATCTGCCCCAAGATGTGCACTCACGTTAGCTACTGCACCTTATCGCATCATAAATTTTAGCCTTTTATTTAAAGCATCTATTTTCAGTATTTGCAAATTCAGCAGAATTTGGCTATAACAAGTGTTTACAGAGGAAGTTTGAAAATGAAAAATTAAACTTGGTTTAAATTTTGTTTGCCTATAAGTTTTTTAAAATGCTTTTTTTTTGAAAAAAAAACTTTGGGGTTTATTTATTGAGAGTGCTATCAGTAAAACTTTTGGCTTAGAGTATTTACTGTGTTTTCTAGTTCACTCTGCTCAGAAATTGCAATGTAATTTTTGCACTGTGCAACTGATTGGATTCAAGTTGTGAAAAAGCATGAGGATTGTTGTCATGATTGTAGTCATGTTTTAAATATTTCTAGTATAAACAAAATGGGCTTATGGCTAATTGTCACCAAGATTACCAGAAGCAGAGACCAGCATTAGCAGTCCTGGCAAAGAAACAAAAGGGAATGAAAGTTGAATTACAGTACCCAGTCTAGGATCAGTTTCTCCAGCAGAAACTTGAGGCACATTGGCTAAATAAATTCATAAAGGACTTCCATCTTCAGATCTGTTGGATTAGGATGATGTAACTGACCAAAACTGAATTATACCATGATACAAGACTTTTCGACAGGGAGAGGAAATACATACCACCCCCAGGAAGGATAACAAAATGTAACAAAAACTTTTATAACCAGTGAGGAAAAAGAGAATTATAAAAACAAACTCATATCATTCATTTTGAACACCCTGAGCTGGAAGAGCAGTGTTTATACTTGCAAGAACTCTGGAGGAATCTAAGATGTGATCAGATTATTTATATAAGCCTCCATAACTTAAGATGATTGTTTCAAAATTTTTTCTGAGCTGGAATTTTGTATGAATATGTTTTCTTTTGTTTACAGGAGGATATATAATCTACTCATATTTCTTTTTACTGTGGTTATGGCTACACATTTAAGTGGCAGGCAAAAGACAACATTAGGTAGAAATGAGCAGAAAATGAGAAACGGGTTCAGATATTCTTCTGCACCATAGGCTTAGCTTGAATATACCTTCTACTTTATTTGAAATTATTTAGGCATATCTAATTGTAAAAGGTGTAGCCTTGGAATTATATGAATCTCAGAAAGTTTATTTTTCAGTTTACCTCCTTCTCTCCTGTTCCTCTCCCTTTTCATTTATTTTAAAACGGTTTTATGCATCTCTGCATGTGAACTCTGAGGCACATGGGGTATGATTGTTACCTGTTGCTATTACTCAGCTCCCATAGATTTCAGCTATAGCTGGGGCAGCTCAAGAAATGGAGTTAACAGCCACTACTGAAATGTGATCTGAATAGGTATTTTTTAGTGTGAGTTCTCTTCCGTTTTTTCTGGCTGCATTTTTTTGTATCTAATTGTTATCTGTTACTATTATATGTAATTTCTCTTCCCAAATAAGCTACATCTCTTTCAGAAAAGATTGCTCTAATATCTCACTGTAAATTAACAGGAGGAGCAAGGAGCTTAGTACTATTCTCAGTAAAATCAGAAAAACATGAATGCCCCGCAGCCACCTATTTAAACAACATTATCTCAAAAAAAAAAAAAAGAAAAAAATGCTATTGCTCAATTAGGTTTGAAAAATGGAAGAATAAATATTCTTGTTCTGTAATACCTTATAAGGTACTCATATTCATCGTTTGTCAGAATACTTGAACAATTTTTCTGTATTTTGCCAGCATGGTAATTTCTCCCAGAAGGAAGTCACTTCTGGAATCAATCATTCAGGATGTAGTCATATTTACATCACGGTCTGTCAATGTTTACAATGTTTAGAAACAAACATGTGAGATGCCAGAAATTTCAGCAGTTTTTCTTACTGAATAACCCTCCTGAACTTTTTTTTTTTTTTTTGAGATTCAGAATACTTTTTTTAACACAGAGCTCACAGATGTGAGCTTTAAAATTCAAGTTAAACTGAATATAAATCCTCATTAGACTGAAATCCATCAGGGAATGTTTTCATTCTCATCTTTTATGTCTAAGTACACAGTGAAACCCTGTAGTGTGGTGTTCCCTGTATTGGGCTGAGTTAGGAACATTGGATGCTTATCCCAGTTAAAAGACTAGTGTCCTTCTACTTGCTCTACTAAGTCAAGTCATTTAAGAAATACCGAGCTAATAATATTCCACTGTATAGGGCACTTCCTGATTTGTGCCTGACAGCACTGTGATAAATATTATTGGAAAGGCAAAGCTATAAGCAATTATAATGATAGCTGAGAAAAAAAAAAAAAAAAGCCTTGCTCCATCCAGTTTTAGAATGGATTACTTAGCTAAGATGAGGAAACAAACACCTCAAGCATAGCCTCCTCACCATTGAGTGGATGGACACAACACTTGTTTTTGCAATTAGTGAATGGGAAAGCATGTTTTCATGTGAAAACTAAAGTTTTTATTTTGTTCTTTCTTTCTTTGTACATGGTCTTAATAAGGTAACAGTAAAAAAGAGTGTGACATGCAGATTCTCACTGCATTGGTGCTACATAATACCAAACTCTGAATAGCATATAATCCAGACAGAAATGATAACGCAATTTGAACGTAAAGAATCGCATCTTGAATAGCCCTACACAGGGCACATAATAATAGTGATGATGATGATAATAATAATAATAATAATAAAGCTTACAGACTTCTCATCCTCTTACAAGGCTGAACTAGAGTGTTTCTATTACAGCTTAAGTGCACGAAAGTGAGAAGGAACTTATTTTACATAAGGAAAGCATTTATTGGTGTTAAACTTGTGTAAAGATGCAGGGCTGAAGCATCTCTGTAGCCAAGGATATTACAGGTAATGCTTTTTACTAGGAGCCCTCTTGCCCAAATCAATGTCCCTCGTTATAAGCATTTACACTAGCCTAGACTTTTGACTGAGTTACTTTTTAAGTTCTGGGGCATCCTGATCTTGTGTGAGAGGAATGGTGTTGGAGGCTCTGGATTTTGGAATGTCAGTGACCTAAATAAGCATTTCATAAGTTTAGACACAGATACGTGGAAATGAAATGAATTTTCTAACATTCTACAATGTTGACATTTTTCTTTTCTTCCTTTTAACATGTAGATTATCAGCTATGCTTAAGATATCAATCAGAATAAAGGCATCCCGTCCTGGTTTCTAGAACAGGCATCCACATTCTGACAAGTTCTTTCCTCAGATTTGCTTATGCCAAAGTGAATACTTTTTAAGGCTTTCTCAGCAGAGCTCCTGCTGAAGTAAACTCTTCAGGTTTTCTGCAGTTCCCACTCCTACAAATTGATTCAGTTAGCTAATTGATTTGTCAGATTATTCAGATATATTAACACAGTGTTGTTGAATGCAAGTTTGTTTCTGTCACCTGGAGAATCCTTTGGACTACATCTCCTACCTGAATGGACTTTATCTAATCTTGGAACCTAATTGCTTAGGAACAAATCTATTTTCTTACTGTAAATGTGCTTTTTGCTGAAAGATGTTGGGGAAGTTATATCAACTCTGCTTGTAAGTGTATTATTATTTTTACAAAACAAATAGGCACATAAACGTGCCTTGTTATTTGTGTTTGGTGAAGACTAGGCATGATGGTAAACTATCCCATTATGGAGGAAGAAACAATCACTAGCCATGCCTTACTGGAAATGAGATTGCATTGCTGGAAATCACACTTCCATTGCACTTAAAAGCCATGTTACAACCTGTATCTTTGGTAAGTGAGGTGTGCCCAACAACCCCAGAATGATTACGGAGCCAGGCAACAATAAATTTAAAAACAGTACAGGTGTATTTGCTCATTCTGAGTATATTCTCAATTCTTGCTTCTTTCAGATCACGGAAGTATCATTACTGACGTGGTTATCAGATGGGAAGTGTGTCTTGAAGAAAGAGCTGAATGAACAGAAAACAGTTGCTTGATACACAGCTCTATAATTAACTCATCATGAAGCTAATGCATTCATAAAATGAGTGTAAGCAAATAGTGAAAAGTAAACTTTTTTTTTTTTTAAACAATGCTTTTGATTTCACTTCATTTTTAATTCATGGTAACCAGTAATAACCCATGTGTTCCCACTTAAACCAGCTTATATCATGCAAGACGCTGTTTGCACTCATAATCATAAAACAGACTGTGCAGGGGTGGATGTGGAGTTTAGTCTTGATCACAGGGTAGACGTGTGATACATTAAGAATGTAAGTGGCAAGCTAATGTCTTTATGTCAGCTGAGTAGAAGAACTGTCAACAAGTGTGCCTGAATTTCCCCTGTGGAATGCATTTATTTTGATAAAATGAACTATATTGGTTTTGTTATGGAATTTGGATGGACTTTCTTTGGTGGCTGGTACTATCAGGATGGTTCAGGTCAGGGTCACCTTAATTTTGTGGGATGCATGGACATCCTATCTTCTGGATTAGCACCTCTGCTGTTATATGCACTTAGAGAGATGTATATAACCTTCAGCCGTGTAGAGTTGCACCTGATTTTATAAGTCTCTTCCTTCATAATGGAGCTGGAACTCCCTATAAATAAATCTTTACCCAAAAAAGAGTGGGTCAGGGTGTAATCCTGTAATATGGTTAGAACTATATTTCAGTCTCTTATTATTAAATAAGAAATAAGCTGTCCCATTCAGAGGGAATGGCTGGTTATGTTTCTTCCCACCACTGAAGGCAATAAAAAAACTTCAATTTCTAGTGGCCTATGAGGAGAGATATGGAACCTTTCCCCATTGTATATGATATCCATACCATTTTGCAGTGAAGATCTGATATATTCTGTATATATTTTTCACATAAATTACTCAATGAAATATTAAAAAAAAAAAAAAAACTTGTAAAAATGTTGTTTGTTAAGCCTTTCCAATTTTAAATCACCTTGCAAAAGAAAAGCATGTCCACAGGCATTCTCAGATTAAGCTTCAATATATATCAGAAGATAGAGTGATTATCATCACACCTTTCAGATTTGCAGCAGTGAAAGATGTAAACTAATTTTCTGTTGGTGACTATGAGCAAACAACAGAGTCAGGAACAGAAAAACAAAAGGTCTCTGGATACTCATGTTTGAGGCTGTAGCTATTATGGTAGGGACTGGTTTTCAGAGAATCATCAAAGCAGCCAGGTTTCATCAAGGAGGATCTGACATGTATACAGCTGTGCAGAATTTCTTTCTATCTTTGCACAGTAACAAATTATTATGAACATTTCCATTGCTGCTTTTTTGATTTCCTGTTAAAAGATTTGCTCCTTCTGTAAGCCTTACTCTTTCTGCCCCTGACAAGGCTGTTGTCAATCTTAGTTTTGGTTCAGAGCAGTAGAGTAGTTATGAAGCAAAACTCCAAGTGTAAGTGAAGAGTTATTGCATGCTTGTATCTCTCGCAGAGAGGTTTTGGTGTGTGAAGACTAGATTCCTTGAAGACGAAACAACTTGGAAGCCCCACTTCGCCATGCACACAACCGCTGCAGTCCCCAGGGAAGATAGAAAGAATCCTTTAGTGATTTGTCTTTTGGACAAATGCAAACCAAGTGCAATGAAATACATTTAGTTCAGGGGATTAGAACAGTTGTTCCTCTGCTTAAACAACAGAGTAGTTCTGAAGGCAAAACTTTTTGGAGACCCTCCTGGTGATCTCACCCTGACACTGAAGAAATGAAGAAAATCTAAGGCTATCTCAGGCAGTCTCACTTTCATCAAAGATCCTTTGAAGCTGTGATGTGAAGGAATGAGTATTCACCAGAGCCATCAAAGTATCCAAACTCCATGGGAATCACCATTCTGTTATACTCAAATGCTTGTTTGTAGGCAAAAAGGAAAAATACCTTATATAGCAAGCCAAAAATTGATTGTTGTAATAAAAGAAATCTGAACAGTCTAATACAGGAATCATTATTAGTCCAAATGTAATTATGTAGAAGAAGAATATGTTTTTGCAGAGAAAGTTTCAATAGTAATGATATTTAAAGTTGTTATATATGCACAGTTCTTAGTTTCTACGCCTTTTCCTGATGTTAGGCTCACCCTTTCCCTGCTCTCGGGGGTCCTGAGGTTGGTGGTTTCATAATGGTGACAGTGAGGAGTTACAGTGAGTTGTCACCACCTGGCATCTTTTACTGGAAGGAGTATGATGGTCATGTTGGTAGTTTCTTCTTTCTCACCTAAAGATCCACTTGGAATCATTTTTCTCTGTTTGCTAATATGCTTTTACATCTTTGTTCTTTCTTCACTGGTCTGCAGCTCCATATTACATCCAAACTTACTATATAAGGTGCCCTTGTTAGATATTTCATGATTCTTTTTATTACCTCGAAACCACATTTGCCCATCTCTGTGGCTCTGTGGCCTGTTATTAGCAATGACAGGGTACAGGAAAAGGGGTAGAACATATGCTTTGGATATCTGTTACATAGCAAGAAAATCTTGCTATCAAATATATTCAGCTTTTTATGCAAGAACTTTTTTTTTTCTGAAAAAATGCTGAACTGTTTTAATGATGATAACTACTAATAATAAGATGACTCAGCAACTTTATTTTAATGAGAAGAAGCTGATTATGGGTTCACTCAGCTGTTGTCTTATTTCTTTCTTCTCATCCCTTCTATCAGTCTTCAACAAACAAAATGTAAGGCACATAATATGCAAATTTTACCTACCTCTCAAATTTTTGACATTTGAGTGGGCTGGGCATAATGATCTTGCAAAGCCTATCTTCCCATCCCTGATGTTTAAATGTGACTATTAACGCTAGTCAAAACACCAGGAAAATAGGAGCAAATTCTATTTCACACACACACACACGCACACACACACACACACCTCCCAGACTTTTCTTTTTTTCTCCAGAAATATTTTGATACACTTTTTTTCACTCTCATCAATAAAGTAGGATTTTATTTTATAAATAGTCGTTGCACTGATTATGATCAGGGAAGTCTTTCTCTGTAAAAAGGAATGAATTTTTTAAAGAGAAGGCTGCTAGGAGCTTATTTTAGAGGTAGAAGATATTCAGGCATCAAGAGTAAGATGGAACTCAAAAAGAGGGCAGGAATCAGAACAATAACCAAGTACGAGCAGAAGCTAAGAAAGTTGTCTGAGTGAGTTTGATTAATGTGTGGAACTGGCTACGAGGGTCAGAAATAGCAGTAGATGTAACCATGAAAATATTCCAAAAGCACACTTAGGAAAAACTGCATTGGGAACAAGGATTATAGGGTATAACTATTACTGATTTATTTCTGAAATTCCTAGAGGAGAGAAAACACATTAAGGTCTCAGAGATGCAGACTCGGGTGAAAAGGCTTTCAAATTATGTTTAGCAATAGAAAGGTGCAGAGTGCAGAAGATACCACAGAGAATGATGCAAAGTAGAGAAAGACCTACAGAAGTGCAAATGTATTCTTCAGTTTGAAAGATTATATAAGAGGATATTTTTGTTTTCTTCACTGTAGTTCTGTACTGTGGCTAAATCAAAAGATCCATTAAATGTGCTGCAGAGCGTTTTTCACATGTAAACCCAAATGTCCATATGTTCAAGGCCACAATGTCTAGATCCCAAGCAGGTTTCCCTGGTCCTTTCTCAGAGCTCTATGGAGCATTCACCATGGCCATGACAGCGATAAGTTTTAAAACTGAACAGATGCAAAACCAAGCAGTGATAGGCAGCTGCTATAATCTGACATTACCAGTTCATTTTAAACTAGTCCATTCCCAGCCGTGAGGTCTCCATTTAAGAAATGTGAGCACCAGATACATGTGGTGCCATTTATGGAGGATGTACTATTTGTGTGCAGTGATGCAAGATCCATACAGATAATTAGGGTAGCAGCACAAAGCATCGTGTCATCTAAGAATAAGGTGATTGGCAAAATGCACATGGTTTCAGAACCCATTTTCTATGGGTGCAGACAAGGCTCTTCAGTAAAAAATGTAGAACACCTGACAACACTCTGATGCTTCAGAGATTATGTTGGTACTTCGCAAACTGCATCATCAAGATCTCTTTTAAAACAGGAAGTCTTTTAGTGACTTGAGCAGATGCCAGATGGGACCATCAGGTGGGGATGGAGACCTGAAAGCTTGGAAAGAGGGCATATCCCTAAAATTAACAGAGCATGAGCAGAAGCTAAGGAAGGATGAAGATGTTTTACTAATCATAGCATATCTTCCACATGGCTAAATTCATATTCACTTTTCCTTGTTACAGTTCCAACAGCTTTTTATGAACTACAGATTTACACAGAATAACTGGTGGAGTATTGATGAGAAGAAATTTCTCTGGAAGCCAGTGAAACAAAACTTTTACATGCAGTTTGTTCTCTTGAATCCCTAGGGAATTTGGCAAATACACCTCAAAATATTTTGTTAAATGAAGAACAGGTGCTGTTCCAAGCCTTAAAGTTTTCCACGAGACATTCTCAGTACAAAGATTTAGAAGAAAGTACATAACTAGAATATGCTTAACTGGCAATGTTGGCAGTTTTGCATATCTCTGTCAGATTTTCTGGGATTATGCTCTTCACACTGATTACTATTCTGATTCTTGTGCAGAAAACTATGCTGGTAAACTTTTAAACATAAGTAACAGCCACTGTTTCCTGAGGTGTCATTGGCAGACATGACATCTCTGTTAAAGGAATGCATTCTTCACATGCTGTTTGGAATTTTTACAGGTAAACTAAAATGAGAAGTCCTATTTAAAATATATGCTATTTATGATTGAGCATAATTTGATTATTAAGCTTCCATTTTTTCATTAAATCCTTTTGTTACTATGTTATTGAGGAGCTCAGAGCATTGTGTGTGCAGGTAACAATTGCAGATAACAAGTGTTTCTCATTCTTTAACCTGAATATATACTGTAATGAATTTAATCACCTCTGCTGCTAATCTACTATAGTGAGAATAAAAGAAATACTGCTTTGGGTACCATAACAGAAGAATTGATTTTACAGATATAGTAGGTTTCTTCTTTCTTTTTTCCTTCCTTAACAAATGTCATAATTAAAGCTGCAAATTATTTTATGTTCTAATAATCTCTGAAAATCTTCATATACTCAGAACATTTTCAAAGTTACCATGTGAGCTACAATTCTTGGTTTCTGGCCAATGATTAATTTTATTGCTAAACTTAAAATAAAATCCACTTTTTGAAATCTGTAAGGCTAAAATTGTTCCTATTCCCTTTTAAAATCAAATCCATATAGGGTTTGTTTTCACACAGATAATCCCTAGATGACTGAGTAGTAAATTCTGGAACTCATAAAAATAACCATTATAGAGACACAGTAAAGGGTTAAAGTGGTTGGATATTAACAGCAAATAGTAACTTGGAATTGCTTCATTCTGGTATTCAGGAATTCACTCTCTCTAGAGGCAGTGGTGCCATGTTGTGAGATGAAAGGAATTCTGTGCTCACCTGTGGGAAATACAGGTATCAGCCTTACAAACTTTTTGGCATCAAGGAGGCAGAGTTGTGGATCTGTGTCACAATAATCAGTGGAAGAGAAGAATATTTTCATGTTGCTCATAGTTGCCTCTTAAATATTGTGTTCAGAGCCTGATTAGTTATGCTGGACTTGGAATTTAAGAATTTGGTCCCAAAGATTTGTGGTGACTTAATCTCATGTGCTGCATTAGAGATTTAGTAAGGTTTTAAGTCATTTTAAGCACATACTTTAAGTCTTTAAAGCAGCTTACTGAGGTTTTTGAGCTTTTTCTATAGAAACCAGGGAAAGAATGAAAAAAAAAAAAACACATTAATAACGTAATGCTGATTGTCTTTGCCCCAAAGAGTTTACAAATATCAGTATATGTTTATTTACTATAATGCACTCTTTGATACTAGTTATTTTGGTCCAACAAAAGAGCAACAGTATTCATGATTGTCCTCTAAGGACAATCCTCAAAGCATTTTACCACTGGCAACCCTTCCCTCTTCCAAATCCTCATCTTCCAAGAAAATGGTGATTCCTTTACTACCTTACAAAACAAAAGTGTAGTATGCAAATGCAGATTTGGGTTCACAGGCCTGACTGGCCGTAGGAGCAAAATGCATCACTTCAGTTATTTATATGGAAGCAAAAAGGTGTCTTTTCAGTCTTCAAGTTCAGCTACTAAGACAGTTCTTGGCAATGTAAATATTATATTCAAACTTTATGAACTTAATGAGCATTAATAAGCTGTGCTCCCTTGACAGCAGCAGTATTTGCTGTACACCCAGTTGAAGTCTTTTAACTGTTAATCTGCAGTGTGAAGTCTTTTGTGCCTTCATCAGATTTTGAAAAAAAGCAGAGTATGTCCCATGCCCCCCTTTTACAGGTTGTACAAGAAACAACCAAGAAGTGACTGACCTCTATGTCTGACTGATATATTTCAGACTGGTTTGGTGGCTTCCTCTGTCTTTATCAACCATATGCATGGATCAGTGAGTGCCAGAAGTGCACCTAATAATATATTGAATAATATATTGATTAGTTCAATAAGGCTTTCTAACATTACCTCATTAACATTTATTGTATTTACCTGTTCTTTTTATCATTCTTCCTCTTTCTATCTCTTTTACCCCTTCTCTTGAAAAATAATCTAAGGGACGTTTTTTTACAGGATGAATTAAGTGAAAGTGCAATTCAGTACGTAATCCTCAATCTGTTGTGTCAGGCAGATTTCTATTTATATCTGAAGATATCCTACTACAGATTAACAAAAGCTTCATCTGACCAGAACATGCTATTTGTGTTACACAATACAGCACTGAATCACTATTGAAGGAAAACATTTTCTGATATCACCCAATGTTTTCCAGGGAATTCCGTCAGAGTGTTATTTTGGGTATGCATGAGAACCTTTTTAAGATGCATTTCTCATCAGTCTATAGAACCATAACTATTTTTCTGTGAAAAATGGAGAGTTCAAAAAGCTTAAGATGATAAATGGCTCAGAGAACAGCTACCCTTTCATCTTGAGGTTTCACACCAAAGTCCAAGATGGCATTCAGTAAAAAACACAATTTCATACATGATTACCTGCATCATTTGGAATGAGCTAATGCAAGCATAAAAAGTAGGTATCTTCTCTTCGTTCCATTCCTTCAAATGCCCATTGTTATCCTTCATTTCCTTCAGACAGTTTTCTTTCCATATATTGATGTTTTATTTATTGTAATAATCTGTATATGTTGGTTTAGGTTTTGTAAAAGTGCTATTTCTTTAAGGTTTTGCTGGCTGGCTGTGAACAGATGAAAGTTCTGTCTTGTAAGAGTAATATTTAGTTTCATATACAATGGCCAGATTTCACAGTTAGGCCTACGCATTGTGTTGTACATTACTGATTATGTGTGAAAATGTCCTTCAACTAAATCTGAAAAAATATAACTGAGCCTGTAGATAAGAAAATATGACTTACACTGAAGTGATTTTCTTTCTTAATGATAATCATTTGTTGAATTGAGATTCTTATATAAAGTACTAAAGTTCTATCACCTGCCATCACTTTGGAGACATAAGAGGTTAAAATAATGATTACACTGGGTCAGATCACCTATATATCACACTAGGTATTTTGCATCTGACATGCCAATAGCAGAAGCTAAGAGCAAAAGATTGGGGCAAGAATATAGCAATGCTTTCCTGGTAAAATCTCTTAGCTTCCAGAAACAGGTAGCTGGAGATTTCCTGCAATGAAATCTTGCCACTTTGATGTATTTTTGTTGTTTTTGAATCTATGTAAAACTTTAGATTCTGCAGTTACCTCACTGGTTAGAAAGAAAAACTTCTTAAATTTTCACATAGCCAATGATAATTTCTTTGGGTGCTTTATCCCTTTACATAAGAGAAAACAAATAATGCTTCTGTAGTGAACTTTCTCCTTGTTGCATAGGACATCATATGAAAAAGCATTATGCAGTTGAAGTAATCATTTATATGGGAAGGTGTTTGCTAGATTTCTCTTCTGCTTATGCAGTCACTGAATTATTTCTCCTCACTGATGACTTTCAGCAACATTAAAGCCTCCCTCTTTTGAGAGTAGGTGCGTTAAAAATATTATCCAGTTATATAAATAAGAGGATATCACTGTGTGTCAGACTGAATACCCAATAGTCAGTCTGATGAGATTCACATATTAATTTCCTGGCACAGCTGTACAAATAACCTAGAATCACAGTAGACGATTGTCACTCACTGTTATCTCAGTAGCTTTCTTCAATCTACCACCGTCACCCCTCTTTTACCTCAGTTTGTCTCAGCAAGGTGGCAGGTGCTGGGACTTGTGAAAATATGTACTCACTATCTCCCTCTTCCAACTCTTATTTTGTATGAAAAAGACATATAAAGTATATATAGATATATAGTTTTTATATAAATTTCTCACATTTAAATAGATGATTACACATTCTGTTATAAATGAATTTCTAGCCACTTCATGTGACGTTTAAAAGTAAATATTATTTTCTTGTTTCCGAAGATAAAATTCAATGATATTTTCTTCACCTCCTCGCTAAGACCAAACCTTAATTTCCTCTTAATTGGAAGGGTCAAACAAGCGGGTTACTTCTGGACATAACAGAAGGAAAACTGGATTCAATTCAGACAAAAGTAATGCTCCTACTGACTGCACTGGAGCTCTTCTGAGCCAGGAGCTCACCTAAATAAAGTACCTATAATGATAATATACCTATAGGTGTACACACTAGGGGAATTCAGACTCTCATGGCTTGCTTTTTGTTAGAATTATGATGATTTGGGCTATAATACAGTATCAAAATGAAGAATGTAATGTACATTAAGTTTTAAGTCATTAGAAGTCACTAATCATGTTGAGTCTAAAGCCTAAAATCAGTGAATTTAGAATGGACAGTTTAAGCTGTTCCTTTTTCATGTCACTTTTACCCTTCAGCTAAAATAGCTCTTCACCTTTTTTTTTTTTTTTTTTTTTTTTTCCAATGCTATGGATATGTTCAGTAGCGGTAATCATATTCCCTAACTTCATTAGTGCTCAACAAGTTTGGTTTAATCTCAATTCTATGAAATAGGCTCTTCCTTACCTCATAATAATTATAGTTACCTGATGATGGCAATGGATTTTTTTTTTCCTGCAATTTGTTGTTCTTTCCTGGTGCTTACTGTAGGAATTTAGTCTTTTAATTCACCATATAACAGATGTTACTTGTTCTGAGTAAACATCCTCCACCTTTGCACCCAGAAGCATACCTCTACTTTCAATAAAGTTTCAATAAAGTTACTCGAGCATCTATTTCTATCATCAGTTGTTACATTTTTTCTAAAAAAGAGATAAATGTACATGTGTCTTTCTCTTTTACTGCCACAAAGTCTCCCTAGCTCTTGTGCAGAACTTCCATTCACAGAAAACAAACTCTGCTCTTTAACAGAGAAATTCCTTTAAGTCCAGAGGGTCAGGACAAGACCTATGTGCCACTTAAGATCAATTTATGTTACAGTTTGTGGGCTGAAGTGGGATGTTATGTTTAAGCTGATCTTCTTTACAGAATAAATTTCACCATGGAAGAAAAAAAATACTGTTTATAGCTATTGTAAATCAGCTAGCTGGAATGTAGGTTGAGAACTTCCTACAAAGAGTAAAAACATTATACAGTGTAAGAAACACTTCTTGAAGATCCTTATTGAGTTTAACTTTGGGTTATTTCCCAGCTCTTAGCTCTAAACACATAACTACCTGTAAGAATTCATACTGTGAAGGTCCTGGCTTTTCTCTCAGCAAGAGCCTGACTTCATTTGGTCAAGCATTAGTTCGAAGATTAAACTAGGTCCATGACATGAGGAGATTCCTAAGACTGCAGAGATGTTCAGCCTTAGCTGTAGGATAAGGTGTTGTTTTCTTAGTAGACGTCGCTGGGAAAATGCAAAATCAAACCTTACCATCTGTGTTAAAAGGAATTTATAGCGCAACAAATGTCCACAAAAAAAAGTACAACACTAGATAGTCTATGAAGCATCAAAACTAAAAAACTTCACTTCTAACATCCTTATGTCAATCTTTTTTGTGTGTGTGTATATATACCAATCCCAAACCCATATTAAGTGAGCCCTCAGCTAGCACTGTACTCTCCTCTGCCATTCTCACATAATCTACCTCTTCTTCTGTACAAGACGGAGTGGGGCTGCAGGTACGGTAATTTGTAAAGCAGCAGTTCAGACCGTATTGATGATGCAGACAACCACAGCACGCTCTAGTTATTCTGCTGAATGTTTTCAAAAAATTATTGAATGGTTACTCTAATACAAAATTTGTATCTAGGAACGTATAAAACTTTTATAGCTAGAGTGCTTGAACGTAAGAAGGGAAAGGCTACAGGGTACTGAGCTAGCTTCAGATTGGCTAGTGTATCTCCATGGTGCAGGACAGTGCCAGTCAGAGCTGGCACTGCCTCTGCTTTGGAGCTTACTTGAATGTATCTCTGCAAGGAACCATACTGATTGGTACAGATATACTCTGAGCAGGAATATGAGGCAGAAATATGAAGAAATAAACCTTCCTATAAGCATGTGTATCAGTTAATTCTCACCTGTATCTAATGCTTTATCTAATCTTTTAGTACTTCATGTTTTTAATTCATGATTCAGTTCTTTGTTGGAGCAAGTGGTGGTCATTACTGAAGTACAAAAGTGTTTAAGCATAGTGGGACTGAGGCTTGCAATGAGTTTCCTTTAACCAGAATATGCTTCCTTTCCCTTCATACATTAGCTTCTGTCAATCTTCTTCACTTTTAAATTTTTGTAAAATGTTACAGAGTTCTTGACATATGCCAACTGAGCAAATGTAGCCTAAACAGGAAAACAACATGACCACAATCCAAATCAACAAAATATTTTTTTCTGATCAGCACTGAACTAGAACAGTTTAAACTTTAAGACCCAAAGGCATGGTTTGGATGGCCATTGAGAAAACATGTATGAATTGTATGGTAAATACTACATTTAAAGAGTAGATTCATGTCTAAAGCTATATTTGCTGTAGCCTTCCTTCCTTCCTTCCTTCCTTCCTTCCTTCCTTCCTTCCTTCCTTCCTTCCTTCCTTCCTTCCTTTTTTTTTTAATTAACATGTTTTACTTCTCAGATTTTCAAGGATTCAAACTTTCTGAAAGGCTTTCTAACATCACTTTGCATATTCATAGGAGTGATTTGTAATACATGAATTTTAGCATGTAGGTTATGGTTAAGTGGTATAGCCACTAAAACAGAAGTTAGTTAAAGGGTTTAATCCACATTTCCAAACCATTATATACTTTCAGACAGGGAGATGGTGTCTACAATCTTTTATGCTCCAGCCAAGTTACTAATAATGAGGTAGTGAGAATGTTATTTACTTGTTCAACTCTGTTTTATATCATTGCTTTTTGTAGTCTTCGTATTAGAGTCACAGCTTTTCCAGGTTCCTTCTCTGAATCAGCTTGTATCCCACTATTACAGCTGATAGTTGATAGCAGTCAGGAATGCAGTATGGCTGTGAAAAACTCAAAGGCAATCTCACCCTCCTTACTACCCCTGAATGTTTCAAATAGAGCGCAGGTCCTGTGTCCATACAGCCTCAGCTCTGATGAAGCAAATACTGTGCTATATAGGCCAGTCAGTGCTAAATCTTCAATTTCATAGTACCATAGGCAAGGATAAAGTCATCATTTAACAACATCTAGATTCACGTCTCTTGTGGCGCTTATGTACAAGGAACTATTCCTTGTTAGTTGAGAAATTGTCTCTTGCTGAGCAACGTTGTACTCCAGTAATGCTCCAGGTGACTTCCACAGGACCTCTGACTTAATAGAAGTACCATACACTGTATGAAAGTATCAGAAGCTAGTGTATGAATAACTACATCTGCAGGATTGATACCAAACTGATGTTAGCAACCTTTACAGTAATTCTAAATGACTGTTCACTCAGGGATATTCATGTCCCTTTAATCATTGTTATTTTATCATTTATCACACAGCACAAGAAGCCAGCTGACCCTGCTAGTGCTTTACAGGCACAAAACATTTTTTTTTCCATGTTGAGTAATGTGCTAATAAAAATACACGTATTCATTCATATATGCACCAACGTGTTTTGGTGTTAAAATAATTGTCTTACTTATGCTTCTTTTTCTGATCATTCTTGACAGTTTTCAATTTTAGGTATTTAGTTGCAGCATAGAAACAATGCCATTCCACTGCTTGGGCTCTTACAAGGAAAAAAAAAAAAAGTTGTCAGTGTCCAACATTTCACATCTGGACATTGCTCTGCACTGTGTTCATGTGATTTTTGCTGACAATTTGTTAAAGCTAAGGACTATGCAAAAATAACAAATAAAACCTATATGTAAACAGTATGCAGGGTATAGCTTTAAATCTATCTGAAACTTTGCTTGTAAGTGAGCTCTATTACATGTAATATGCGTTAATTACCTATGTAATGTTCAATAAGTTTAATTAAATATTAGTTCCAATTAAACCCCATATTGATATGTGCAAATATTAAAGTATTCTATTTACATTTTTAAAATGTTGTCTCAAACCCAGTATTTTGGTGCACAGAAAGTTAGAATTCAGTTTGACTCATTTTCACTGAAACGGTCTTTCAGTCACTAGGATGGGCTGCACGAAGCTGTTACCCTAGTTTGAGTGAGAGGATGATGGGGGAGCTTTACACAGTGTTTGCAGTACAGTTATGAACTTCATAAAACATGGGAAAGAAGCACTTCCTAAAACTTTAGTGTGCGCAGCTGTAAAGATGTACTGTGTGCCTGTGATGAAACTAATGATATAAAATTACTGTAAAGGTAATATACTGTTGTGCTGTAAAGTGACATTTATTCTGAAATGATTCAAATTGTGGTTTGTAGCTTTCAGTGATGCCTGAATAATGCCCTAACTTTCCTCTTCTTTCTCTGATCTTCTGAACTATCAACAATTTTGTAACAATTAATTTATGCAGAGAATAACCTTTTTTTTTTGTATTAAAATGGGAAAAATCTCTGCACAATGTTAATATCTGATAGATATCTGTTCAACTACTTTGATCAGATTCTGTAAATACTTAAACTTTTGTGTGTACTGACTGATGTCAGCACTTTTATTCACATGCATAACATGGAGCACATGTTACTGTTCAGTTACATTGGTCTCTAAGAATGTCAATGTCCAAGACAAGTGACACATAATACGATTATATTGCCCTCCATCTGAAGTGTTTGATGAGTTTTTAAGAAAAAAAAGTTTTCACTGTGGCTATAAATAAACACCAAGTTCAACTTTCATAACTCTCTCTCAGTCCATGACTTTCTAAAACTAACACTAAGGTTTCTTCCACAACAGGAAGAGAAAGGTGTCTTGATTATTAGAAATAAAATCATGTTTTCATGTTGACCCATTAAAAATATTTTTGTAAAGCACTGAGAATTTTCCCCTTTAATTGTAACTATTTAATATTACTTCTGTACTTACTATTTTTCTTTAAAATATGTCAGAAAGGTGTCAGAGGAAACCATCTTGGCTATGAGATGGTTATGAACAGAAAACAGAACCTTTTGCTGAGCTAAAACTTTAATTTCTATTATGAAGAGTTTCTTTGAAAGCTTATGAAATAATTTTGGCAAAATTCCTCTAAGGCTATGTCAATCTGAAAGATGAGTGAAAAGAAGGAAATGTGTTAAAATAACTATCAGGGATTATTTTAGTGGAAGTTTTATGGTAAAATAATCTGAGACTCTGTGTTTATATAAACCGAACACTTTCCAACAGGAAAGAAGGAAGTCGTCTCACACAGAGCAATACAAACACAGGTATGGTCACCTCAGCTGAAGCCCTCAGCATTATTCAGGTGAACTGCTTTCTTGAAATCCTCTAAAAGCTCATTTGCTGTTGCTGTGTTCACATAGGAATCATAAAGAATTCTTACAAAATCAGACATGCCTTACACTTGTTTTACTTCTGACAACAAGGTTTCTGTCCTGGTAGGCTCTCCAAGTTTTATTTCACTTTCTACTCCATTTTCAACCATTTTACATTTATTTTCAGAGGAATTCTTCACAAAGTTCTTTTTGTGTGATGAAAGTTACTGTAAAAAACAGCAACTTTTAATTTCCCTGGCCAGTAATTTTTTTTTATTATTATTATTTTGCACAGAACTAAAATCCTACCCTGAAGTTCAATCTTTCTTAAACAAACAAACCCAAAAGCAAACAAAATGAAGCCACTTTTTGTATGTCAGTGTCCAAGGAAAAGGACGGGAGCAGAAAGAAGGTAAATCTGAAACAGAAGCCTGTATGAATACAGCATTAATAAAAGAAAAGGGAATGGGTACTAACTTCTGTAGTGTATAAATGACAACATGGCTTGTGCAGCTGTGAAGAAAAATCTATTACCACTTGAAGGACCAGGTACTTTGCAATGCAGTGCTACTTTCTCATCTAAACTGTTAAATGTAAGTCCAGAATTTTTTTGCAGGAATGCCTGCTTCAGCATAATGCTTGGCACTGCAGCAATACTCACTCCCCCCCTTCCACTTTCTGCCCATCCACATATAAACTCCTTCCTCTGCTGTGAAGATTTTTACCTCTTTACATTTATGTATACAATAGGCACATGCAGCATGCACAGGTTGTCTTCAAACAGTACATGTGTGAGCATGTGAGGGTAAATGCTATCGTAAACATTCGTCTAATCTGACTGGCTATGTGATTTGCGAACACTCTATTACATCCCATTGCTTGTTCCATCAGCGTTAAAAGCATCTCAGTAACCGGGAAATGCGGGCAGCACCTCACTGCCTGCCTCAGGAGGGATGTGCAGGGATCTGCATCCCTGTCCTTGGTCCTAAATCCTTGCACTGGCTCCTTACTGATGGAACAAGCGTACAGCGCTTCCGAGCCCAGGCACGGCCATGATGCGGCTGCTTAGGTGGAAACAAGCATGAAAGCAGGGACATTCTGCCCACAAAACACAGCTGTGTTATAACTCCATGCACTCTAGCAAACAATAATTCAGAGGGAGAAGGCTTCATCAATATGGCATCAAATTCCATGAAACACCCAGCACGTACCACCATCATACACACCCGCTGCTTACCCTCCCTGTCCGTTTCAGAGCAACCACAATTGTAAGAGAAATAAAACATTCTAAGATCTCATCTTCTAGCAGATAGATGAATGTAAAGTCTCTATCCAAACCTCCAGCATTCTCACTACAGCTCTGCGAATNCCACTGGATGAGAGAGAGGAACACAAGTGCCCACACCATCATTTTGAGAGAAAATGCAGGATTCAAGAGTGCAGTGCTCCCCAGGCTTGTTGGATTTGGAGGAATCATCTCTTTCTCGCTCCCCCCCAACCCTGTTTTTTCCCCTTTCCTCTTGGTTGCAGATGGATCCGTCCCCTTCTTTAATTTTTTTTTGGTAGTGGTTCTCCCCCCCCTCCCTACCAGGTCCCGTCAGTGGGATGATACATTGTGCCCAGCTGCGGGAATTAATATGCAGGGGGGGCAGAAATTAGATCTGCACAAGCCCTTTGCAGATATAATCAAAAAACGTCAGCTCAGGCAGCAAGCAGCAGCTTCCAGATCTAGGGCAATAATATAACTGGGAGAAAAGAAAAGAAAAACCACATATATACAGACACTCACAGAATAAAAACAGTCAAGGGAAGGAGAAACACATACACATGCACACATTCAGAGAACCACTCACATACATGCAACAAAATCCAACAGAGCAGTAGAAAGAGTAAACGAGAGAGAGAAAAAAAAAGAAAAGAATGAATAAAGCAATGGAGCTTCTGCCTGAATGCAGATTAACTCCGAGGTCAAAGTGGAAATGATGCACTCTGCTGCAGCAGCACAGATTAACACATGCGTGGTGTCAGCCGTGGTGCTTTTTAACCTTTGATTACACATATGCAGGCAGCCTGGATTTTCGTTTTGGTGTCGAGAAGGATTTGGCAGGCATAAAAAGGGAGGTTGGAAGGAAAAGCTTGCCCTATGCTGCTGAGCATCCTCGTTTTTCTAAACAGCTTTGGAAATCGTGATTGCAAAGGGAAAAAAAAAATAAAAGGATGGATCGGGGGAGTGGAAAAGGGAGGGATGGTTGTTGCTAAGTAACCCAGGAAATGGGGAAAGCAGCATTGGTGGAGTCAGTATGAATGAGGTGATTTAGTGTGTGATAGGATTAGGGAGAATATGAAAGGTTTTCATCTCCCCTCCCCCTAATAAAATCTGGCTAGACTGACACAGGAAATACTTCCTGGACAAAGGGGAAACACTAGGTGGCTATAAATGCTGGTTCTTGCCAAGTTTTGGAACCAGAATCACAGGTTCCATTGTCCAAACATGAATTTTAGCTGCTATTAGGGCAGTAAAAAAAAGCAGGGAATCTCATGATTTCCCAGGGGCAGAGCACGTTATTTTAAAACAGGCACTTGGACCATAACCCACACTAACAAATTTTTGACGCCCCATTTTTTTCTGCCTGAAAGCAAATCAAATATAGACAGCATTAAGCCTCCTCAAACCTGCTTACAAACCAGGAGGTTGATGTGCAAATGTAATCATCGGGAGCTGGCAGGCATAACCTGATGATGTTTCAGTTCAAAGCCCATCCCTCTGAAACCTAGGGAAGAAAAAAGAAATAATTCTTTTAAGGAATGCTCAAATGGAGAGCAAATGAAATGCTCCTCATAGACTAAGGGTATCAACGTTTCCATCTGTGCTGAGTCTGGCCTGAACCAAATTTGACACTTGGATCCTGCTCAAACCTGCCCATACTTGGGCTAATCTGGTAACTCCTAATGTCCAAATGCAGAATGTAATTTATCTGCCAAAATTAGATAGTTACACTAGTTTCTCTCCTGGAGTCTCAAAAACCATAGATCCAGCCTTCAGTCATCAAGCTTTTTTTTTTTTTTTT
>VXAA01002329.1:153808-189136 GCA_013399115.1 Anseranas semipalmata
TTTTTCCTTTTCATTTCTAAACACTGTATATTTAACTACAACAATAAGAAATAGACCAATGTTATTAATTGAATGAAATGTATCTGGAAATGGATGTTATCTTCTGCAATATTTTGAGCCTATATCTAAAACTTTCACTGTATGTTTGTCAGTGTTTCCAAGCAAAATACCGTTGTGAGCCTGATTCTTAATATTTCCACTCAGTGGTGTTAGCAGTCACTTCACCAATCTGTGAAATATAGCCACTTCAGAGATAAGAAGCTATAAAATATTTCAAATGCTCTCCCCATCTCTCACTCTATATATGTGTGTATATATATATGTATGTATGCATACTTAAATATTAATATTTGCTTATGGTTCATTTCATTACCTGTGAACATGACACCTTTGTGATTTTACTGCTGTAGTCTCTCTCATCAGTTATCAAAACATCCATTTGAAGGTTAACAATGCTGTGTATGTTTTGGTTAGGGAATCAAAATTGTTTATAGTTGAACTAAGCATCTGAGCGGTGCAAAAGTTATTGTCGTAGCTACAGCAACTATGTCTGCTGTAACACAGGGAATATCAACATTACACTACAGTTTATTTACTGAAATTTGTCCCATAGCAAAATGTTTCACACCCTTCCTGTCTGACAGTAGTTCCTTGACTCCCTACAACATTGTTCTGCAGATTTACTCCAGAGTTCCAGCTTGTTATGTTCCTCTGGAGAGGCAAAGGGTCTGCAAATGAAGAAAAATCTTCTGGTGTCAAGTCTTCTTTTTTTTTTTTTTTTTTTTTTCCTGGGTTTCCCATCACCTATAGGGGACCTCAAAAGGAGTTAGCTAGTGTTATATTAATCCTCCACTGCTTGGAGTTCATGAAAATGTACAGAGACATAGCCTATTGATAATGTTATTCTAGTAGGTATGGTATTAACGGTACCTTTTATTTACATTATTAATTGGATACCACTGGTCTTTCACGGACTTGAATGTCCTAAAGATTGTGTAGATTGTTCTGCATATTAAAACATGCATCATTTTATGATCAGTTGTTCATCTCTTTTTAATTCTATTTTCAGATGTGTGCAGTTAGCTTTTGGGCACCAGCTTAGGCAGTGGGAATTAGGGTCTTGGGCCTCTGGTACAGTCGGTGGACCAGACAAGGGCCAAGTCACTGAGTGCTCCTAGACAGTAGACACAGAGCTAACATCATTGCAGTATCAAAGTACTTGGCCATAATTCATAAAACTTACCTACCAATAATCAAGGAATAGACTTTTTGTTTGTAAGTAATTCCAAATGCAAAATCATCCCGCTGTTCTTTTCAGCTTTAGCTTGGAGGCAGAGAAAGCAAAACCAGGTTTTACCCTTAATGCATTTCAATATTATAATCTCTGGTTATGATGATATCCTTTGCAGGGAAAAACATTGTTTATCTGTAGCAGATGTAACTGCTCCAGCAAACAAAAATCTAATAGGCTGTTTTCTATTTGAACATGTTGTCTTTGAAGCACAGGCTTCTGCTTTTTGTGCCTACAAGCTCAAATCAGACAGCAATCTTTCAGAACTCCGTCATAATAAATTATCACAAAGGACTAAATTTACATGAGGGCACTGCCAAGTGTCAAATGTTTTTCTGATACTTTGTGTGTGATAAATCAATCCCACATATTAACTTTTCCCTGAGCACAAATGTGGTTTCTTCACATCAAATGACTTAAAGGTTTTGTGTGGAAAAATGTCTTATGAAAAATAATTAAACACAGAAGTGATTGTTCCAAAAAACGTGCTTTCTATATCAGACCAGAACAATACTTGCAAGAGTATCCCACTATACTTTGTCAGACATTTTGTTCATTTACAAATAGGTTCCCAGCTCCCATTGATTTCCTGAGGAGTCCGTATCTTTAAGCCCAAAGAAAACCTGGCTCTTCCTTACTACTAAAATTATTTTTCCTGCATATCAAATATTCCATAATACATTACCAAAGAAGACAAAAGGATATATAAGCAAAAGCAAATGAAAAAAAAAATAATAAAAGTATTCATGAACTCAGGTCAAGCCCTCTACTAATTTCCTGCTCCCATTTAGTTTCTTCCAAAGCTGATACCGCCCTTTGGCTTGTGGAAAGGAAAGGAAAGGAAAGGAAAGAAAAGGAAAGGAAAGGAAAGGAAAGGAATAGGTAAAGTAAAAATACATACACTGCTAATGTCAATAGATCGCCAAGTTATCCACAAAAAAGATTACATATATTTTTTTCCTATCTGGAGGTCCTTTCTGTTTCAGTTTGCCATTCCTTGTGTTGCTTTAGAAAAAAAAAAAAAAAAAAGAAAAAATATTTNAAGATTACATATATTTTTTTCCTATCTGGAGGTCCTTTCTATTTCAGTTTGCCATTCCTTGTGTTGCTTTAAAAAAAAAAAAAAAAAAAGATAAAATATTCTTAAAGCTAATTTGTTGCTTTTCAGGTGGCATAAAATTTGGGTAAGAGGTAACATTGGCTTTTATGGGTCATGTTAAAGATGATTTCTCAAAGGCAAAAAAAAATAAACAACTTCTTGGTAGCTGTCTAGTGATGATTTAGGAGACACTGTTAATTTCATATTGACTAATCTTTTGATCCTTAGAAAAACATATGAACTGTTTCAAGTTATTTTTATCCAGAAATAAAATATCATAGTTATTAAAAAAAAAAAGTCTTTTGAACTGCATGAATCAAAATTAAAAAAAAAAAAAAAAGTCTTGTTTAAAGCTAAATATATATTTTATAGTACTATTGTAACCCTGATAGCATATTGGTTTCTTCCAAGATTCTCCTAGCTTATTCAGGCCCTAGGGAAATACATTAACACTGAATTCCTGAGGAAAATGGTGTCCAATAAAAAGTGTTCCTTAGATGGTATTCTAGGCTTTGATACAATTGCTGACTTTTCCAAAGGCCTATCTTCAAATACATTTTCTGCTCATTAATAGGTATATACATTTATATTAAGAATGGAAACAACCAGAAATCAAATGAGTCTTGCAGAACAGATTCACCTCTCAGAAGAAAGGTAGCTCCTGGTTTAAGTGGCTATTACTGTACATATGTCTGTGATTGCATATGGGTGGGTAGCTTGTTAGTTTATTATCTCACTGATAAAGAAAATTCTGTACTAGAGTAGGAGCTGCCAGGTCTGACTACTTACTACCAAGTCAAGGGACCATGGGTGGAGATTCCAATTAGAAGACCTAGAGGTCTAGTTCACTTTTAACTCATTTGCACAAAATATCCACAGTTATTTTGTGAAGAAGCGGTATGGATGTGGACAGAAGAGAAATTGCACTCTTTAGTGATAGACTAAAATCATAGTTTAGAGATATTTATTTCTTTCTTAATGGAGAGGAAATCTGGCCCTTTCAAAGAGTTTTTTTTTAATCAAGTCTAACTGAACGTCACTGCAACTGCATGGATCTACCCATTCATAGCAGGACGAAGTAGATGAAATCAAAACTATAGTGCATCATGTATCCAAATACAGTCCTGTCTATTTTGGCAAATGTAACTTAAATCTAATTATTTATTGTGTCATAACTAATATTAATCACTTGGTAATATTAAATCTCACTACTGCTTTCCCCTGGTAAATAGTGGATGTAGTTAGACAGATTGCATATCGTTGTGCAGAAGATGGATATTCTGGATTGGCAAAGTAGGACTCCAGATGGATTTTATTTTTTAACTGAGAAAGTAGATTTAAACATTATTTCAGTCCTATTTATTACAATTAAGATGATTCATTTGAGCTGTTAGAATAAAAGAAAAATGAGATGAAAAAGGCAAAAATAATAATTCTTTCAAGAAAGTAATCAAGCTGGGGCCAACTCTCAGAGGATTCAACCTACCGAATTTTTTTAAAAAGCCAACATCTTGTGCTGTTTGGGAAATGACTTTCTGTATCTTTTAGAATTATTTCAGAGCTTAGCAATAAAAATGAGTTTTATTTTCTAAAATAGTTATATAGTAGTATTTCATTTTTTTTTAATGCAAATTGAACTTTTTTTTTTTTTCAGAAATATTTTTATTTAAGCTGTTTCATCAGGTTTCTATTCCAAGCAATTGCTTTCTGAGTATCTGACTTACAAGAAAAAATGCTGGTAGCATAAATGCACCCAAAACACAATCCCAAATATACTGTTTTGTTTATATGCTTTAATCTTGTGTTTAAGCATTAAGGAAAATATGTTTTTGGCTAAGAGCTCTCTCACTGTACTTAGATCCACAAGCTTCTGCCAGCAAAAGCCTTAACAAACGTTATTTTTTGCTATAAATATCTAGCATTCTTTTATCACAAAACTCTTTCAGCAGACTGCATTCCCAATGTCCCAGCCACTGACCCTGAGAAAGCTTTCTTCTCATCCTGTAACATAACCTTGAAGACCCAGTTCCATTACACTAACTCTTATGTGAAAAAAACACCATATCAAGGACTTTGTAAGGAACACAATAATGGTTCTTTTCTAAACAGTATCATTAACGCCTAAGAGAAATTTCAGAAAAGCATTATTTTCAGGAGCCATATATTGATATATATTCATATATATATTAGTCTTTAGCGAGGTTTCTTGCACATAGTGTTTTGAGTGTGTTTATATTGCATAATGAGCTTAGGTCAAAACCCCGTGTTACGAACTATAGCTTTCTCGCCATACCTTGTGCTAAATCTCTAAGGTGAAGAGCAGTGGCTTTTGAGACCACCCCAGGAAGGCAGTCTCTGCTTCCTGTAGTCAAGCAGTAAACTGAAGGGGAAAGGAGAATGCTAGAGTTGTCCTCCTCTCATTCCTGAAAGAGTGAGGCAAAGCAGACAGGTACTGCTGCTGTTACTTCTGGGATTATGCCAGAATCTTCACCTGGAGGAACGGTGGAACCCTGTGTACTTTCAGTGGGATGAGTTCTATTCAATCATTTCCAGTACAGTTGGGATCACTGGGCATTCAACCTACTTGTATACTTCTGGGGGGAAGTTATCTTTCAGTATCTGCATGGGATAAGTAAATTTGTAACTGCATGTATTCTGTACTTAGCAATGAGAGAAAGAAGAAATACCACATATAAAGAAGAAGCACTGAATAGCAAAGGGAAAGACATTAAAAATTTGGGGAGGTCATTTTGAAAGGGTACTTTGAATACCTGTTTTCTGATATATATGTGAATATTGGAATGAAACCAAACAGGTGTTCTTTAAATCATCTAAGAAGCAGCACATTTGCTAGACCAATTTGATGGACCAATATGCTTGCAAATATATTGCCATCTATGGATACTCACAATAAGCAGGATTAATTTGTTCTTTAAATGATTTATTAATGTTCTAAATGACTGTATATATCAACAAAACTATCAACACTCAGGTATTTCACACTGCTAATAGCCAGTTATTTTTTCTTTAGTTGTTCAATTCAGTCTTTTAATTTTCTTTGTAGGCTGTGATTTTTTTATGCCTTTGGAAAATTAAAAATTTAAGAATTTTTCTCGTTTACTCTTACAAAAAAAAAAAAAANTAAAAAAAAAAAAAAAAAAAAAAAAGTGCCGTTGAGGATGCTAAACTCAGTTCATTTAAACTGTGCACATATACAATATTATTTTTATTCCCAGATGAAGAATGAAAGTTCTCATAGACCAAATAATCATGGTTCATTTATTAGTTTCCCCTAGTCTATAATACAACAAGAACGACAGCAACACCAGATACTTGGTTTCTGCACAAGAAAAAGAATATAACTGCCCTCAGCTATCTTAAGACTTCTTTCAGAAGTAAGAATTTTGTCAGTTTTTCTGCAAATACATAGACAAATTTTGGAAAATGACTCTTGACTTTTGACATTGTGTATGATATTCTCATGAGCAAGCTAGAGGTATATGATTTAGTTCTAGAAATCTGCTCTCAAAAAGTTTTTTTCAATGGCTTTCTTTTAAATTGGAGGTAGGCACTGAGTACAATTTGTCATGTGCTTACTCTGGACTCTTTATTTCTAAATATTTTCATTAATGAACTGGATGATAGTATAAATAATAACCTTATTATATTCACTAAGGATGCCAAGCTCGGGCTGGAGGGAGTTGGGTATTGTAGGGAATCAGGTTAGAACTCAAGAAGACCATCAAAAATAGAATTGGATTTGAAAAAATATGGTGAATTTCAGAAAGCTCAGAAGGAACAGCCAGAAGTCCTGAAAAATGTTTTCAACAGAGAAAATAAAAAAGTAGGGTAATGCAGTTTAGTCTGAGAGGAATTCTGCCAAGTTTCCTAACCTGTACTGGTGGAATGAGGAGGGGAATAGCTGGTATTTCTGTTTTGTTGGATGATAGAGATTTATCACAGCTTCTTAGATTAATTATCTTTGGAGAAATCAGAAAAAAAAAATCCTATGGTAAGAATCTCAGAACACTGGAACAGCTTGCTTAGGTCAAATAGGTATATAAAGTCCCTTCCATGTTGTTTCCCATGACTGATATAGAAGTGCTGTGTATAAGTTGTAGCTGAAGGCTTACGTTAAAAAATGGGCTGAAATTAAACAATTTTTCAGATAAGCTTTTAAACATAAAAGTAAAAAGGTATACTTTTTTGCTACATATCTTTTTATCTGTAAGAACTGATAGAAATTCGTTCATTTAATAGGTTAAAGGGCAGTGAAAACATTTGAAACCACTTAAAAAAAAAAACATTTTTCACAATTTAGATGAGAAAAAAATGAGAAAAAACACACATATTAGAGGTAATGAGAAAGTAGGCATATAAGATAAAAAGCAAATGGAGAAAAAATAATGGGAAATTGGGAGTATTGCTTACAAGATCAAAAGAAAATCAAGAAAAAAAAGTGTTTTCCTAGAATGTTACATAAAGTCTGTAGTCTCTTTTCATCTCTGCCTCTCTCAAGTTCAGTTTTCTGACGTGAAAGTCCACTGCTAAGTAATGATTTTCAGGAACCTATTCCTAACATAAACTTTAACCTTACTGTGTTTCACATTATTTGGTCTTGCACTGCTTACAATGTACTCAGAACTGTAACTGCATCAAAAATCTCTTCAAATTGCTGGGGCTGCAAGAGAGCTGGAATGCTTTTATTCCCCTTTCCTGTCTGTTTGCTTGCTTTTCTCTTTTTCTTTTTCTTTTTCTTTTTCTTTTTCTTTTTCTTTTTCTTTTTCTTTTTCTTTTTCTTTTTCTTTTTCTTTTTCTTTTTCTTTTTCTTTTTCTTTTCTTTTTCTTTTTTTTTCTTTTTTTTTCTTTTTTCTTTTTTAAGCAGTGAATAGTAGTATCATTCTCTTATACTGTCCTCTTGTGCACCTATAAATGACATGGACCATATAATAATAAAATAGTAATGAGATCTGAATTATCCCTTTTCCACAGAAATGTGGGGTGTATGATGACCTCAGTTGCAGACTAGATTTGAGCCTTTACCTACATTAACAGATTAGATTTCTGTTTCAATGTTTCTCTATGGTTCTAAGCGTTCAAGAACACTGATGCCCCCAAATAGAAACTTCCGAATGCAGTGATATAATTCTATATCATCAATATATGTCACTTAGTAAGTCAGATGTATACTGAAAGAAACATTTCCACTACTAGCTACTACAGTTTATTTTCTCAGATGAAATGAGGCTTCAGGAGCTGCTATGAGTTCATACAGTGACAGGAAGTAAAGAAATTATAGGAATTCAGTATATTACTCTCTTCAGAACTATAAAGCTCTCAGACTTGGGACTGAGAACACAAAATATCTCTGAAAACCTGTCACATAAAGATGTAACAGCATCAGGCTGAAATCTGAGGTCTGGGTACACTGCTGCGATGTACTCAGAATCAGAATCAGAAATGTACTCAGAGAAGACTTAGGCAGGAAAGGACCATGTGAGGTCTCTCATCCAGCCTCCTGGTCAAAAGCAGTATCAGCATGGAATTCAAACCAGGCTTTGCCTGGCTGGGTCTAGAAAAGCTCCAAGGACAGAGATTTCACAGCCTCTCTGGGCAATTCATTCCAATCCTTAATTATGGTCATAGTGAATTATTTTTTGCCCTGTTTTGATTAATGACCCTTTTCTTTAGTGCTGCCTTCTCAGCTACCTTGCTGGGAGTCCTGGAGAGCTGCTGCATGTGCTCCAAGCCATCCCTTCCTCAGGTCGCTTTCATGGCCCTCTGGGGAATCACTGAAGTTTATCAATAACTTCCTTATCTCAGGGGCTCCCAAAAGGATGCAATGCTCCAGATGTGGTCTAATGAGTGCCAGGTAAAGGGGAATGATGACCCCCCATACTCTCTTAGCCTTTATTATCGCCAGGGCACACTCTTGACTCTTGCTTCTTCCTGCTCCTCTGCCTGTCAGTCCCCAGCCCTTACCTTGGTTGGGGGATTAGTCCATCTCATGTGCGACACTTTGTATTTGTTCTTGTTGAATTTCACGGTATTCCTGTTGCCTCTTTTCTTCAGCCTATTGAGGTCTCTGTGAATGGCAGCCCTGCCCTCAAGCACATTGACAGCATGCTCTACTTTGGTGTTGTCCACTAACCTGATGATGTTGCAAGAAGTCTCCTCTAGTACTGAATTTTATTAAAAATAAAATGTAAAATGTGAAACTGCTAAGTAAAACCAGACTGAGAAAAACTATAATTAATATTTCTTTTATATTAAAGAAAAAAAATATTTTTAGGTGCCCACTTTGTATGCTATGTGATTTGTACACCTTCCCCCGCTGAAAAAAAAAAACAAACAAATATCTGTAAATTGCTTTCAATTTCAAAGGTAGCTAGTTCAGTTTTCCAGTTCTCTTATTGTAAAGACTTTATTATCAGAGGGGCTCTTGTGAATAGAACTAATGAGTTCATGTATCAACACAATCGCATTAGAACTTCAGTAAATGAAATTGATTTTAGAGCAAAAATAATTGTAAAAATATATAAGTTCAAATAAATTTAAGCATATAAAACACTATAATGTCTGGTCAGGTTAGGATAATTGTTATTAACAATGTTAGTTGTTAAACAATTGTGCTATTATTAAAATTGATAACGTTATAACCATGATTAGGTGGCATTGCCTACTTAGAAGACTGAAGGCCTTGAGATGTGTGTGCTATTATTCCAGGGGCTTGGACTAAAGCAAATATTAATTTATATATTAATAAAAATAAAGCAAAACAAGAAAAATGGAATTAAACCAACTACTATAAGAAAGATTCATTTTGAATATCCCTGTATCTACTGCCACTGTCAAATACATAGAATCAGGTAGAAATTAAAATGGGAGATTCCCCAAATTTGTCCACTCAAAGATGAAGTGTTCTGTCCTCTGACTTAGTATTGATGTGCTAGGGAATTGATACTGCAAGAAACCATTAGAAGGAGGCTTTCAAGTACTTTTTAATTATTGAGTTAATTTTACACGCTCCCCTTACTTTAGAAAAATATCTCAGAAGCTAAAACAAAGATCTATTTTCTTAAAACTTTTGATCATTTTCATTCAGCAAATATTGATTTAATTTTTCATAGTTTTTCCAAAGAAAAAGCCAAGAAAGTAACAGACTGTACACTTTCATCTTTGTCAGATGATGTCAATAACAATGATCTCAGAATGAATCCAGAAATAAAGGGTAATCTGCTGTTTTTATATCTGTATGTCTAGCAGCAGGAACAAGCATCCTTATTTAAACTAGTAATTCAAAAATAAAATAAAGTGGCTGTTCTTTTCAGAGATGCTTTTTAATTAAGTTTTGTATAATTTCAGAGCAAACCCCTCAATAACTGAAGCAACTTGTTGTGCCTCTGAGGTAGCACATTTGCATAACCACTAGCAGAACATTATTAATTAATTTATTAATTTATTAATAATTCATCAGGGCCTATGAAATAGATTCTAAGAAAAACAGAGAAGTGTGGCAAAGCTCACAAGTTCAGATCCAAAACTGAAATTTCACAGACCTCAGTGGAGATCTGGGAAATCAAAAATTCAGAAATATTTACTTGCTTTAAAGCTAATTAGCCTACTGTCCCTGACATTGTTTTTTTACATGTGAAATTTCTTTCTTTCCAGTCTTGAAGTAGATAAGCTTACCCTATCGCCCAGAGTTTGGCTTTGAAGTACCCAGGCAGGGAACCAGGCAGCTGCCCCAGCACTTCTCAGCCAACTTTCTCCCTGCAGGATGAGAGAGGGCAGCGCTGTGCCCCATACTGCTAGCTCTGTTTGTCTCCACTAAAGCTTCACTGTTGGGAGGGAAGAACAAAAAGGGGCGTTTTTTGCAGGCAGAGTGCATTGTTGAGATATGAAGGGATTTAATTAAAAGCCACAGTTTATGGTGCATTAAAAGATGCACTCTTTATGAGTATAATTTTCCACCTGAAGGTAAGACCATTCTTACTGTTGGTTAAACAAACATTAACGTTATTTGAAACTGCTCCACTCAGTTAGGTTCCATAGGTGTTCATTCCAGGCTGCTGCTGCACAGTGGAAATGGAATATGTGAACAGCTGTTCCAGTGAGGAAAAAGCTACTTACTCCTGTTTGAAAGAGACAACAGATGGGGAGACTATTTCTCAAAATAATCATCCCTAATGGACATTGCAGTCACAATCCTGCAGAAAGAAAGAGGGAGAAAAAATCTCTTCGCAGCATCTGTGAAAGGCAATCCTGGGAAAACAAATAAATTAGGCTCTTTTAAACAGACAGATGACCGCACATGACCCAGCATTATTCATACATAACATGTTTGCTTATTTATATCCTTTCATTTTGTTTATGGATGGTTTAACTGAATTTTCAGATGTGTTCTGTCAGATCACATTCCCAACCCTGATTCTTTTATAATGTTCAAAGTAGGGACAGAAAATTTGCTTAAGCAGCTGGGGAATTCTTGGCATCAGGATCCCAAAGGTAATGCCAGCCAAGCTTAGGCCAGCCTTTTTGCCACTTATTCTTGTCCTTCTCCCCAGCATAGAAAACAAAATGTAAAAATAGAACCCCCCCCCCCCTTTTTTTGCTTGAAATGCCATCCATATATGCAAATATTTCTCATCACTTCTGTTCTCCTTTTGGCAGTGAATAAACTATTAATCTGTAAAACTTCAGAGAGTTCTAGCTCTGTTCCCATTCATTTTTAGTGTAGTTAAATCATTTTTTCTTTATTCTATTTGTTGATCTGGGCAGTGTCTCATATATTCCTTTGTAGTGTCTAGAGGCTAATTATAATACTCATTCTGCGTCGTAACATTCATTACAGATGCTCTCTAACATTTCAGTTCTGTGTTTATAAGTAGACCATTCTTTTTTTTCACAGCTCTCTTTTTCAAAAGTCTTGCTATTTCCAGAATTGCATATTCATTGTTTGATTGGGTCTATTAAATTGTATGGAAATAAACATGGATTTTCCCTGTAGCAAAATGACACAGAATAAGCCTCAGTTCTGCTAAAATGAGTTAAACCAAGGGAATGCAACAAAAACAAAAAGTATGCTGGAAATAGGAATAAGAACAGATGGCCTAAGTTAGCATTTTTAGATATATTACATAAAGTGGTAGGAGGGAAACTAAAAAGGTAAATAGCAAGCTTTTTAATAGTAGAAATATTCTGTTGATACTCTCTTTTCCAAGCTCATCTACAGTAATGAAGTAAATAGATAGCTTTAATTAATGATAGTTATTCTCTCTGTCTTGTGTGGAAACTGAAAATCTCGTTGCTAAATGCTACCAGCTTCAACATGAAAGTGGTTAATCAGTTAAATTGGAATTGCAAGGATACCTACAATGAGTATCTGATTTTTGTGGCTTTTTAAGACTTTTGCATTTATTTAAAAGAAAAACTTAATTATTTTACATGATCAGATCTGCACTATTCATTTGCAAATTAAATTCACAGCAATAACCATCAGAGATACTCTGCCACAATGTGTCTCCAAAGGAAAAAGAAGTGTCTCTAGTTCCTGGCTTGAAGCTGTTTACCACACTTCATGCTTCATTTCTCCAATATCAAACTGTTTATTTGGGAGCTCAGTTACTACCCCAAATTTTGTAACATTGCCAAGGAACTTCCAGTTGAAATCAGGCAATACTTCTTATTTTATTGTGTGAAAAGAAAAACAGAGTAGACTCACGTGAATAATCTACACTGTGAAAGGTTGTTCAGCATAGTGGCTGTGACTAGACAAAAGCTTTTCCTTTTTTCATTATGTAAAATGGAAACTGGACAGATCCTCAGAAAAATGTTAAACTGGCATTGGCATCATATTAAAACACAGAGCTATACATACAAGATTAGAAATGCAGGTTATGTTCAAAATGTAGGAGGTGATACAATGATGGTGAAAATGGTCTAGGATAATGGTTAATCTACTGGACAAATTTACAGTGAAATATTTTAGTTGTCAGCATGAATGGGATCTTTGGGTGTGTAAACTGGGGCTATTTCTCACTCATAAAACACTTTGGAAAGATACTGAGTTACTGGCGAAGGTTTGAAACAAAGGTCATGGGAATGATCTGAAGACAAAGTAACTTGTCCTAGAGTGAGACATACTAAAAATCCCATCTGTTTGTTTTATTCAAAAGAAAGTTAAGAAAGGAGATTATATAAGAATCTAAAAATGTTCGGTAGAAGGAGAAGGGGAAATTTCTGATAGTGGAGGCTTTTAAATTGAGGTTAAAGACCCAGGGGTAGGAAGCTGAAGCCACCATATGTTCTTACTGAAAACAAAGCATAATATAATGATGTGGATAATGAACTAATCCAAAAAAATTTATTTTAAGGACAGTGATGATTCTTTTTCACTACCATATATCTTTATCTTTTTTTTCAGTTTAATATCTATGAAGTAAAAACGTGACAGTTACAAAGGGATATTACTAAGATCTCACCTGTTTTTTATTTTAGATTACAAAAATGTACACAATCCCCTACAATGCTTTATCAAAGAAGTATTCACTTAATCCAGGATTTTTCTGTACTTCAAAGCTAGTAGCAGTTGGTTCAGAAAAAATTGGGATAAATTTTGCAAAATAGTCTGATAATAGGTGAGTGTCTTCCTAAATCCCAGAAATTAAACATGAACTGAGGTGAGAATTGTTCATGTTTTTGTTCTAGAGGATACAAGACAGAGATTTTTGATGATTTTATTGCTCAGGTACCTATCTAAACTACTTTGAATCCTGCTTATAGATCTGAGTCCTACACATAATTTGAAATTATTTCCTCAAAATTTGGTAGAAAGGTTCATCATTGCCCATTCCGATATTTTGACTGATGAATTTGTAGATACCTTTTTTAGTTTTCCTAAGTAAGGAAGAATTTAGCTGATACAAATTAAACACAAGAAGCATACTTTGCTGATTCAGACTTGGGAGGGAGAGCTTTTTGTTACCTAACAACAGTGTGTTAATAAAGGTTGTGCCTTCCATGGCAGGGGAAGCTTCACTAGCAACAACCCACAGTGCTCTGAAAGCTGTGCTGTTTACAGGGGCAATTCCATGTCACCTACAGCCCTCCTCCAGTAGTCATTCACAACACCTCAAGTGAGCATTAGATCTGCGTGTTACGTCCAAGCTGTGCCCTGACAGACTTTGTGAACGAATTAGAAGTATCAGTGAAATCCCCAGATGAAAGTGTTTACTCATTTCCTGACTTAATCTCATTTGTACTGTAAGAAACAAATCACACAAAACCAAGATACCAGTTAAAAATTTGCTTGTTGGAGACTTGTGAATTTGTTTAAATTTTTAATATTTCATTTAATGGGGGTAAGTACTGAATGAAGCAAAGATTATTTTACATATCAATACACATGCTGCATTTTAGGGACTTCTTTTACACCCATGAGTGGATGTTTGCAGCAGTCCGATCAATGAAGAATGACATTGTGTTAGATATTAAGATTTTGAGAAAAAAATGCACTCACTTTGTAGGCAGTCCCAGTTTAACAAAGCATGAATGGGTTCAGATCAGTTGGATTACATAATGACTTGAAGTGCTTACTTGAATTTTTGACTGGATTTGGGCATATATGGCTGCTTTAGAGAGAAAGTTGTGATCCAAAACGTATTTTGAAATACTTACAGACCACTGGTTGGGATATGCTCTTCAGAGGTATGCAATGTAGGTTTGAATTTGTTTAGGCAGAAGAAAGCATTGAACCTGTAACAGAAATTTATGCTTTAAAGATTATTTTTTCTTAATGAAAAATGTACGCCTACTTGTTTTAAAGAAGAAAATTACAATATCTGAAATCTTTCAGAACAGTCTTCGTTACATATGTTCCAAAAACATTTACCAGACTCATCAGCTAGGATGAGACTCATCAGCTAGGATGAGACTGGTTGCAGAATGCAAATTGTACTACTGCTGCTGATGCTTAGGAAGACTAATTGCAGAACTGATCAGCATGGTCAAAACAGGTACTGGGTAAAAGCAGAATCAGAAGCATCAGGAATCTCTTGCTGACAGAACCTGGACTGCACCAAGGTCACGCAGAAGCTGAATGACTGGTGTCAAGAGCCATGTGTCAAAGCATAGGTGCCTACACCTAAAATTAAAGTTCACTTTAGATCCTCCAATCCTTTTCTGAGTCTGGACAAATATACTGAAACTATAAATGAGAACAGAGGATGAAGAAAGGGAAAATGAAAAAAAAAAATCACTTCCAAAAATACATTTACCTACCAAAAAATTGAGCATTGTAGTATATCTACTGAGCCCCAAAACACGAGTCTTTAGATGATAAAATTTAGTATTGGTATCAGATGATCTTCACTCATTTATTAGCTAAGAAACTTTCCATTTAAGACCTGCTTTCTCTCTATTCCTGTCTAAAGCAATTTTTATACAAGTATTAAACATATTTCACTGAGCCATTTAGTTTGGCTACAATGCATCTTCCCAATTAGAAAAGACCCAAGCAGCTGTTCAGAATACAGCCATAAACCTTTTTATGGCTGTGCCTATGTCATATAGAAAATCAAATAGTTTCATTATATTCACAGCTTTGAGCAAAGTAATGTTCCCTCACATTGTAAATCGTCATTTTACTTTATCTTTTGATGTGTTTGCCAACCAGAAAATGTCATTTACAAAAAGCTAGTCAAAATGTCATAGGAATCAAAGTAACTTCTGTGAGTGACTATGAAGGGTCAGGTTCATCTGTGCAAAAAGGAATGAATGCATAATTGATTTGCTTATGTCATTTTATGTTTTATTTTTGTAATTATATGTATTATTATGTATTATTGTACATCTTCAAAGAAGTATTTTCCAATAGATATTGGATAATTACATTACATAATTTCTTATGATAACACGATTTTAAAGAGTACTGCAAATGTTCATCATTAACAGATTTAGCTGCCCGAAGAAACTGTTTCTCTACTTTTAGAAGCTTTGTCTAAACCTTAAAAAAAAAAAAAAAAAAAAAAAAAAAAAAAAATACTTTTCCTTGNCATTTCCTCTGGAGTTGTATCTGTTTATGCCAGCAATATTTACGTAAAAGCATAGGTAAACACTGATGAAAGCATGATTCAGAGAAAACACAGATAAAGGGGGTTATATAGATAAACATAGTTCTTTGGGTCATTTAATAGATATATTACAGACTATTACAGAGTACGTTACAAAACAGAGCTCTGCTATGCTCGTAGCAGTAGACCAGGTCGCAGTCAGATCCTCACTTCAGCTGAACCTGTAGTGTTTGTAAGCTTTAACAAAATAATGGCGAGATTTTTCAGATTTTAAAGCAGTTTTTAGATGTCTTTCACAGTCTCCATAATCTCTCTTGTAGACATTTTGTTGGCCTAGTTGTCTACTCACTGACAGAGTACTGCTGGCAAATTCAATCTAAGTTCTATACTTTCTCATGCATTCAAAGACTTTTCTAGTCTTACTAGATTATATTCCTGCAATAAATTCTAAGTGTCTTCCAAAACCTTACTGTGAATATTTTGTTCTTTAGAGACCAGGCAAGAATCTGTAAAAAATCGCAACCCTGATAAAGTCAAGCACATCATTCATTTCGGGGGGATTGATGTTGCATCAGAGGCACAATAGGAAGAAAGACCACAGGAAATGAACCTGTAAAAGCATACAATTCACTGTCTAGATTCAATCAACCTTTTTTTTTTTTTTTTTTTCCCCTCTCCAGCTTTTTGGAAAGTTTTCTCATCCTCGTTTTCTTGGACAATACTGTACTCTTTAGAACTGAAATACCTCTTCGTTATCAGTGATATCTCAGAGTAAATTGAAGGAAGTGGTGTTAGTTTTCCATATGATTATGTTAACGTGTCTTAGCTTAGATGAAAAATGCAAGTATCAATTCCAAAAATATGCATGCCAAAAGAGTAATCAAATTTCATCAAATTCCAGAGTAACCTATAAATAAATCTGCCCATAATGAATTAGTATAGGGCTTAAGTGTATTTTCACAATGGCTTACCTCATTTATTACTCTTTTTGACATGTTTATTTTATTCTTGATATAGTTTTATAACACTAGAAGGAGATATATATCATAATTATGACAAAAACATATATTCAATTATTCTTTTATCTACAGATGCTCACCTCCACCTCACTGAAGACTGTGATAACATAAATCTTTCATTTCCAAGGAGATAATGCTATTTTATTGCAAAACAATTCTTATTTAGGCCAGTGGTGGAGAGGAAAAACTGAAGTAAAGAGTCAATCAGAAATTTTCTCATTGAAATTGAACCATCTGGAAATAACATTATCTGTTAAATATCACTGTTTGTGATAGAAATGTTCCCATAAGCTTCTTTCCGACACTTCTGACCCAGCAATGTATGTTAATCATATCAGAGGGAGACAATCTCTTGTGGAAACACCATAAACAAGCCTCAAGGCAAGGTGAAGAGTTAATCATTATATTAACAAATGTAGAATCGGGTCTGAGTGGAAGAAGGCCTTTAAGTGCCTTTAAGGCCTTAAGTTATCATCCATACAGTAATAGCCTAAATTATGTTAGCTGTTGTAGTTGTATCTTGCTTTCTGAGAAGAGTGCTGCATTGTAATAGAACATTGACATCATGATACAAAAATAATATCCAATGATATTTTATACACTGTCTTATAGTTTAGGAGTTAATTCCTAAATAAACTATTCCTTAATTTTAATTAAGATTATTACCATTGATTAAGCAGACATTACAGAAAAACTGGTGAAATAAAACTAGATAAAAAGCATGGCGTGAAGATTTTCTGCACTGACTATTTTCTATACCTATGTTTCTGGAAGCTTTTCAATGTTTTTGCTGTGTACATATACATCAAGTAGCTGCTAGAGTCAGGAAAATCTCTGGTGCCAAATCAATTAGTTTATTCTTTTCCTGTTGGCTTGCACTGACTTGAGGTAAATCATACTCCTGTAAATATATTTGTAATAGGTTTAAGGGTTTGTAAACATAATGACAGTAAATATGGATAGCTCTGTATGTATTAATTGACAATTAGGCTGTCTACCATGAGCCAGAGAAGTGAGGGCAATGGACTAAGTCTTTGCATGTTCTTCATTATTGATAGGATAACACTGGTAACATTTTACTTCTCCAGCTGCCTTTTGACTGCCTACCTGCTGTTTAGCTTTATTTTTACCCTCATCTTTTTTATTTTCCCTTGGTATTAATACAGTTTCATTAGAAATAAATTATGTTCCACTATTTTGAAAATAAGGTTCAATAATGAGAACAAAGAAGGCGTGTTAACTACAAGGATGTTTCACTTGGGGATAGAATAATGAAATCTAGCAATATGGAGATATTTTTCCCATGATTACTTACCATTCTCACTTGGCCTTCATTAGAAACTGTGTTGCAAATGGCTGGTATTAGGCAGGAGGGAAAGAGTAGAAATTTTTGCAACATTTCAAAATACTCTTCAAGAATCACAGTCAAAAATTGTTAGTAATATAAATAAACTTGTAGGTTTTGCGCATTGGGAATAGAAGTTGGGTACAACAATTTTCATGACAAGTCACATGCTTCAAGAAAAAAAAAATATCGGTATATATTCAATTATAGGAATCGGGAATTATAGGAATTTTCCTATAATCCAATTATAGGAAAATACCTTATGAGCCAAATTTAAATCAATATTTACATGAAACTTTCACAATGAATACAAAGGAATATATGAGTTGATATAAATATATTGATCTATTAAATCATTTATAGTACTTTTTCTGTTCATCTATCCTTCCTCCACTTTCTGCACAGAAAGATTATATTCTACTTTCATATTATGTTTATTCTTTTAAATTTGTTAATTTTTGTTCAGCAGTGAATGGAGAAGTCCTCTCTGTGCAGGTTTTATTACTAAAACTATTTCAGGGATGGTCTCAATTCAGCTATCTAACAGAAAAGAAAATTCAAATTAGAATTAAATTAAATCAATTAAAATCTTCATATAACTTGGGTGTTCCCATTTTTTGTTATCAAATGCTTGAAGAAATGGCATAAGCAAGGAAAAGTTAGATTCACGAGTTAACAAAAGCACAGGGAAGATCCTCCCTCTCAGGAGAGGAGAGGAGAGGGCATTTAAAACTGTCATTTGTCCAGCATTGTCTAACACCTAGGTTTACTTTCTTCTGCTGCATGAGGCCATCTGAATCCAGAGCACCTACAAAAAAACCTTCTAACCAGTGCTCGGTGGAGTAGCACGGAGTAAGGTGCTCACTCATCATTTCCCCTGCATAATGCTGTTAAATGTCATAAATTCTTTTAAACAGTTACCAAGCTGAAGATCTAGAGTGTTGCCATCAGGACAGTCTCTTTATTTCTAATCCCAAACCCAAGTCAGATAAAACTAGAAAAATTAATAGAACTTGGATCACCTACCCTCTGTGAAAGTGTCATTGCCATTTTTCCTGGTAAATACCAGTTTATTATATATCTCATTTCTGTGGATAGCTGTCAAGAAGGAAATCAATAGAAACAAAGATGTTCTGCTTCTAGGCTTGATCCAAGAGTAACAGATGAAGTAGATAACATACAAGTTATGTGAGGCATGACAGAGACTTTCCCCATTTACCTGTTCATAAAACAGTTAAAAGGGATGTTCCTCTATCCCTTCAAAGTATATTATAAAGTCTCTGAGGAAAAAAACAGTTCTTGATATGTGCAGGAACTACATGTGCCAGTTCTGTTCTCAGGTGTGGGCACTATTGCAGTACAGACAAATTAGCTAGCAAGAACCTAGATTAGGCTTCTGAGTGCTAGAGAAGTCAACTGTTTACATTTTCCTCTTGTGCATAGGATCACAGTGGCTCTCTCCTTAGCTCAAAATCAAGCTGGATCCTCTTAATAAACCTATGACATCATGACAGGAGTTACTGTATGCAGATTTGCCACTTACAATCAAATCATCATTTCCTCTATCAGTTCGGTAGCATTATTAAGTGATACTTACAAGTAATCTCGATGATTAAATGAGCTGTTCTTCACAACAAGCACATAATTTTCTGATTTCCATGAAGAATACAAATCAAGACATAATGACAGAAGTTCTGTACTTGTCACATCTATGCCAGGCGTAATAAGATTGGTTCAGAGTTTTACTTCCTTCCTTACCCACTTCTTAAATGTTTCCATTATTTGTAGTATATTTTCCTTAGCCTGTTTATTTGATTGTGAGGAATTATCTTGCCACCAGTGGCAATCCTGACAATCATTGTGAATAATCATGTTTGCTAGCAGAATAGGAAAAAAGGATGGTGAACATGCTGACTCAATTAGTCCTATTGGTTTCTTTCAGAGTTGTTAACCATCATTGTGATATCAGATGGTATCTCATTTTTTAAAATTTATTCTACAAGCATCATGTGAGCAAATGGAAGCATTATTCTTTTCACTCAGGCAAGCTTCACACTCAGAAGTTATCCACACTTTGTCTAAATGCTGTTCACAGGAAGGAAAGTCTATCTTGTTACCCTTGTTTGATATATGATTGAAGATGTTAAGAGAACATGAGAGGTATTTGCTATTATAGCATCTTTAATAAATCATGATATGACTAATCTTCATTGAAAACAATATATGGTCTCCTAACCCACTTATTTGTTATTATATAATAAAATGACAACAACTCAGTGTATGATGGACTTTTCAAGTACGGATTTATTTGTTTGATGCACAAGTGTTGAATTTTACTTTCTGCAAATAAAGGGTTTTAGGTGCTACAAGAATGGATTCTATTTATTAGTTTGTCAGGTAAGACTTAATCATAGATGGAAAAGAACTAGAGACATTTTGTCAGCAGGTAAGCACATTCACATCTTCATCAGTACATATTTTATGATCAATGAGTGCTAGATTCCTTATTTGTAGATTTGTTGTTGTTATTGTTAGAAAAGCTAGAATTTGTGTTTTTAAAAAGGAAATTACTTCAAGTTCTCAATCATTTGAGAACCGATTCCTACCACATAAGGGTAATATACCTACAAAAATGCTAGGAAGCTGTACTAGATTTTCAGAACTCTAAATCCTAAATGTTCATGGCTGTAGCGATAACATTTGCAACGTTCATAAATTCAGGCTTGTCTCTGTCATTCACTATTTATATTAAAATAACACTGTCAGGCTTCCATGAGGTATTTTCTTCTCAAAAACAAACAAACAAACAACAACAAAAAAAAAAACCCCACACAACAACAACAAAAACAAAAAATTAAAAGGAAAAAACAAAACAAAACAATGGAACATGTGGAGTACTACTTTGGCCTTGTCTGGACGAGCAGGAGTTTGACTGATTTCATTTATTGTCCCTTTTCTAGATATCTAATGAACCACTCACATGTTACAATAACATTTACAAAGGTAATTGTGATTGTGACAGTGCTCACTTCAGTATCTGCAGGTAGTAGCCAAAGAGTTCAAAATATATGAGATTGTGCATCCTTCAGAGAAGATTAATAAAATGTCTCATGTTTAGGGGGTAGTAGTGAAACTGTTAAGTAGACAAGCAGAGGACTAGCAGTCTATGAGTGGAGCTTTTGTAGCCCAGACGTAGAAAAGGAAGAAACTCCAGCTTTACTAGCTCAGAGGGTTGCACCCAAGAGAGAATTTAATAAAATGAATTTAATATTTAATAATAATTTAATAATTTAATTTTAATAAAAAATTTAAATATTTTTAAATTTTTTAAAATTTTAAAATTTTTAAAATTTTTTAAATAATTTATATTAATAATTTAATATTAATGAATTTAATAAAACAAATGATGTATTTTATTTATCATTGAGATTTTTATTTTACATCACATAATCCTAAATTATCTATTAATCCGCACATGTTTACTCCTGTTCGTACATGTCCATAAAAATGTTTCTTTTCCTGTTGCTTACTCAACTCTTGTTGCTTTTTCCCAAGAGACTTTTTATTTCATAATGCATTAGCACATTCAGTAATATTTTTCAACGTAAGCTTTTAGAAAACTCCAAAAATGATAGAAGGAATTTCCAAAGTGATATGTGCTCTAATGCTCACCATAGAAGACTTCTTTCATTTCTAAATGCTTTGTTAATTCTATGAATTCAGGACTATTCAATTTCTAATATCACTAGTTCTTTTAAAAAATAAAGAAATATATATATATATTCTGTTCTGTTGGCTGGGAACATAGTATTATTGTTCAAATGTCTACAGTATGTTACTTGATTGTTCTTTTTGTAGCTCAAATTTAATTTTAGATTATGTTTAAAATTATCTGCTGTATTCTTGGTATCAACTGCCAAACACATGATATTCTGGAAAACTGAAACTGCTAAGCCTCTCATGCAGATTTTTGTTCTAAATGTTATCCCTAATTTTAGCACTGTTAACATTGTCATCTTGCAATTATACAGGGGCATATACAGCATGACCTGCAACTAATGTATCTGCAAAGGGTTTTCCCTCCTACAGGCTTCTATTTCAAATTCTTCATGAAATCAGAAGGTATGTAGAAGTTATTCTAAGCTGGTAGCCCACCTACAAATGTCACTGTGGATTGCTGAAAAGTGCTATTAAAAGTGGATTGAAGAAGGTGAAGAGGATAGGAGTCATTATTACATTTGTTGTGACGGAATTTGTAAGCTGTTCAGCTTTATGAGTCAGTTAAAAGCGAAAGAGAGAAAGAATGTAATATGTCAATCCACAGCTTCACCAAAGTAATTTCATGAGTTAGTGTTTTGCCAAGTGCCAGATGGCCAGTGACTTATCTGAGGGCTTAGATAATTTATTGAAAATCACATTCATTTGTTTCTATCAGATTCTTATTTATGAACAATTTGAGGTCTTTCTGTCTTTCTTACTGGGCAGTGAATCATAGAATCATAGAATGGTTTGGGTTGGAAGGGACCTTAAAGACCACCTAGTTCCAACCCCCCTGCCATGGGCACGGACACCTCCCACCAGACCAGGTTGCCCAAAGCCCCATCCAGCCTGGGCTTGAACACTTCCAGGGATGGGGCATCCACAGCTTCTCTGGGCAGCCTGTTCCACTGCCTCACCGCCCTCTGAATAAAGAGTTTCTTCTTAATGTCTAATCTAAATCTCCCCTTTTTAGTTCAAAGCCATTACCCCTTGTCCTGTAACTACACGCCCTAACAAAGAGTCTCTCTCCAGCTTTCCTGAAGGCCCCCTTTAGGTACTGGAAGGTCACTATAAGGTCTCCCTGGAGCCTTCTCTTTTCCAGGCTGAACAACCCCAACTCCCTCAGCCTGTCTAACAAATAAATGAGATTTTACAATGCCCTTGGCAGCTTTGCCCAGTACTTGGGCGGGAATTCATGGGGTAGTTTGAACTTGATGTCAAGACAGGATATGTTGAATGCACAATGACTTTCCAGTTCTGAATCATTAGGAGAGCTCTAGCTGAGAGTAAGGAAAAGAGTTGAGCTGGGCCTGACTGTTACAAAATTTAATTAGCATATCATTCAGCAGACATTGACAAGACCAGAAGTTCTCAGTTCAATAACAAAAACATGCTTCTGTGCAAGGAGAATTACAGTATCCCAAACAGTGATGTAGGTGACTGTGAGAAGGATGGAGAGAACAAAGGGGCTCTGTCTGACAACTGACCTTTCTTTTGCCACCCCTCCAGCTCCCCGTTTTTTTATTTTCCCAACTCTTGTTGCTAAAAAAGAGGTTTTGATTTCTTAGAAGTGTGGGACCAGCACTATTAATTGCCACAGATGCTAGAGGTGTGATACAATTGTATAGTAAAAGGTGGCAGTTCAGAAAGCTTAAAGTCCTGGACTAGGGATGAACTTTCAAGAACTGGGCACAGCTATGGAAGTTACTGGCCAGACTCATTAACTTCCATTGCTTCAGAGTTTACTCCTGAGTACATTCTTAAAAATCCCACTGTACAATAAAGAATATTAGTCAGGTTTTCTAGCTGAGATTTTCTCTAACTAGGGGATTTGAAAGAGAAATAGAAATGATCTTCACAATGGTCTGAAATGAGTCCAACCCATAGAAAGTGTAATTTCATCATATCCTGTATAACTGTTCTCTCTCAGCAATGCGCTTGTTGGCTGGGTGCTTGCCCAGCTGAACTGCACTCAGATAATCTTCAGTCTTGTTTAAACGTAGGAGGTGATGTACAAGGAAGGAAAGTGTAGAGTTAGGTAATTAATTACTCTGCTTTTTAAATTGCAGGTAACTTCTCTTAACTGTTTATTCTTTGGTACCGCCAGGTAAATAACACATTTGTTTCTCATTAAGGTGAAGAAACCTTAAACTTTAACCTTAGCTCCATATTCACAAAGATACTATCATCTAATAGTCTATTGATCAAATCAGTAGGAGTTAGATGACAGGCTAATACTGGATATTTGGAACAAAGATCTTTCCTTTGGTCACTGGGAAGTCAACAGCAGAGTATGTAATTGAAATCAGGCTCCTCAAGGCCTAAACTAATAACCTAACTGCTCGCCTTTTTCTCTGAAGTCTAAACAGCAAAACTGCAGTGAAGCAGTCCTAGCATGAGAGAAAGACATTGCATATTATTAGTGGGGACAGATGCAGGCTCTAAATCTTTGTAGGAACAGGGTCTGGTAGTTTTAGTATGTTAGAGTACACTGCTTATTTCACTGTGATTGTCAGTCCCTAGTGCTGTTGTTGGGCTTGGACATATGGCAGTAAGTGCAAGAAAACTGCTAATGTTCTCAAAAATTAAATCTTACACTTACCACAATAGACTACTGAGGGAAAAGTAGTTGAATTAGATTAACTCCACTGAATGTCTTATATCATAGCAAAAATACAAGTAACTGAAAAAAACCCCACAGTATTAGCTCTAATGAAGAGAGAGGAGTGGAGTAAATGTGCTGGCTCTAAAATTAATTATTCTAAAGGGCAGGGGGCCTAAATGGAAACTGTATGGCTTTCCAAAGCAATATCATAACCTGCATAACAGTACTGTGCCCAAGGGTAACAGGAGGTAACAGGAGGTAACATTCATTAGATATATGATTAACGGAAACATTGATAATGCTGAAGAATTTATCCTATAAAAGGGGGAAAAAAAAAAGAAATAGCATTATCAAAAGGAAGAGAGAAAAATAAGTAAAAAAATTTCTGCTCAGAGGGATGTATTAATTTACCGTTCTGTTGAATTTGTATTCTGGTACTGGTTTTAGAAGAAGCACTGTGTTCCAGTTTGGGGTATTTAGTGTGATATTTAATTTAAAGCTGTGATTGACTTCTGGAAAATCTAACAAGCATTTAGTTTCATTTATTAACATCTAAAGATGCAGTATTCATCATCAGTGGTTTTAATTAACGTTCCCCTTCAGTAATGATATACAACAGTTAGGTGACCTTGACAAGAGAACATTCCACACTATTAAATAATAGACATCCAAAAGATTATTTTGATTTCTGCCTCTGCCTGATTCAGTCCTTTTGCAAAACTTGTTCTTGGTGGAATAAAGCCATGCATGCAATGAGGCAATTCTTTGAATTTTAATCCATTTTGCTTTAACTTTCAAATTGAGGTTTAGTTTCCTTTGAGGGGGTTTATTGCTAGATATTGAAGGTCACTTCCTGATGAATTGGTTTTGTCCACTGTTTGCTTGTGCTCTGGAATTTTTCTCATCTTTTCCACATAATTCTTATAAAACACAGACCATAAGTTACAAATACTAGTAACTACACAGTACCTATTTACAAGACAACCTGTGTAAGTACTTCTCTACAATAGTTTGGAGGAAATTATTCACTGAACTTAACCAAGAGACCACAGAAAAAAATACTTTTGTCTGCCACTTAACATAGAAATGATCCAAAGGTAGGACAATGTTCTGTAAGGCTGAGAAACATTCAAGGAAAATATTTTTATGCTCAAGGATTTGATTTAACAAGTAATGTTTAACACGAAACTTCAAGGAGAGATAAAGATTAAGTATTACAGGAAGAGAACATTTTGTCTTGAAAATTTATTCTTTAAAGTATACACTTTCAGTCCATGATCAGTTCCAGTTATGAACAGTATGGGACAAATTCATTGCGTAGTTATTATTTCTGTGCTAGTCACATGGAATGGAGAAACTTTATTCTGGACACAAATGCATTGGTCATAATTTTCTTCTTAGAGTGGACTCTTCTGCATCTGGGTCCATTGAAAGGCTTGCAATAAAAACACCAAGAATGAGGAGACACAGCACTGGCTCCCCTGTGTTAAAAATAAATTTTCAAGCCTTCCACTTTCAATTTGCCCATCATCTGCTGAATAAAATGTATTAACGATTCCAGGCCAAGATTTGCTTTTAGTTATATCAGGATTTGCTTTTACCGCATTTCCCAGGAAACTATTTCTGAATTCACATAGGTTTTGCTCTATTTACAGTTGTTATTTATTTATCTATTTATTTAGTGGTAATGTAGAAATAGTAAAGAAACATCAGTGATGGTATTCACTTAATATCAGAATGTACTCTGTCCTCAGATTGCTCCTCAGCTTCTTTCACCAGTGGAATCTTTAACTTCTTAGATTAGCTGTAGAAGTTCCTGGTCATGTACCATGACGTTGCTTATTCTAATAGCCACCATTTCATCTTATTCTCTCTTAAAACAGAGGTGACAACTTTAAAGCTTATTTTCCTTTTGGCAGTGGATAATATGGCCTTTCTCCATGTCTATTTTACTCTGAAGAATGACTGTGAGCCAGATGTGGAATCAAGGAATGTACGGTGAAAGCAGTAGAGTTTTTTTTTTTTTTTCTACATTTAAGGCTATCTTGAATTTGACCAACTGAAATTCCTTCTAGTTTCTAAAAAGTAGATTTGATTAAAGAAGAAGAAAAATAAGGAAAGTTCCTTAGACAAACTATCATTATAGGGGACCAGGATATTCACATTCACAACATAGAAGAGTAGAATTCACCAAAAGGAATACTAGAGAAATTGACCTTTTCACATATACTTTAACTACTGCTTTGCTTTCAGAGTCTCATGAATTGAATTTGTTCAGGTCATGGAATAATCCGTTCCTTCTTGATGAATTGTAAAGTCAATATGAAATAAAGATGAGCTCTTTTTGCTTCTTAGGTCTTGAAAATGGCATTTCTTTAGAATCACTTGTTTGCATTTGGCTACACATCAGTCCTTGTTTTTGCTGCTTGCTTTATTAATGATGCATCAGGTGAAGAAAGTACTTTGGAAATTGCATTCCTAAATACTTTTGAAACTCAACCTCTGGTCATTTTCAATGAAATTAATCTCTCTATAGTTCTGATTTATAACAAGATTTGTGGGAAATGGAGAGGGCATCTTCTAATTAGTAGTCTCTAATTAAGAGGTCCTGTCTGGAATTGGTTGCCTGTACCCTTAGTGAAAGAGTGTGCTCAGGTGTGGGCTCTTTGGTAAAAACTTCAGAGTCTATAAAAGTCTGGTATCAGAGCAAGCTATTTAGTGCCTGGCCATCTGGGTTTAGTTGTTGAGAGGAGAAGGAGGTAAGTGTTGTAAATGTAATTTAGGGCTTTAGAGAATTTGGCTAAAGGCTATTAAAAGGAAGTAAATGATCAGATTGTTATTCTATGTTAGTAGTAATATAAGGGAAAAATATAGAAGCCTACAATAAAAAGCTTTTTGTTGACATATTTTACTTATGTTATTCTTTAGGTAACCTAAAGGTAGCATACAAGTCTACTCTCTTATCTTCCTTTATGTAGAATGCAGCTGGTACTTCTGATCTGGACTAGCTTCTTTAAAAAACGATGTATTTGTTTTCACTGGTTTCTCAAAAGCTTGTTTTTCTTTCTAAAGATAACCGTCTAATTCACTGTGACTTGTTGAACAAAAAAGGTTCAGTAATAACACACCTCTGACAAAAATAGTAGCAGGATTACTGTTTCTGTTGCAATAGTTTACAAAGTAGATTTTTAAATTGTTATTTTGAGAAACTAGCATAGTATGAGAATAAGTGAGAATTTTCTGTGGATTTGAGATTACCTAGGGCTATTTGAGTAGTTGCCAGCCTGCTGAACAGAAATGATTATATCATGACAATAGAGTTGCATGCTGAAAAGGATGACGGCATATGCATTCAGAAGACATACTGACATAGTGGTTCAATATTAGTTGAAAGTCTTATGTAGATAATTGAAACAAATCAGTTATCTTGTATATTTTTACCATGAAACCCAATCTAATAAGAAAGCTAGAATAGTTTTGTTTCATCTATTGAACATCCATGAAAAATTCTCCAAAATATTATCTTTCAAATATCTCTAATCAATTTTAATTTACTGTCTCTAATCTACTATGGCTTCTTATGCTCCTCAGATTTCATATAGAGGCAACAGAAATATATGAATGTTTGACGCTCTTTGCTCTTGTGAGATGAGGGCTAAGTGAAGGCTACTCCTTTGATCCATAGTAAGCAAGGGGAGTTATTTAGACCTCACTCTTCATTGTTAAACTTATAGTAACAGCTAAAGCATTCCTTAGTGTGACCAGTAGTTTACACTCATTCACAGAATTAAATAAAGACCAAATAAAAATGATGCAATTGATGAATAACACACCATGTGGCCTGTTTGTACTAGGGTGTCTACTCACAGCCCTCACGTGCAATCAAGCAGTAGAAAGACTGACATGGTGGTGGGTTAACTTCGGCCAGCAGCCAGGTGCCCACCCAGCTGCCCCTTATCAGCTGGATGAGGGGGGAAAAATAGAATGAGAAAAACTGTTGGGATAGACTGCTTACATGTTACTGTCACAAACAAAGCAGACTCAACTTAGGAAAATTTTAATTTATTGCCAATTAAAATGGGTAATGAGAAATAAAGATCTAAAACCATAACAACAACATAAACACCATGCTTTCGCTGAAAATCTGCTCCAGTGGGTGCTCTCTGTGGGCTGCAGTTTCTGTCAGGAGAAGCTGCTCCTATGTGAGTCCTCCACAGGCTGTGATTTCTGTCAGGAAAATCTGCTCAGAGGTGGGCTACCCATGGGCCTGCAGTTCTGTCAGGAGAAGCTGCTCCTATGTGAGTCCTCCACAGGCTGTGATTTCTGTCAGGAAAATCTGCTCAGAGGTGGGCTACCCATGGGCCTGCAGTTCTGTCAGGAGAAGCTGCTCCTATGTGAGTCCTCCACAGGCTGTGATTTCTGTCAGGAAAATCTGCTCAGAGGTGGGCTCCCCGTGGGCCTGCAGTTCTGTCAGAAACTTCCACCTGCGCCCTGGGCTGCAGTGTGGCTGTCTGCTCCACTGCAGCCTCCTTGTTGGGCCGCAGGGCCATCTGTGTGGGCACCTGGAGCACCCCCACAGCTTTGCTGACTGGGTTGGCCGGAACCAGCTGTGGCCTGCATGGTGCAGCCCCAGCCTCTCCTCACAGAGAGCACCCCTCAGTGCCCCCATTGCTGAAACATTGGCATCTATGCCCAGTACACCTGCATGTTTTTTTAAATAATGCAGAGAAGCATGAGACAAAAAGATAAGACATCCTTTTTTTGATCAGGTGATAGGGTAAGTGACTCTGAATAGTTTTTTATATCAAGTCTTTTGTCCAGCAAGAAATATCCAATTCAATAGCAGCTCCCTCTGTAATTCACTTTAAATAACTGTTTTTAAGATTATATTATGAATTTTAAAAAGTAGAATAGCCAAATATTAGCAGGACTATAGTAAGTTGAAACCAAATAAATATCTTGGGAGATTTCTGTGACTGATGGTTTAAAAACAGAATGGCAAACATATTTCCTAAAGAATGGAAATGGAAAAATATCATGCAAACCAATACAAATAGATGTGTGATATTACTTTGAGCATTTAGCAGCACCATTTAAAAAATAAAAAAGTAGGTGGTATTTAACTTCTGGAATTCATGGTGATTGATTTACCATGGTTTGTTTGAAATATGATCTGTCTATAAAGTAATAATTTGTACTTTTATCAGTCTTTCCAGACTTTTCTAAGATAAATCCATTTTTCTATACTTGAAAAAAAATATATAGTTTAATTACAGGAGGGGGAAAAAAACGAAAAACAAATAAACAGGTCTGCTGTTGATTTAGGAACTGCTTGAACCCTAAAGTCTTTATAAGGTTTGTCCAGCACAAGCACTGTTACACTGACTACCTGAAGATATCCAAGTTTATGAACATTGAAGTAGCTCAATAATTTTGTTGTCACTTGATGTAAACACTGTGGGTGAAACTTAGTTTAAAATGGCACCCTTTCTGCTCCCATTCCATTTTTGCACTCACTTTCAAGTTTAACTTAATTGCGAGTAGGTATTTCACCAAGGTATTTTTAATTGCCTGAACTTTTCATTGCAACAAGCTTTTAAGTATGATGTTCGAAGCAAGTGTACGAGATTGTATTCAAATGTATGAAAGAGCACTGTAAGAAATGTTCAGCAACATTACTGTAGTCTGCTTCCTGGAAGCAAAAGTGGCTGGTAATTGAGGTGTGGGATTAGGATCAATGGGTTCAGGTTTTGCTCCAATTTAAACTCATTGGTTAGCTTTAATAAAACAGTGAACTAACTACTTCTGCTTTAGTTTAGTTATCTGTAAAGTGGGCATGATAGCGTTCATCTTACCAGTTTTTTCTGAGGCCTCATGAAAAAGAATATTTAATTGTTTAAAATTGTTATAAAGCTGTACAGCGGCAACATCATCCAGAAGCGCTACAATAATTTAATAGATTCAATGTGGAGGGAATTCTGTATCTAAATGGCTTGACAAATGTACTTTGCAATGTAGATTTGAAGGAAGAAACTTCAAAATTTAGTTATTGTTTCTGTTGGAATGACACTTGAAAATGATTGGAACAGGACTATTCCAATTATAAACAGCTTTAGGAGTATTTGATTAAATATTAGATCTTTTTATGCATTCATGTAATTAAAGTGGCATATTTCTAATAATTATTTTAGATTCAAACTTCTGTTTTTAAAGAACTGAAATACATGATATCTTTATCATAACTTTGGTAGTTAGGAAAAATAACTTACTGCACAGGACAAATTAACCATTTTATGAAAGAGAATCTGTGGAAAAAGACAATAGGAAACTTAAAAAATTTACCTTTTGATGAATAATCTTTTTTGAAGCTTTTAAATGATGTCCCTACATGTAGGTTTGGGAGCATAAAATATTGAAAACGTATGCCCTATATTCTTTAGTCATGATTGCCTTCAAAATGTGCATAGTTGTGTCTATTTTGTTTTTGATTACTTTCTGCCAATGGTTGTGCCACAACTGTACTTTTTCTCGGGACACACATGGTTATTACTGGACTCTGCAGTAAGATTTTTGTAAAAGAAAAGCCAATTTTCTATCCTATGATTTTAAATCTAGCATGTACACAAGCTGGCCAGTGTAATACAGAGCAGTCATGGAATTATGCTTTCTAAAACCTTGTGTGTTTATGACCAGGGTCAAGTTTAGGATGAGGAAAATATGAAATAGTATTATAGCCACTGCTAGAGAATACAAACTGATCAATCACTCGTGTCTAGGAATTGTGACTATTGACGAAGCAGATCATCAGCTGTATCTGATCTGATACCATTCATTTTCTTTAGTTTTATAAAGGATTTTATCTAGCCATTAGAATTGACAATGTTCTTCCAAAAACATCTCAATATCTGAAGAAGTCTACATTCATTTTCAGCAATGTGTTCAGCACTCTGAAATCTAATTCAAATAGTTTAATTCTGTTTATAACAAGTGGAACTTCTAGGAGATTTCAGGTTTTTGTATAGTTTTAGATATTTGTATGCAAGTTATTTGGGTTTTTGTTATAACAGGATTCGTTTTCATAAACTTTCCTTGCAATATTATTAGTTTTTTCTTTATTTTAACTTCACCTGGCAATTGAATTTACCGACATTTTTTTCCATAACAAAAAACTCTTGGGAAGTTAAAATATTTCGCAAGGGATCAAGTGTTCTAACAGACAGTAATGAAACTTAGTTCTTCAAGTCTCATTTAATTAGACTAATCATCTCTTTCCACTTATATCAATTAGGCCTGCTGAAGTATCCCACCAAATTCATGTAGGAAATATTAGCAGGGTATATTTGACCTACAGCCTTAACAATATTATAGAAGCCTTTTTACCCTATGCTAAAGTCATAAATGCAACAGTTTTGTGATTTCACACTGCTGAAAAATAGTAAAATGAGCATCTCTAAACAGCCTCTGAACATCCATTTGGGTGAACGCATTTTTTTTTTTTTCTCTTGAAAGCTTGGCCTACCACTGCAACTGCTTACTATTTCATTTTCTTTACTTGGGCATTGTCCCTTCTCTTGCACTTTGAGTCCAAAACAAACTCAGTAAAATAATTAAATGGTTATTTCTCATAAATGATTAGAACTAATGAAATGTTTAGAAATCATTTTGAAGGTTTCTGTGTATTTATCATGAGCCAGTCTGCTCATCTTGTATAGATATGTGGCCCACACATGCATCCATTAGAGTAAATTCTGATACTGCCAATGAACACACAGGGACTGGTGATGTATTTTATGTCACTATCATAAAACAGCAATATAAAAGGCTTGACCTCACCACAGAACTTCAAGTCAAAACTTTTGATTAGGTATTGGTAGAAATTAGATAATCCAGCTTGCAATAAGTGTCATTCAGTGATGGGGAAAGATTAACACAGTAGGAAACAAATCTTTTATAATCAGTGCAAGTAAGCATCCTACTAGATAAGTAGTATGAGTGTGACATAGCAAAATATGTTTTATTTACTTCTGTATTTCCCTATAATGCAAATATATCATGCTATTTGTCACTATCATCGTCTCTTGACTTTAATCTTCTGTCACTCACTTCCTTAGCATTTTTTTCATGTATATTCTCTCAAACATTTGTGCTTTTATTTTTATAGCTCCATGCCATATATCTGGAGGTTCTTTTCTGCAAACACTCTTCAACCCACCTGTAGAATGACAGCCTGACATGACTTCTGGCTCAATATAAAATCATGGCAAATTTTTTTGACTTGTCCTCAGAGATGACTCTACTGCCTCTTTAGATAAAAACGCACAAAAGATAGCCTTATGCTGTCTCCTTTCTCAAAGACGACAGCTCTTTTATCTGTCTCCTCTGCTTCAGTTTTTGTTCATTTTCATATTTGCACAATTATTCAAAAATTTTCAGAGGCAGATTTCTGTCAAATGTGGAGTTTAAATTGTACCAAACCAGCTATGGAGCACAGTAACAATTGTACAGAAAAATGTCAAGACTAAGTAACCTCAATTTACTTCACAAAATGGTTAACAAGAATATAAGGTGGTTTTCTAAAATGCTGTCATTACTAACGACCTTGTTGGCTAATACCATCCAATTGTTAGTTTGTGTCTTTAAGGCATTTCAGATTCGGCACACGTGAAACATGAAGCATTGTTATGTAAACATGTTTTGAATTGAGTCGGAAACATCATCTGTAACTGTCTTCATCATTGCTCATTGAGATAGTCACTGAATAGTGCAAATAATTCCATTAAGTCACTAAGCTGTTTTATTCTAAGCCTCTGTGTAGGTTTTCAGGATACTATATTTTATTACTCTCTGTCAAAAGCTTTCAATTGTCAAGAATCAGCAAGGTAATGCTGTCTTCTTCATTTTGGAGGGTGTTTGCTAAATCAAAATATTACAATTATTCTAATGCACCTGTGACTGGACCTTTTACTTCTATAGTACTTGATATTTGACAATGGCACTATGTATACTATATAAATCTAATTAGAGAAGAGCCCTGATTACATAAAGGACTGGGCTATTCTTTTAACTTGTCTCACAAGATAACGATCTCTCATTAGACTTGTCTTTGTGAAACATTTAATTAATGAAAACGGGCTCTGAAAATATTAGCTAGCACTAAATTAGCTTGGATTTCCAAAGGAGTAGTACTGAGTCAAGGAGAAAAATAGCACCTAGGCAACCCCCATTCTTCATAACTTGTCATGCAAGAAATGATATTCACATTAAGTTGAATTACATGAATTATAAATAATATCTAACCGATGTATTTGGAGTTTTTAAAATGAATGGGGCATCTAAAAGTAATTAACATTGTTGTTATTTATATACGCCAGACCACAAAAAATTTTGTTAAAATTTCATTAAGAAATTGCTATGAACTAACAAGTGCAAATAAATTCAGTAGGAGAGCTAAAACTTAACTTTATTTTTTTTTTTGGTCTTTGCTAGCCTAGTAACTGAAGTGCTTTAAAAAGCATTTGCTTTGCTGCTGGTTTAAAAAATAAAAATAAAAAATCGTATATCCTGCTGGATTGTGTATAGATAGTTTATCTAATATGAAGGTTCTTGTCTTTGAAATTAGTCCTTACAGTATTGCAGACTTTGTTCATAATTTCTTTTCTGTGTCATTTCCTCCTTATGTAGAAGATGAAATGTTTAAAACACATTTTAAACAAGTATACCTTAAAAAAAGAAACTATTTTTACCAGGTAGTGATATATTTTTTTCTACAGTTGGGTACTGTATCAGCTTAAAAAAAAACAACAACAACAAAAAACACAACAAAAACCTCAAGCAGTCATTTATCTAACAGCTTCCAGCACTGGAAAATGTTTTTCACAGTTTTCCTTACTATTAATCCTTATTCTGAGAAACTTAATGCAAGCTTCTTCAAACAAGAAACTGAAAATTCGAGCACCAACTGAAATGTCATCTTATTGGACATTTTAATCACACTGGGCAGGTTTTATGATGTGCTGTATCCTATGTTTCTCCAAATAGTACAGTAAATGCTGTTTTACTGAAAAAGCTAATGGTGCATGACTGCCAAGTGGAGTTGAAATAGAAGAAAGCGCCATGAAGATAAACATGCCATTGAACATAACTGGCAAAACTGAAATGTTCATGAAAACTATTTTAAAAACAATAAATCAAATTTATCTTTTGCTGCATCTAAAAATTTTATAGCTTGGACTTGAGGGGAGTTTCATACTTTCTTCCTTAGGTTATTTTATAGCACTGAAGTATGTGCTTTGAGGTTTACGTGTGTCTCAGTTGACTGTATGAAGAAGCTTAAGCTTCCAGGTTTTGTCCTTTGATTTGCACACAGTTACATACCTGAAGGGACTGGCAGTAGGTGCTTTGAAGCTTATTTTGGGTCTTTTCCATCTTCATGAACTGTCTGATTTTGTCTGTCAAATAAGCAATAGAAGATAAGCTGAGTAGTTGTACTCATTGAATAATAAAGTCCACCCAAGTCAGTAGGACTGAAATTACCTGTTCTGGTCCTCAATGTTGTCTCATTGCTACATCCAATGTACAGTGATCTTGTGCACGGTCATTAGTGTGCAGGAATTAGGCTTTGTACATATGTTCCTGTGTTTTGTTTAGCAAGAATGAATTCAGGATGAATTCAATTTCTTTCAGGATGCATCTCCCAGAAGCACCTTTATAGTAAACTTCGTTAGTTCCCTGCCATCAAGACATATAATAGAGTTAGCAAACATACTAGATGTCAGACTGGGATACTATAGCACTTACTGCATGCCATGTAGCATCTTTTACATTCCCAGCATATGTATGTGATGCCTTTTTAGGGCTGGTATGTTGTGGGAAAGTCTGAAAGTGTGCCCTGAGACAAACAAATACTAGCACTACTATTAAGGCAGTTTTGTTGCTTTTCACTTGTCTAACTATTTCCTGTGAGTGATGATAATGAAAGTTGTATGGTTGAAGTCACATGTCTTGAAATGTAGTCACTCTGACTTTAGTGATGTCCCTTTTTACTAGGTAATGATTAGTTTGAATATAACTAGATAAACCAGAATCCAATCTAGGCCAAATACTGCAAGAGCTCCTCCTAATGGAGCTAACATAATGC
>VXAA01002329.1:194952-260320 GCA_013399115.1 Anseranas semipalmata
CCCCACCCACACACACACATAAACACAAGGAATTGAGGGGAAAAAAAAATTTAACCTAAGTGAAACAATGGTGCTCTGTGTTTTTATTGAAACAGCTGCACAGCAAAGTGCCATTTGAAACATATTTTTCAATATTTACTCTCCTATTCTTGTTCAACTCATTTTACTGGACCTTTTAAAGATTTTTTTTTTTTTACACATTGTAAAGCTCAATATAATTTTTTCATGAGAGAATTAGAAGGAGTTGGGAAAGCTATGAATCACTGTTGGGGGGGGAAGGTAGATGGAACTATTAACAGTAGAAAACTGTGTGTGTACATAAAATTCTCAATACTGAGGGACTAATCCACAAGAAATGCTATATGTGAAAGATGTAACTGCACAAACCCAGGATGCAACTTGGAGACAGCAATTTTAAGAGATTAGATTAACCTCTAGCGAACCTAGCTTGGGAAGACAGTGTAATTCTCTGTACCTTAACATCTTTGGTTTTTTGTGTGTGTAGGGAAGGGTTTGATTGTTTGGCTTTTTTTGTTATTGTGTTTCTTGTTTTTAACCCAATCATTGAAGACTCTGAAGAAAAAACAGAGGTTCTAAAAACAATTGTGCTTGAGGTAGAAATATCTCAGTAAGGCCCTATGGCTTATGTTTTACATAAAGTCAAACCTGAAGGTTATGGTGGTCCCATTGTACTCTGAAATCATTTAACTGTGTTCATTCATTTAGCTATCCTGCAGTTAAAATTGGAAGGACTTTGAAGAGCCATAATATGCTAACCAAACATTTCAACTAGGAATACAGATAAAGAGAAAGCTGCCACAGAACTGGGCAGTACTAAAATCCTTCCGTCACACATGCTTATGTCTAGAATTTTTTGACTGGTTTAGGATGAGGATAGTAAACCATGTAACTGTCCCCAGAAACTGATTTGTGGCATAATCTAAGATGGTGCCAAATCAGGTTGTTATTGCTGGTTGCTTTTTCTTTCTAAATGGCAATAATTTCCCATTACAAGCTGAAAAGCTTTGAAAAGTACACATAGAGAGTGAAGGCTGGATTTTTTTTTTTTTTTTTTTAACACTAGCAGCTGGCTGCCATTTGAGTGCTTGACTTGTTTCTTTAAAAATGTGATTTATTTGGAGGAGATTTTTCTGTGGCGCTTTGTTCCCCCTCAGGCTCTCTCTGAGCCCATAGCACTGGGAGATGGTGGTTAACGAAGACAGATGATGTTCCCAGCCCCCAGGCTACTGTTTTCATTTCTCAATACCAGCCTTTGCATCTAGGAGTGCAGAGCAGCAGAGATGTTTTCTGCCGAGAGCAGGGGCTTTGTTTTCTTTCCCAAGGGTCTTCCTTAATGGTAATGCAAAAAAATGTTTCTATGAGTTGTAGGAGCTTTAAAGGACGGTATAAGTTATAAATGCAATGTAGAATGCAGCAATGTCCAGCCTAACAAATGAATATGGTCATGCCATTTTCCTTTCTTGTACAGCTCCTGTAGTTATTCAATATGCAGTGGTGCTAACAGTGGGTAAAGAACTTGACTGGGTAATTGAGTTCAGCTTCTTTGAAGTCAGTGAAACTACACACGTGGGATACTTTTTCTCTTATGTGAACTCTGTTATTTTATTTTTTTCCAAGAGGGAGGCAGACAATGTATTTACACACCAAACATCACAATGAGGGTTTGGGACTTAAGTGAATGGTTGGAATTTGGCTTGGAGATTAATAAACTTATTTTTCAGGATCTCACTGTTGGCCACTTAATTAGGTCATTTGGATCTCTCACATTGTATCCCATTATTGGTACCTCAGTTTGGCTTAGATAAAGTCATGGTAGAATTTACTTAAAACAAACAAACAACAACAAAAAAACAGTGGATTTCTATGAAGTGATGTAATTGAATTCATTTGAGCTTCTCTCACTTGTCAACATGCTGGAGGGAAGGTATGCAAGCACAGATATGCAAGTGAATTCATTTAGAATGTAAACACTTTCATTTAGAAACATTACGTTTCTAATTGTTTTATACAGTGCAGGGTTTTAAAAAAATAGACGGGGAATTCCATATTTAAAAATAGTTACTGTTTTCTTTCATCTTTTCGTAGCTTTCGTTAGTTGTAGCTTTTCGTTTAGCTTCTCTTTTCCTGAGTCGTCTGCTGTGCTCTAATTGCATACGGTTTACTGCTATAAGAAAAGAACACCTCAAAAAAAATAAAATAAAATAAAAAAAAATCTTGGGATGGTTCAAGTCACAGAGAATAATCATATTTGCTCCCTTGAATCTAGACACTTCAAAGTTAAATTCAAAGACATAAGAGTCTTTGAAGAAGGACCATCTGAGAAATGTGAAGATCATTCTACCTGCTGTACTTCCTTACTGTTCCTACAGAGATGTGGGAAAGTTGGGAATAACATTACACATATATGCACGTAATCGTCTTTGAAGCATTAAATCCTTTTGAAGTTGATGGTAATTTGTAGCTGACATGAGCAGAATCACAATTTTCTCCACTTCTGGAATTCTATAGTGGAACAAGCCCGGGTTTATTTTTCTCTCCTACTCCTGAGAGGGAGCTCAAACTTAATAGGGTCATCTACTCAAGCAGCCTACTCACCATTGCTAAACGCATCTGTAGAAGGTTTTCCTCCATTCTTTCACACCCTGAAATCACTGTTTTAAAATGAGAATGTATATATTTACACATGTATATATGTTTATAGACAAAATGAGAAAAACAGTGAGTTCTGTCTTGTTCTTTGAGATCAGTGGTGAATTTCTCACAGGGATCACTAAGGCAGAAGGAAATCCAAATGAAATTGTTACTATATTTTCTGGCACTGCTTTCTTAAAACCTTGGAACTTTGTCTTAAGCTTCAGGAGAAGGTATTTGGAAAGGTTATTTTTTAATTCAGTAATTTTCTTTACAATGGAAATAGTTGGCAAATTTAAAACATCAAAAATGTTAGGTAAGATATCTTCAAGTAGGTCTGCACAAATAAATTTCACATTTATAAGATGCGCTGTACTACTCTGCAAGTTCCCTGCATAAACTTCTTATAGACTGTTTTCCAATTTCTGTCCCCATCACGTGTTAGCTCTTCTCTCCCCTTCTCCTTGTCAGAGGAGAGTACGGGGCTAGTAATTTTGAAGTTTGACATGACTGTAGCAAGCTGGTGTGCTTGAGCAAACTGGAAATGAGACCCATCGGGGTCCCTCTGTCTTGAACAGAAGTGACAAAGTCATAATACCAGAAATTCCCCTTCACTGAAAAAGCAAAGTTGAGCTATATTAATGCAGGAGATGAGGCTGAGAAAGGTTGTGAAGTCAATGGTGTTCTGCCTGCTTTGGGGCTGCAGGGAGGAGCCCCAGTATCAGCAGGGAATAGTAACAATTTGAAAAGGGTCGCTGATTGCTCAGCTTTGCCTAATGTATTCTACTTCAGACTATAAATAGAACAATTGTACATTAAACTTGTGGAATTATGAGCATCAATTACGTGTCTGGGGATTTCTGGTCAGGGGAAGATCACAACAGAGATCCCTGAATATGGCTCAACCTCTTCCAAATCCCCTGCCTTAATTTTGATGAGCTCTGATTTCCCCTCCTCTCCAAATATGGAAGTATTGAAATAATATATACTATTTCTTTGGGATCAAAGCAATGAAAAAGATGGATATATATTTAGGCCTACATATATACTCCCAGAAAGAAAGATAAGCAATTCTGAAAGTTGAGACTGCGATGCTTGATGAAGAGATTAGTACTCTCTCTGGTTACCATAAGTGACACCTTCAAAATAAGGTGGCATTGTTTAGGCTTAAGCAGAATAAATGATGAAATTGTTTATCAATGGTATTGAAACATCTCATTTCCTTCATCTAGATCCCCTTTTCCAATGGAGCAAAGGACAGATTTTGTAAGTAGTTCTTATGTAGGACTACTGAGATGCAGCTGGTTCTGAAAAAGATTCTTAGGTCTTTAAAAGTGGATGGAATAACATCTTCCACAATTTGTTGCATATTTTTAAAAGTAAAAATTCAGAACAATTAATAGCTAGGTAACCTGAAGTGTTGTTTCAAGAAGAAAAATTGATGTTTTTCAATGATTTAGAGATCAGAGACTTTGAAATCTCTCCATTCGGTTAAAAAAAAAAAGTTATCATTGCACTGACACTGTTACACCATCCATTACCCTAGTTTAAATTATTTGTCTTTAATGAAACCATAAATGTATTGTGAAACTCCACTGCTGTTGCCTATGATTGATGTGTTAGGGCTGCATTATCATGATTTTTTTTTTCTGAATCCATTCTTCATGACATATATGTGATCAGTTTAAAAACAAAAATAAATTCAAAATCAAGTTTATACAAGTACAAAGAAGCTCAAAGTGTCCCCCCCGTCCTGTCCCTCCCCCAAGCAGGCAGATTTTCACATAACCTTCCCTGACTTTCCATGAGTTCTTTCCCTCCACCTTTTCCCTGAAACGTTTCTTACCGGAGCAGTTGATCTTTTCTCCGGGGAAGGATTCTTCTTCTAGTCCATGCTTTTTGGTTCTGCTTCAGCCATTTTGACTTGCCCATTGTTTTACCCCAGTTTTGCTTTAAATAAACAAAGGAAATGCACGTTAAATGTGCAGTAGTGCCTGGAATTCTTGGGAGCAGGTGGCTTGTACTCACCTGCCCCAGGGCAGTGGGGATGAAGCCCTTTGGCCTGCTCTACCCAGCCTACTCCAGGCCCGTGCCCAGCTGCTGCCTCCCGCAGCTCGGCCGCTCGCGGGAGGTTCCTCCTGCTGGCGTTGCTGAATGGTGTGAGAGCAGGTTTCCAGCTTGGAGCCTTTCTAATGATTTTCCCTTCCGTACTTAGGCAGGACAAGTGGCTAGATGTTCTTCATCCCTTTTGAATTATGATAATATGGGGGGGAATGCAAGCCATTTCCTGTGCAGATCTTCCTGTCTCAAACTAGGTAAAATTATGACTGAAGAGGAGGAGAAAAAATGTAGTTTAGGACTTTTTATATATACATTACAAGGCAAATTGCACAAATTATCTACTGGGTTAATAACAGGTTTATTCCAGATCTTTTATTTCTAGTATTTATGGTAGTTTCAGGATAATCTTTTCAGAATTGTTTTGTTTTTGCGAAGTCCTTTCTTAACACAGATATCTCTTTAGCCTCACTGACTGAAGTGCTTGAGCATCTGTCTTGTGCCTGGGTCTTGTGGGGAGGGACAAAAGCTTTAAAAAAAAAAAAAAAAAATATTTTTCCAGGGAAACTTATACTTTAAATGAATTACACTGTTCAAAAGTTGACTGAAGAATAGGCACGTGCTGTGGTTCATTCTTGCCCTGTATTTTCTGTGGCTTGATTTTTTTTATTTTTTATTTATTTTTATTTTATTTTTTTTTTGTCCAGTGTGAGTAAACGTAAAGCACTGCTTTGGTCTGTTAGTCTTTTAACAGCAACTTTACATTCAGTTTGTGCTGGTATGAACTATGACTGTCTAAAGTGAAACTGAACTATAAATCGTTCTCTACAAAAAATAGTCACTTTAATACATTGTTAATTTTGGTTTCCTGTCTTTCTAGCTATGCAATACACTGGAAGCGTTTTCCTCACCAGCTATCATAGTAGTCTGAGCAGTTTTTTCTTTTGTTTTTCCTAGGCCTGTTTAAATCATTTGAATTTAATTATTGTGATTCAAAGCTGGTGGTAGATTTATAAGATGAATTTGCTGCAATTAAAGAAGCTGTCTGCTATCGTATAGACCCCTTTCTGTGCAAGTAATTCAATATTTCTTTTTAATTTATATTTCTTCAAGTCTGAGTTGCCTGTTAGTGACCAGAAATTTTTGCACGTTGTCTTCTTGGAAACTAAAGTAGCACTTCTTTTTTCATAGTACCGAAGTTAAAATGAAAAGTAAACAGCAATAAAAAAAAATGGAGAAATTCAAATACATATTTAAAAAAAAAAAAATAGTTTTCCAAGGAGCTACAGAAATTGTAAATAGATTCACCCAGAACTCCCTTGTCTTACTTGGCTTGTAGCATGCTGTATTTTGAATTGCAAGTTATTACAATAGCAAATCAAGATAGCACACTTGATATCAGTTTTTAAATATTACAAACTAATAATTCAAAAGCAAAAGTAGGAAGTAAAATACATATCATGGATTGGGTGTGTTCTAATGAATTCCCAAAGCAATTCTTTACAGATCTATAGCTTCTAGTATTTTCTTGATCAAGGAGAGAACATAAAATAATTGCCTAGCAGGTTTTGTATATGACAAAATGAGGAGATAGTAAAGGAAGCATAGTAAAGCTCACCAATACAGAATTACCTGGATTCTTTAGATGGTGGTTATGAAAGAACAACACACATTTTATTATGGTTATTTTAAGTATCTAGTAATATGGGTGTCCCATTCCAGCAAAATTGGGTACCGTCTGTGAAAAGTGCTGATTTAAGGATTGTGGTGGATTATGAACCGAGTAGGGTAACACAGTAGTCAGAAACACAATACAGTCTCTTAATGTAACTTCCTGGTGGTGACTAGATGGTACTTTACCCCTCTATTTGTTGTTGATGTTGGCAAGCATGAAGCCTTGGTAACAAAACAAGGTGTATGAGTATAAACATTGGGCTTTTTTGAGTGGTTGCAGTTAACTCTGAGAAAAGAATAGCAAAGCAGCAGCAGAAAACTCTAAAATAAGAGTTGTTAAAATGAAGTTTTGTGGTAGTGGAGCCATAGCTCACTGAGATAAAGGTCCTTTTCTTGTGGAAAAGGAGTAATAAGCTTTTAGGAAAAAAAAATGTTGCAAATGAATACAGCCAAATATGAATAGAATATGCTAATTGACTTGAGCTAAATGACCCAATTGTTGTTTGCCTGTGAAAAGTGAGGTAGCAATGTGAAACCTGGTCAAAGTCAATCATTTGCATCCCTCTTTCCCACTGTGCTGTTGACTGATTGCCCAGTAGTTTGTCTAATATAGACATGACAGGTCTGACATCCAGTTTTGTCTTTTCCTGGAAGAATCAGACAGAACAGCAACTAGAGTAAATGTTTTCAGGACATTGCTTCAAGTCCTAGGGACCAAAACAAACAAGGATGTTGTCTCTAATCTTTCTCTGGGTTTAATCAAAAAATTAAACATCCTCTTGAAGTAGCAGAGGGAAGAAGAATTTAGGTGTTGTGGTTATTTAGGTATTGTGACTTTAGTGGAAAAGGTGAAAGTGAAGTATTTCTTCTGTCTTTGTACCTTTTTGGCTAATGTTCTCTGGCTGTTTGTATATCACAGTCAGGTGGTTATCGCATCCAGTCGGTTGTCAGCAACACAGGGTTTAGTAAGAAAAATACCAGAAGGGAATGAACCTGAAGTTAAAACACAGAATTAAAGAAAACACTTGGAGTAAAATTGCAGTCTTCCTGAATGGTGGAGGGCAGTAGGTATGTCCTTTCTGCAGTGGTTATTGTTGGGTGTTGAAAGGGGATGGGGGTTGTTGCAGGTCCTCAACTTCTAATGGCAAAAACATTGGGAACGGTATGTCCTTCCCCACCTTTCTGTCAAGGGGAGAATGAAACCTACTTTATATTTAGAGAGCGTGTGCAAGTTATGTGCTGTTCTAATTTACATGATCAATCGTTATTTATGTACTTGTTTTCAGAAATGACAGCTAACAACTTGATTACAAGTGTAAATGCTAATGCAATAGCACAAAGTGAGTTTTAGCACAGGGACTTGTGTTATTGACTGGTTATAGGTGTACCTATTCCACACAGTCCCTGAGGCACCCTGGCAAGGGGAAGATGTTTGCTGATTTGGATGCTGATGCCTCTTTTGCTTGCTTTAAGTTCTGAAGGGGCCGAGGTATGGCTGGAACACTGTGCAACAGGTCCAGGTTTATGCTATTGACGATATAATGGAGTAGGATTTAAACTCCAGGCCTGGTTCAGAGCTGTGGTATAAATACTCTAAGCATAGAGATGCATCTTAAAAACAAGCTGAAAGCAGGTCACCTAGCTAAAACAAGAGCTTTCATTGATCTGAAATATTTCATGAAACTTCAGACTTAAAAATCTCATCATCAGAAACTTCAGAACTTGTGCCTATGGCTTCTAGCCTTGCGATGGGATACTGAAGGATCATGCACAATGCTACCGATGAATAGATATTCTAGTTTCACTTGCATCTTCGAACAACGATGTGATCTGTATTAACTATCTTTTGGAGATTGTAGACAGAGCTAATTTATGCTTGCCTCTTTATCTTAAAAAAAAAAANAACAGCGCAACTTGTATAAGAGTATTGTTTTGTCTTCTGAACATAGTTGGTTCTGAAAATAGTTGGGCCTCAGCTCAAACATTTCTCTAATCTGATTAGAAAACCTTCAAATGCAAATATTTATCCTGTAAACTTGTAGCATCTTTTACCTTTTTATTTTCTAATTGTATCTCTTCCATTTTTTTTTTTTAAATGCCCTTAAATTCTGGATTATAAACTAATATGCTGGAACTCAGGAATGCTAAAAAAGGTACCCTACAGTCTCTTGGTAACACAAATGATCTTAGTGCTCTAAGTTAGGTCTTAATTATAGGAAAATAAATGACTTATTTACTAATCCAGCGTACCCTAATTTGTTACTTTATCTCACTAAGAATAATTAAGTTCCATCCAAACATCATATCGGTTAATCCTGCCTAGAAAATGATCTCATTAAATATATGTGAGAAAGGTATTGTGTGTCAAAATTCTTTTCCTGGTTGAATAAACAGAGCTTTATTTGTGCTGCTGAGTAGGAACATCTTGAATTTCTTGGTGACACTTCAATTATGACTATTGATGCTACAATTAAGAGCTCAGTGAATCAGCACGGTAAGTCAAGGCCTTTCCCAAACTTTGTGTAGTTGTTGCCTTCCAGATTTAGTTTTTCCTTTCTCTCTGTTGTATGAGAACACATGGAAGAAGGGGTCTATCACAGAGGTAGTTCTTAAAGCACAGAAAATGATATTTAGGGCTGTAGTTTTCAGTCCAGACAGAAGTGATCTGAACTGCAGTTGTTATTCTATGCAGCTTTTCTGCTTCCTTTGAGGACTAAGCTGGTTCTTACAGACTAGCTGACCAAATTCAGAGCACAGAATGTTTAGAATATAGCAATTCAAATGCTACTGTGTGATCTAGTGAACAAATTGTTGCAGATGGAGAATTAGAGGTGTGAAAATGCATTTGGTGATTACAAAATATTTTTAACTCAAGAGATCGTTAACCCTATAGTGCATTTTTTTTCTTGTCATAATAGCTGTCACTAGTTTTGACCTTTGTCTGGAAAACTCAGTAAACCCACACTTTGCTTCAGCCTGTGTTTGTACAACACCTGGTGCAATGCAGAATGGGCTGTGGTTATGATACGAATAATAAGAGGAAGAAGGAATAATCTCAGGGATGAATTATGAGTCATTCACAAAGAAGAGGTGGCAGTTCCCACTTTGAATAAATAAATAAAAATATTGTCATACGTCTGGCACTCTTAATTTTAGAAACTTTCAGTTTCAGGAATAAGATCCTGTTCCTTCTATTAGTGGAAAAAAAAAAAGGCACATTTTACATATTTACATACGTTTTTCTCTTTGCATATGCTGTTTTCAATATTTTAAGCTATTTCAGAGATTCCTTTTGAAGCATGTAATTTTGTTGGGTGAAGCCATTTAATTTTTCATTCCTGGATGAGGGCAGCTACCTATAAGCTTCAGTAGATGGCTTTAGTATGGAAAAGCTGACTATTTCTTTCCAAGCCTGTCTTAAAAATCAATACAAGCAAACAACAACAAAAAATTCTCAACAAACTAACAGCCTAATTAGTTACCAAAATTGTTTTCTATGGCTTTTTTCTTTCTTTACATATCTGTTATGTGGAATCCTGATTATGGACCAATCTGACAGCTGTCACTCAAAAGCTACTTGGAGTGCGACTGTGGAAAGAACTTAGTTTTTGTTGTATGTTGAAGAAAATACCTTAGAACTAACCTTGATTCTGTTTTCTTTAAGTCAAAATTAGGAAAAGTGTTAAACTTTTAATAGTATCTGTGGTTGGCTTTTTAGTAATGTCCCTGTTCTGTAAAATAAATGCTCTCTAAAGAAAAATAGGGAAAGGAAGTCCCTGAAGTACAAATTTTCCATTTATCAATAAGTGTAAGGAATAGAAATAACTACTGTAAAGTATTTAGTTCTGTAACAAGGCTGGAGCCATTGCGGGTTAACATAAATTTTGAGGCCCTTTATGACGAATCCTTCACGATAGTGAGATTATCTGGTAGGGTGATGCAACAGCTGAGCTGAGATCACTTAAATCTATTTATAATGAGGGCTATAGCACTTTAATTATTGTGGGCATTCGGAAAAGACTTATTTTGGATTTCACAGAGTGGCAAGGGTCTGTGGTGGGGTGGGAGGTGGGGAGATTAATTTTTCAGAGAGGTTATACACAATCATTTTCAGCCTTTCAAATATTTGGAAGATTGTTCTCACAAAGCTTGGAAAGTGAGCCTCCAGTCTGTTATCTAGCAATCTTCCAGTATCTGAAAGGACAAGGTGGNTCTCATTTCTGATATTGATCTGTTCTCCTCTTTCCCTGTGTGTCTGGTTCTCCCTTCAAACTTTCTTTTGCATTGTTAATGCTAGTTTCTTGAAAACCTCTCATTTATATAATGACTGTTTCAACAGAACCACAGTATTGTCTGGGGGCTCTGGACTATATACTGTGCTGAGAAACTCATGTTCCTTCCAAGGAGGACCAAATGTCCTTCAGACATCTAAAAAAGCATTTCCAAAACGTGTACCGATCATCCACCAATGTGACGTACAATGACTGCTCCCAGACCAGTTTGCTTATGCGCTCCTGAGCAGTCTGTGAATTGAGCAAGAATTAGCCCTTAGAGGTTCACACTTGGCCTGTCAAAAAGATTTGGCAGATTGATTTCCTTCACTTCAGATCAGGAAGGGGAGTTTTCTGATAAGCAATAATTCTACCTTTAAAGAAAACATTTCACTGGGCCTATTAATTTGAATTTGCTATATAATATTAATTGGTCTAGTTAACTGGCTTGATTACTGCTTCATAATGGAACAGGTAGCATGATTTTCTGTTTCATTTTGTGAACTATTGCACAGACTTTCCTTGTTCTTGCCACTACCTTTTAAACTTTCCTTTCCTACTAGAGGCTTCTTCATTTTTTAACTTAGCATATTTTACAAATAAATTCCGATTAGTATCAAGTAATGTGATGTACAGTTAAGTATGCTGCTCAGTCACTCCTGGGTAGCCTCTCTTTTGTTCCTTGTCTCAATTTTCTCATTCAGAGGTGAACAGGATTTCTGTATTTACATTGTAGTGCTATAGGTGAAAATAAAATGGACACCACCACCAGTACTCCCTTTCTGCCTCTCTGGAGCTTTGCTTCTGATCTTCATTTTCTCCTCCATGACAGCAGTGCAATGGATTGAAGTCTGTACATCTTCAGCAGTAACTCCCAAATCCCTACCCTGGTCACTATGCAGCAGCATAGGCCTAAATCTCACATCAGTATCTTTCTGGTTTCCATTTGTTTCACTTTTCCAGTTCTGGCTTGTGGATTTTTGTGTTATTGTTAAATAAAAGGATACTACTTGTACCTGCACTTATCTGCTATTTCCATCATATAAGCCCAGGGAGTAAAATGATACTATAATCCACTTCAAATCATATTATAACAATCCTCATTAATATAGGCTTGGTCTTTAATCACCTTATAAGATTATGAAGATAGATTTTTGCCTAAAAAAAAATGCCACCCTAGTCATGAATAGGGCCACTGAATCTGGAATTAGGGCCCTAAAATCCTGTTTCTCTGCAGTTGAAAATGTTACTTTGCTGAAAGCCTCACTTGCATGCTGGAATCAGGCTGGGATACAGTTTTTATCACACATGACTCAGCATCGTACTCACAACCTGCGAGCTGTTTCAAATTATTCAAATCTCTGTTCAATGCTGAGGTGCAAAAAGCCCACAGCTATAACCCCCATAACTTCAAACTCTGAATGCATGAAGGTCTGAAGTTGGCTGGTTCAAACTGATTTTCCTAATTAGGGCTACAGTTTCTCATTAGATCTTTTGGCCAGGTAGGAGGTGATAGTGGCAATTATCTTGATTGAAGTGCAGGTTTTTCATTTTTCCAGATGTCTTCCCTCCAAATGAATCTGGAATTAAATTCAGTTTGAATTATATGTATGTTGGCTCAATTCCTACAATAACAAAAGTTTTATGATGTAGCTGGAGAGGGGCCTGATTACTTAGATAAAATCACTGCTTAGATCTTGGTTTCTCAACATGAACTGAAAATGAAGACATACAAATACAGCTAAATAGTGAAGTCCAGGAATGTACTTGAACATCTTCAGACTTCTTTATCAGGGGATAGGAGTTTGTTCCCTCTTTCTTTCTGCTTCAGCCTCTTTGAATCTTCCCTCTCTTGCACGTAGGGCTTTTTCAATTCATAGTACTTTTTTCCAGTCAAATCTCTAAAATCCAATACTGTGCTGCTTTTTTTTTTTTTTTTCTCCTCTCCCCATGGCAGGCCTCACTGCTCATCTTTTTGCCTTTTGTACTTGGTATCTTTTTTATTTTATTCAGGCAACACAAGAAAGACTTAGATGAATTTGTTTTATGTAGCAGAATATATCTAACGCTTACAATGAGTTTTATTAATTCTGGGGAATTGAGTTTTTTTCAGGTATTCATTTTGTGTGAACCACTTGGTACTGTATTAATAATACTACATTATCAACCTTGCATTTTAGTCATCATATTTAGACTTTCACATTTCTTTTCATAGCATATTCTATCCTTTATTCACTTGGAAATAAAATTCTTACAATTTCTCATCCATTCTTTTAGAGCAAGAATATATTGCTCAAAATAAAGTACATCTGTATTTTTAAAAGTCTGCAGAAAAAAAACACCTTGTGAGCACAGTCAGTTAAATTTTATATTCCGGTATTAAGCTATTTTTCATAGTGATAAATGAGAGCCTTACAGTCTATAACATACCATGTGGTGCAATTGTTCTTCTTCAGACTAGAGCAATAGTAAAATGATAGCCTGAAGTCCAGTTCCTGGATTCACAACTAACTGTTGTTAGTTCTGTTGGAGCCAGAACCTCCTGTGCTTCAGTTTGTGCCCGTTGCCTCTTGTCCTGTCACTGGGCACAATTAAAAAGAGACCGGCTCCATCCTCTCGACAGCCTACCCTCAGATATTTATATACATTAATGAGGTCTTGCCTCAGTCTTCTCTTTTCCAGGCTAAACAGGCCCAGTTCTTTCAGTCTGTCCTCGTACGACAGGTGCTCCAGTCCGCTAATCATCTTAGTAGCCCTCCTCTGAACTCGCTCCAGTAGTTCTATGTCCCTCTTGTACTGGGGAGCCCAGAACTGGACACAATAATCAAAGTGAAATCTCTGATCTTCCCTCACTTCTCTTCCATTTCTTGAGTCCGAGTAAAGTCTACCACATGGAGGAAAATAAGAATTTAAATAAAAAAATTCTCTTGCTGAAGATCCATTTTGGTGATGTGTCATAGGATATTATAGTGAAGAACAAGTGCTTTTAAAAGCTAATTTTTTTGTCAAATCCAAAGACACTGTAAAAGAAAAGGTGTTCAGCATGGGGTGGGGGCAGTAGCTTCTTATTCCTGTCTGCATTTTACTGTCTAGTTTGAATAGATCAGAGATGACTAAACTTTTGGCATTTAGGCCATATACAGTTGTTACAAGTCACAGCTGTGAGGCACTGTTGTCCCAGGACTATTGCTTTCTAATCCTGACACAGGTTGCCTGCAGCTAGTAAATATTTCCACATGCTCTTTGTGGTTTTTAATTCAACAGTCCCTTATGGCACAAAACAATCTGTCATCTCAGTTTTGTCCCAGGTCCATTCCCTATAGCTAGCCCTCACAACTCAGCAAAAGGAAGAGTGAGACAAAAGCAGGTAATTAAAGCTTTAGCAACATAGAGGGAATCTGCAAGGAAATTCTAGTTAAGGTGTTCCAGTAATATCACACAGAACTGTATTCTCACCATTTATTATTTCAACAAGTTACATTGAGAGTGGGGAAAAAAAATCAAAACTCCATTTTTGCCACATGGTCTGAGACCCAAACTCATTCAGACAACCCCATTTCAGTGGTTAACAACAGATAAGGATGCGATACCTGGTGATCAAGTGCTCAGCCATCATCTGGCCACCTTAACTTTCATAGTTCAAATGACTTGACTCTACCTAGGTAAATATGGCTTGAAAAACAGGTTCACAGGAAAATCTGAAGACCTTCAAACCAAATATACCTTTAAGATGATAATTTTATGGAGAAAGGAGGAAGAAAAGATGGCAAGTTAGAGTAGCAAAGCAGAATGTAGAGTTCTGCACCTATTGCAAGTTGCACTAATCCATTTAGAATCAGGCTTCCAGGGTAGGTATGTAATTGATTAACACGTGAATAACTTGCTGGTTATCTGCATGGGAAATTGGAACCAAGATCTGGGGTTACTCATGGGGTGCTGCTCTAGCTCATTTAACATTGTGGTAGCAGCTCAGGCCACAGATTTAGAGTTTCACCACAGCTGTGCCTGTGTTCAGTTTACTCAGCCAAATGTGTTTGCAGCAAATCAGAGGTGTTCTCCAGCTGGGCAGATGAAATGGGGTTGGAAGGTACAGTGGCCACAAGTGTTGCCATGCCATTATCTCAGTGGCATTGTGTGGTTATACTCAAGCATGCTCTTTTAGGTACTGAAGATACCTCAATGTACCAGGCAGGAATAAACACCAGATCAGAAAAAAAATTACTTTTAGAGTATCTTATACTTTGTTATCAAAATGCTGATAATTACAATGAGACAAAATATGGAAGATTTTCAGCTTATGTGGTCTGCTGCACCAGCGAAGCGTACGAAAAGATATTAATAAACTTATTAGACTAAATTTAATAAATCAAAACTCACTATCTTAGCAGTTGGTGAGTAGTGGGATGTCGTATCTAAGCTTCTAGCATTTTTTTTGAAATACAAATATTTAATACTTAGCTATTTTCCCCAAAGGACATTCTGCCCTTGGCTAAGTCCTGGAGATAATGCAAATTTGTCTAAGGGTCAGCATGTTTTGCACTTCCTGTAATGTTAGCCATAGAAATATTTTAGTGTATTTTGTACAGATATACTCTACCATTTTTTTTTCCCCTGAGCAAATAATAATTAGGAGCAATGGAGAAAAAAAGAAAAGGATATCTTATGGGAAGTCACAAAGAATAAGATCTTTACTGAAAAGCAGCTTCACAGTATCATTCTTGGAAGACTCCAATGCCATAAGGCAACTGGTTGTATTTAGTGATCTTCTGCATCAGTACTTTTGCCTTTTGGGCTCCAAGATTGATTTTCCTCATCTTGGCATATCTTTACAGCTGTGCCCCTCGACCTATTGCACTGCACTGGCCAGTCGTGGCATAAGTAGCAGAAGAAATGCAAGTCAGACTGGTGATTGCTGGGGCTTCAGGGCTGGCAGCTTCCTGAGTAAACAGAGTGGGGGCAGATCTTTTGAAATATATTACAGCTGGGAATCAGTCACCAAAGAGGCAGTGCAAACTTAGGAAACTTTCCTCTTCAAGAAGAAATCCCCTGCAAGAGAGGGGATGTGTCTATCCTCCAAGTGCACAACTCAAAGTAGTTTTGAACATGTGAGAGCTATCTGTCTCAAAAACCTCTGATTTTTTTTTTTTTTATTATTATTATTACAGAGGCATGCTGGGATAAAAAAGTCTCCATAAAATGTATTCCTGTTTTATTTAAAATAATTTCTTAAAACTGTCTTAGCCACGCTATTCTCCTGTATACTACTCTCTAGTACTGGCTACGCTTTTGGCTATCAATAGTGCTTTCCACTGCTGAGACTTGTAGTATGCACAAACCTAGCCATTACTGTGGTGAGATTTCAGGCTTTTCCTCCTTTTTCTAATTATCTGCCTCTTGCATCTTTGTACAGTAATCACTGCTGAGAAGTCCTGATCACTCTCTGCAGATTCTAGTTGCTGTCAGAACTAAGAGTGACAATACCTAGCTGATAGGTGAAATTTTTTCATGGCATAATCTAGAGTTCCCACAACAAGTCTGGGAGAGCAGAGTGAATGGATCCCTGCCTGATTTCTTCAAACCTGGTAAACAGCAAGATAATGCTTCCTCTACCCTTTTCATTTGTTTAAAGAGGGAAGTGTGAATTCAAGGCACTTGTAAGCAGATCAGCAACATTATGGAGTTAATACCACATATAAGAATTTTTCAGTCATGTGGGATAGTGGTTTCTGTGAGGCCTGTTTGGAACTAAGAGTGGGTACAGGACTGCCTCCTGCAGCCCTTTCCAGCCTTATTTTTTTAAAGGTGCCCTTGTGATGGGACCACAGAGACAGCCCTATGCCAAATCTTTGGATTTTCCACAGAAACCCTTGGCTGGCACGATCCTGCCACGTGCCGGGTCGCTCCTGCAGGGAGCCCCTTGTGCTGCAGCAGGAACCGGCCGGGGGAAGCTGGGCAGCGCAGTGGGCAGGGGCATGGGGCCCAGGCTGCTCAGGACTCCTGGGCTGGCTCCTGCCGAAGCCCTGCCCTGACCAGGAGTCACGAAGCAGAGGATCTGGCAGCTGCGGCATCACCTCCTCCCCTGTTATATGGATGCATGTCCACTGCTTGCCAACCTCCCCTGACCCATATTGCGCTGCTCCACCTCTAACTTTGCAGCCTTCTTGTCTTCAATTCCTTCTGGTACTGTATAGGCAAAGCTTCCTCACATCCTTGTTTTTTCCTTGTGAACATTGATGAGAATGGTGTGTCCATTCCCCTAACTGTGCGAAGGGTTTGCACCCTCTCTGTACTGCCTGAAGTAATGGAACAGAAATCTCAAGCACGTTCTTCCCTGTTACAATACAAAAAATAGTAATAGTAGAAACAAGGTATATTTTTGGTCTGGGAATGGGGACAAGACATATTGCAACTCAGTTTCTGCTGTGTTGGTATTCTGTTCAAGCTGCTGACCTTGAAGCAAGTTCTCTTTACTTCACTGATGCACGCTATCCAGGCACAGTTATGACGTGAAGAGAAATGGATGATTATTTGCCATTTGCACTGACCATGGTTTCAGATATCATCAGTCTTTTTATCTTTTAAACATGCATTCCAAGCTATTAAATGCTAGGTATAATAAAACAAAATAATAGCTAATAACCCATCTAGCTTGCCTGCAATACAGAGGTATAATTGCTTGTCTGACACTTTTTAGAGCCAATATTTACCTTTATCACTGGTAAGTGTCTCCTGAGCCTCATTATTCATGTAATTCCCATTAAGAGGCAGTAGTAAAACAGCCTATTGTCTTACAACTCTTGTTGTTAAGTACACTATGTTTAGTAATAAATGTCAGATCGTGCTATACCAGAGAATTATTATTATTTCTTATCTCTATACATTTATAAATAAATGAATCATGTTTGTTTATAGACTTCTTTCCATTTACTTCTTGTGTTAGCCAGATAAAACTGCATTTCTTCAGGTGAGCTTCAAGAAGTATGACCACATACTTCTTCCTACCCTTTGAACATAAGGCTGTAACAAAATTAATATTCTTGCTTTTTATATTTTTTACTTTGCAATGGACCAAGAATGATATTTAAGTATTGAAGTATAAATGATGGCAGTTCTAGAGTAGGATGAAAGGCATACTTCACAAAACTGAGTTACCGTAACTTGTTATTTCTACTTGCGTTATTAAGGTGTGGTACAGGAAGATAACTAACTTGTGTCTCTGATTTGATCTGTGGCTCCACACAGTTCTGTGACAACCCTCAATGTGAATTTCAAATTCTGCTATATAATTAAAAAAAAAAAAAAAAAAAGCTTTGATAGTAGTGCGAATATAACTACATTTTTTTTTTCTTTGGAACATGTGTTTGTGTGGCATGCCAGTTAAGTATCTATGGTACTGTTCCTGTGCCTGCAAGAGTAAGATTTTTAGCCTCATGCTCCGGAAAAATATGGACTAAGAATATTATCAGCTGAACTTGTTGAAATGTCTAATGCTTTTTTTCTTGCTTTCTGTTACTTTTTTTTTTTTTTTTTTTTAGTGGCATAGTGTGCTTTACAAGTCATTCTATGTATTGCTAGAAATATCAGGTAAGGTTTTCAAAAGCATCCAACACTGGTTTTATTCTGCTCTTATCCACTTGAAAGAATTTTTGTTGTGTTTTATTAATATATTTGCCAGGAGAAGAGCAATGCTGTCTAGCAGGTTTGGGGGTGAGAGGGTGCAAAGCTGTTGATTGTTGGGACTAAAGCTATGATAAACATCTGAAAGCAAATTTCTAGTTTACCAGATTTCCATAATAACCACAATCATCTTTCTTTACTGTCTCAGTGTTATTAAAATTAATTCGCTCAACTTTGAAACTTCTTATGTTGGGAGTTGCAAGCAAAAAATCCTTCTATTCAGAAACGAATAGAATGGAAGCTGTCATTTTCAGCCCTGCCGCCTATGTTGGAAAATAAGGCCAGGGTTAGAGGCATTTACAAATGAACATAACCATTGAGATTCAGTGACTCGATGACCAGGGAACAACTCCTGTGCCTTCTTAGAAAGGTGCTAGTGAAATCGTGGCTCAGAACCTCTGGAAGCATCTTGTGGAACTGCAAAAAGATTCTCCTCTTCTGGGAATCTGGCTGCAGCTTTTTTCTGGCATTTACATATGGATGTAAGATAAGGGTACTCGGGTGTGAAAATTCTGGCTTTGCAGCTATCTAAATATATCAGTGTATATATATTACTCATAATACCCAGTGTATCCTTTTAAACTGTTGAAATGGGATGTGTTGCTCTAGTCACTGCATTTGTTTTCTGTGCCTTCCCGCAGAAGAAACACTTAGGAGAGAGGATACTCACGAACAAGCTGGTAAAGGCCCTGATGACCCAAGAACCCATTTTGCTTGGTCTAAATTAGCCCAGTTCTTTACAAATCAAGCAAACTAGGGAGGAGATAATGGAAATATGCAGAAATCAGTAGGCTGACTTACAGTAGGTGTTGTCTTCAGAATAGCTGTACATAGCAATTTTTTTTTATTTTTTTTTTCCAAAGCTTGCTTTAGCTGTCTGGTATAAATGAAGAAGCAAAATCCTGTCCAGCCCTCAGTTTTACATTAATCTGCATATTATTTTGTTGTATCCATGAGGCTTAGATGAGCACTATGTGTAGTTAAAAATTATTTCATATTGCCATATTAGAACTGTTTAATCTAAGACTCCCACGCTGTTATTTCCTGGGGTATGCACCATTACCTTTGGGAACTGTGTCGCTCATATCTCCATGCCTGCCTTAGCCCCTCAGACAGGAGAGAAAGGAAGCTGACATTGAGTTTCATGGATGGCTTTTTTGTTTGTTTTTAGAGAAACAATATCAAAGAAAAAAATAAAACTGAGGGCTGCTGAAAGTAGTGAAACTGTACCATTTTCATCCAAAAACTAGATGGCTTCTTAATTTAGTTGATTATAATTTGTTCAAAAATATTGTTTTTCTGAAACTTATGTCCCTACAGCAGGTCCAACCAATTGGCAGAGATTTTTTACTATGGCCTGTATTGCTTTTTTCTCCTATTGAAAAGGTGCATTCATTTAAAATGGTTCTTGTCTGAAATGATTTTTTTTCTGTGTTTTGTAAGATATTTAATTAAAAAATAATAATTTAATTCAAGAGGAAAACAAGGATCTTTCCATGGTAGATTCACTTGATTTTATTTGTGGCTTTAGATGACCATAAGATTTTTTTTTTATTTCATTTTTTGCTGGAGTTTTTCATATCCTTGTGCAAAACTTTTTACATTAATATATATGGCTACAATGGAGAAAAAGTCCTAGAAGCCTACAAACCACTTATTTAGGAGTGTTGTTCTGCTGTTGCAGGCAGTAATGGAATAGGAGCTTTGTTTAGGCATCTTTTGTTTTTAAGAAATGTACATTAATCCCCTAGCAGCTAAATTATTTTTTTTCCCTGTGCAGCTCTCTAGTCACTTAGTATTTAAGTAGATGATGGATACATGTAAAGCTGTTGTGTAGCAAAGATGGTGCGTTCTGGGCAGTCATTACCAAATTGCTTCTGGACAAATTCAGTATCTTAGTCCTAGTTTAGGTCTTGGGGAGTTTAATTGTCTACTTTGTATGTGAAAGCACTTGGAAAGAAATTCATCATATCTGTTTGCACTGAAATGTCCTTGTTTGGAGCCAGAGTTCACCACATACGTCTTTCTTCCCTTGACAGCACATGCAAAAATCCATGTTATTTGTTGGACAGTCTGCAGAAGGTTTTTGAAGGGTGAAGTCTCTAGTTTTTGGGTGAAATTCGTGTAACAGACAGCTGTGCTGCAAGTGTAGAATCTATTCGGAGCATCTTGAAATGCCCTAGAGCAGTTTAATGAAATGATTTTATCAGCAGTAGTGAAGTCATCCTGCCTGTTTGGATGTGCCTGTAGCCAGAGAGAATGAGCCTATAGAAACCTGTTGTTTGGAGGCTTTTACCTCTCTTATTGTGTTGTACAGTTTGTAATCAGATGTAACCTGACAGCAACAGCTTGACAAGCTGATAATACACTTCACTTGCAAAATTCATGTGCTAAGAAACACATTTTTATTTAATCTATGTCATCTTTATGCATCGTAAGTTGTTTTTTTTTGTTGTTGTTGTTGTTTTTTTCCTCCGGTGGATCTGCTATAGAAAGTCTGATGAGATCTTGAGCTTTTATCTTTTAAAGTGTGGCTGATGTTTTAACAGCCTCTAAGAAAAAGTTAAACTTTCCCCAGTCACACTAATTTATTTGAACAGTCATTTGGATATAAAGCAAAGGCTGAAAGAATTTCTTATTATTTGCTCCCTGAAGCATGTGCGCCCCATTTTCTGGCTATTAGGGTGTTTCATAAGCTTTTATTATTTACCATATTGGTGGAGAACAGAGGGAGTTGAAGAGGAAAGGAAATCAGTTTTTTTCAGGTCTCCCACCTGTCAGTCCAAGCAAAAGAATATCATTAAGAAAGTTCTTGTGGTTTTGCTCAACTCTCCCAATATTAAAGATCCCATCGAAAGGTCAAAGATTTTCTTCACCTTTGTTAGACCTGTGAATAGGTGTGGCTAATACACACGCATTTCTGTGACTAAGACTGTATGAAGTTTGGCTGCCTTTTGACACTGACTGCTTGGGCTGTTGAACCAAATGGCTGCGTGTTTGCTGACGGATGTTCAGCTAAGCTCAGGTGGGAGCTTTGACACCGAGTGAAACACTTATTCACTCAGCCAGTCTTATTCAGCCTGCTGTAATCCTGGGGCGTTAAATGTAGTAGTCTGAATTTACCACTTGTGATTCTGATAATGTGATCAAACCCAGGAAGGCCGAAACAAGCAGCACGCATGTCAAAAAAGGTCTTTTTCTGTAACCTAATCATTAGGTTATTCTGGCCTGTGGACATCAGACTGCTCCATCATCTCTCCATTGCCACAAGAGGTGGCTTATGACTGAGACACAAAACATTTTATCGTCTGCCAATAAGAAGGGTTACAGAAGGAGTGAGGCACCAGCAGTTTTCAAACTGGCCTAATCTTGTTCTACTGCATTCTTTCAGTAGCTTCTAGGGATGGTCCCAGAAAAACTGGAGGATTTTCTCCTGCTGATGTAATATCACAGAGCAAACAGAGCAATGCCATGTCACGGTGTCATGCTGGACTGTCTGGTGACTGAATCTGCCATCTGACAGAGCTGTTCTGCTCTGTGAGGATGAATGGTGCTGTATGTTTTTCTGAGTCCTGTTGCATCTAGTCATTTTCACCCATTTTACTCAAAATTCCGCCTAACAATGTGTGAGCAGTGATAAAGGAGACATGAGAGTCTTCATGTATGCTCTGCATCTGGCATGTGAACACAGGAGGTGGGTGTTCAGTGTCACCACTTCCTACTCCTCCAGGAAAATCCTGCATGGGTTTCCATAGGGATTCAGCTCCAAGTAGTTAGTGGTAGGAGGCAAGGAACAGGGATTCAGACTGCATTATTCTCACTCAAAATAGAGGAAAGCAGAATAAGTTTTTTAGTATTTGAGCCCATATTAATGCTATCTTTCCTTCTCTTTTGATGCGTACTTTTGTGGGACTTGATTGCTTAAGAACACTATAAATATTGCTATATACACTTATGAGAGTCTTTCCTGCTTTGGATCCTTTAAAACTGTCTGCCACTGGTTTTTTCTCTTCCCCTATGTAAGAGCATGAGGCTTGTTCCCAGGAACCTTCCCAAGAAAATCTGAGGGTTGAATGCGCTGGAATGACTTTTCAGAACACTATTTGTATTCTTCTATGAATACCTTATGTATTATTCTATGTGGAAAAGAAAGAAGACTTGAGAATTAAAAAATTGAAGTTATACATACACTTGTCTAAATGCTATCCCCGCAGCTCATTAAATAAGTGAAATAGCATTATTTTATATCACCTGAGGTCCTGTCCTAACAGCTTTTCTTAGATGTGTATTTATATGACATCTATAATAAAATATCCACATCTTTACTCTTCCTCTCTGGTTTATCTGCCACTTCAGTTGGGAGAGAGTGTATTTTATTCTCTTCCTACCCTATATCATATTCATCGTTGTGGTACTAAACCTCACCAGTTGTTCATCAGATTCAATTTATTGCTTTACTGGAAATACATTATATAGACTGAACAATACTTTTTTGAAAGTCAAATCAGATTTTGGAAACATTCCTGTTGAAAACACTGAACAGAAAATTACATCCATTAAACTGCCTTCATTACCAAATCCACATAAGTTTTTGAATGAATAGCAGTTTATAAAGCAATGTGTTGTAAAAAGCAGTAACTAAAGAAAACCAAAGTAAAACATTCACTTTCATTATTGAACATTTTTAGCTTTATTATTATAATAGAATTACAGTCTGACATAAAATAAAGAGCTTTTGCTAAACTCTGTAAAGCAATACATGCTTCTGCCATAAACAACCTCTATTAGATTTAGGTTTTATTGCCACATCACTGCACTGAGGTGCAATAAACATTCAATGTCATCTTTTTAAAATTATCCCAGGAGTAAACAGAAACTGTCCTCTATAAGAGTGTATCATTATTTTCAAGGAAGACTTACTATTATTACATGGTTTAGCAAAGCACTGTAAAAAAGCTACATAGAGAATACCTTGTCTTTGATAAACTCTGCAATCAAGTTTGTACAGTATAATACTATTGGCATAGACTAACAAACTAAGAGGTGATATAATGCAGTCATTGCATAGCAAAAAGCAGACTAGTTAAGTAATATTCACATCTAATGTGCAAAATGCAGACCAAAAGGTAGCTATGAATTGCTAGAAGGATAAAATGCCCTAAATGAACACACTAGTTTAACGCCAAAAATAACAAGATAAACAAGTACACTGAAGTTAAAGAGCCATAGTTTATTTTTTTCTATACATATATCTACACATGATACCAGAAGATGAAAACATCCCCTTTTAATAAGCTCCAATCAGATAACTTATCAAGTTTAGACAGGACTAAACATTAGACAATGAAGCATTTAAAATAAATAAATAAAACGTTAACTATTTCCTTTTGTAGATAGAGAATGTTGACTTTCTGATTTCTTGAGAAGGTTTATAAAACATTGCCAGAAACATGACTATGAAATTTGATTCTCATTAGCTGTTTCTCTGGAGGCTCGTATAGTATTGTTTTAAAATTCATTCAATACCATGTATTATGCTTTTTGAATTGATGCTTGCAAATTCCCACCATTCTTCCCATCTCTTTGAAAAATCCTTATCTGAAATTTTATTTCTAAGAATCAGCAATAGTGATACTGTCTAGAAATTTTTTTAAGGGAGCACAGTACCTGCAAAATGGACATCTTGTATTTAAAGCCCTTACATATTGTTCCTACAAATATATTGCTACAGTAAAAATGAAATGTTATAAGTTTACTCAATAAAATCTATTTTCCTGTACATTCTTTTGTGTATGACTTTTTGTATTTAATGCTACATATATTACATCACTTATTATAACAGTTATGTATCAGCAAATATAGCAGTAATATACAGATGAACTTCTGTCTTAACAAATATTTCACCATTTTTACCTACCAAATATAATCCCATACTTTAGTATTTATGCATGACCTGAGCAGACCAGTCATTAATCTAATAGTAAACATTGGATGACATTGTCAAATTGCAAGCTACTGTACACTTAACCACTTCATAAATGGAATTAATTCCAAGCACTTTCTGTGTATTTTTTTAGGCTTTCCAGAACCAATATTTTTTTTCTTCATCTAGTCTCTAAATATGTTTTATTGAGCATTTAACAACATATTAAGAGCTAAGAGGTGAATCCTAAACAATGTTTTAAGAACAAAACTTTAAAAAAGTAAAAAAAAAAANATGCTGCATATTTACATATATTATTTAAATACTATATTTTGTCTTTCTGCTATCCATAAATTTCAGTCTAAAGCTTTTTTTTAATGTATCATTTTATAAAAGAATACATTCAACATATCTAGAGCTTGCAAATTTTTTTAACTCTCTAAAACATAGTGATGAATAAAAGCTATTTGTAAAAGCATCCAGGATTTGTTTGGATTACACAGGAGACAGAGGGGACTTGGGATCTGCACTTGGATGTGCAATTGGTTTTGAATCTAGTCTAATGACAACTGAATGTTTAGAACAAGATTGCAGTAAAACAGCAGATTAAAGCATTTGTTACCATTAGATCGTATGTGCTATACAGTGATAAACTGTACCTACAGTGAATAATTTCCTTTTTTCTTTGAAGACCATTTAATATTATAAGTCAGGTGGTTTGGAATATAGAAGGGAAGAAGGATTAGGAAAATAATAGATCTTATGGGAGATTCAGCAAATGGAAAGCTTTACATCCTTGAAAGGATTATAAACAGTGGTTGAATGGTACAGTATAGTATATGCAACATGGACATCATAAAGAATATTTTCCTGCTCCTCACAAACCATTGAATAAAAATATCTCTTTCACATCCATATACAATATCTCTTGGGGACAGTCAGTACTAAGGTACCTACAAATGCTTTCCTTTTTCAATACTAGAACTTTCCCTTTTTAAGAACCGGTTTGTCTAAGTATATAGCTTATAGTGTTCTCTCCCTTGGACACAGGGTTTTTAAATATACAGATATATTTTACTTCTGGTTAAATGAAGAAACCTTTATTTTCTTTAAGACAGAGGCAATGAAGCAAATGGGAATTACTGTGTGTGAAAACTGGAAGCAATTCCCAGAGCAAAAGACAAAACAGAGCTATGTGAATAAATGAGGTTATTGGTGGGGAGTTGGAGCTTTTAGCTGGGGCTCCCGGTTTAAATAGGTAGCCCAATAGACTAAATTAAAGATTCCAAAAAGCAATGGGAAGGCTATTCTTGATAGTCGATCAATTTTGCTGACGCTGTTAAAAGTTTTCTTGGGTTCTGCAGGTTTTGTTTCTGGCTTAACTTCTTTGGGCTCTATCGTTGCACTTTTAGCAATGGTTGCCAGCCCAGGGTCCCTTGCAATATTAGGGGTGTAGCTTGTAGCTGCAGCTGTGTATGTGTTATTTTTCTTAATGAGAGGATCCTTCACCTTCTTTGGCTGAAGAAAGAAGAAAATATTTTACTTTCACTGTCTTCTCAGATAACATGCTGAAAAAGTACCATGAAATTTTGCAACAAATGAAATTTATACCACAAATTGTGATAAGCTCTAAGTAAGAAGTTAATGTCTGGGTACATGACTCATGCAAAATATTTAGGTGAAGACATAGACAGAATCATCTATCTGGATTATTTGTATTAGCTAAACCAAAGTATACGATGGATAAACTGTAACGAGGACTTGCATTGATAGCTAGGCTCACTGATACACAAAATTACTTTTAGTGGTAACTAGCAGTGATGAACCACTCAGAATTCAACATTCTTAATCAACTGCGCTACTTGACCAGGACAAAAACTTTAAAAGACACCGAATATCTTAATGTAGCTTTCCAATATTAAGACAAATAATGTTTTTTATGATGCATTCTAATACAGTTCATACATAAAAATATACGATAAAAATATCATAGTGACCATGCACTGAAAGAGTGAATTATTTAGTAATATGCAAAACCACTAGTCTTCTTTTTACACTAAGGATTTACACCAGAAGCATATGAATTAAGGAAAAGAAAATTGAAGTTCCTGTTTGAGTGTTACAACTGGGTCATAATGGATGAAATGTCATTCCGAATATAGGGTCTTAAATAGCTGTATGATTTTTTTAGCCACCTAGCTATATTGCTAAAGCAAGAATGTATTGAAAAGCTTTCAGTGGAGAAGAACTTACTAACTGGAAAGAGTATCTAGATTTTCAAATGGGTCCTTATGTTTTCTAGTATTCTACTTGCAGGGAAAAACAAAAGTTTTGATATGTGTGGGTGTCGGCTGGAATTCAACTGTTCCTGTTGCAGACAGTCCAAACCCTTCCTCCAGCACTGCACAAGGATAAATATAGACAAGAGATTTACTAGATGGATAAGGAAGTGTAAAGAAAAGCACCATTTATCAGAAAGCAGATAAAAAAAAAAATACAGGAACCTTAGAAAATCATTAGGTAGTGTTTGCCACAAAAAGGAAAAGCAAATGTTGACCATTTGGTCCTCTAGAAGCAAAGTGTGATTTTTACTACATCTTTTCATAAAATAACAAATATATTTGTTTTCAATATGCAGCTATACCAGGGAGGCAGATTTTTATTTATTTATTTATTTAATATTTATGACAGATCAACTATAGATTAATAGCTATATAAACAAGCCAGTAGGGTGGCTTTAGTATAAAAAGAAAAAGAAAAAAAAAAAATCTTGTTCAAGTGATGAACATTTAAGGGAGCAGAAAGGTTCCTGCAGGACACCTGAGAATGTGCAGGAAAGCTGAAAAAGCATCAGGACAAGTGGAAAGAGGCTTGTCAAAGCATGACATGGAGCCCCACGCAGGAAGGAAACATAGGCTGAAGTGTTAAATATGCTACTTCATAGGAAAGGGGTTTCAGATAGTGCCTGTGATGTAGGTGCTCTTTGTTTCAGGACAATAGTATTCAGCGAAGCTTGAGGTTAAGGAAAAGCTTCAAAATTTCTTAGAATATGTCTGCTGAATAGGAGGAACAAACAGCTGAAAAAAATACTCAGAAAAGAAAAAAGGCAAAGTCAAAAAGCTTTTTGGTTGTCTGTTCATTCTCTCCTCCTGAGCAGGAAGGCTGTTAACACACTTGCTGAGTACGAAGCCACAACTGTTTCCTTCTCAGCTGGTGAGCAGCTGTAAATCCAGCAGGGCAAAGAACCAGATCATAGCATTGTGAGAGGATAGCCTTCCTAGAGATACAAATTTCATGAGGAATCTGACCCACAGAAAGGCCTGACACCAGTCAGGGACTTCATACTTTATGTCAAATTCAAGTTCATGAAAAAGTACTATAACAGCTAATAGGAGCCCTAATTTTATTAATCGCTAATGCTTTGTTCACTGCTACTTTGCCTTGCTTGCCTTTCCTTAACGTCTGCAGATAATGCACTTTACCAGGTACTGGTATTTATTTGCTGCCTTATAACAAAGCATATATAAAGACCCTTACCTGTTGAAGAGTGCAAAACCATACACCTTCCAATGTTTTAAGCAGTGTTTGAACATTGTGTATTTACTGTTTTTTTTTTTTTTTCCTGAAAATATTATCTTCCTTGAAATAAATTAAATGGCTGGTTATAGTAACTTATGCTACTAGGTAGGCTATGTTAAAAAGGCAACATTTAATATTCAATGATATTGTTCTATTAATAAAAGCCATTTTTTAAAACAGGTATCATGAAGATAGAGGCACAACAAAGAAGCAAAGAAATGACTTTCAATGAAAGTACCAGCCGTAGCTGAAAACTCAATATTGACAAGCAGTTGTACAGCTCAATACTGTAAGTTTGTTACTTCATTTTGTTCCACAATACTTTCATGTTAGTTGTCGTCATATAAATGTCCTAATTTTATTTCTACTTTCTCATTGAATGACTTATGCAACTAAAATAGAAAAAACAACAACAACAAAGAATATTTATATATAGGCATAGATTCCTGAATTAAACACATATATTCGCATACCAATGAGTAACATCTGCTCCTCCAAATATTTATTCTGCTGAATCTCTAATCTGTGAATGTTCATAATAAGTAATTATGTGAGTTAAAAGTCTCTTTCAAGATCTCTTAAAAAATAACTAAAATGAGCTTCCTCACAGAAGGAGCTCACATGATAGGAAATTGGAAACTTTCTCTTTCATTCCCTATACATCCTCAACAATTTGTTGATGCATGTGTGATTTACAGACAGTCTAATCCCATACAAAAGGAATCAACGTGATGTCCTCGATTTCCTTGAGGGATGTGTGGATCAGGGTTACAGACTGCCAGAACAACTGTCAATGCTTCCCCCAAAACAATTCAATTTTGCCTATACGCTAAGAATTAGGAATAACAATATCTCTATTTTTAAAAAGTAGAGAAAAGATAGGAGGCAAAGGAAAAGAAAGAAAAAGCTCTGCAGTGATTTATTTGATCATGATCACATGGCAATAATCTTGAAGTTTAAGTTGGGGAGCAATATACTTTGGAAACTCTCAAATATAGCAGTCACAAGATTCTCTTCTACATATATACTGTGGCATTGCTCAAACACTAGAGAATAAATTGCCTTCCCTTAAAAAAAAAAAAAAGCGTTTATGTTTTTTCTGCTTAGCTGCACAAGTCAAAATCTCAGTGGCTGTTTGCAAAAATGTTTTTTCTCTGTGAAAAAATGGTAGACCGAGCATAAATTTTATATTATTAATAGCATTAAATATCATCCACTATGTGAGAAGAAGTCCATGTATTGAGGCACTCAGTGTCTAAGCAGTTATTCTCTATGCATGTAGAAATGCTGTGTGTCTGAACACAAGGAAACTTTTGGAATAATTACTTAAATTGCACAGAAGCTCTAATGGGCTAAGATAAATACACGGAGATCATGCATGACATAACGTGACCTGTTGGAATAAACATTAAGTGATGTTACCTTTTCAGGAACGACACTTTTGCCATCCCATGCATAACCTCTCTTTGTGAAGTAATTCACTGTTGCAAATTCGATGAGTGCAGAAAACACAAAGGCATAGCACACCGCTATAAACCAATCCATAGCAGTGGCATAGGCCACCTTGGGTAGTGAATTCCTTGCACTAATACTCAGCGTAGTCATTGTTAGGACAGTTGTTACTCCTGCAAAACAAACAGTTTTTATGTCTTTAGATCAGTGGCTATATTTTGTGCTTCAATTCTCATCTATTACAATAGATGGGAAACCCTCATTTCCACCCCTAATTCTTATAGACCTCTCTACTTAAATTCAGTTGCTAGCTGAGGATATCAAATTTCAAGTCCTGTGGAAGTTGTAGGATCTTTGAAACATCCCTTTTATACCTTTATTCTTTGACATTGTTTTAGTACAATAGTGTTTTTTAAATTGGGATGGAAATCATGTTTTGAGTTTTGGACTGTATACTACTTTACGCTTCATGGAATTTGAGGAGTTATTGTTGCTGTTCCTTATCCAAGCCCTGCGAATTGCCCTACAAATGTAAAAATTTCACATTTTTAGTTCTTTCTTGCAAACGTTCTAAGATATTTACATATAAAACTTAAAAACATATGGTTTTTGTGTTACTCAGCCTAGTTAATGGTAAAGCAGTTTATGTAGTATACGTTCCTTCAAACCTATACTCAAATGCACTAAGCTTTACATGATATTACATTTATTTAAATTGATGGTTTCACAGATATTTGTCCTTTTATTCCCTGATGCATTGGAAATAACAAAGAATTTATGTAAGAACAATAATAAGGCATTAGTATTTCTGATATCAACTCTTCCCAAAAAGTTGACAAAGCTTTTTCCTTAGCTGGCCGTGGAGCTTTCACTGAGAGTGGCAGGGCCATACAGAACTCACTCTGCCTATAGCAGCTTGAAAAAAATCTACAAGCGTAGGCTGGACACTTACATCTAATCGTATATCCACAAGTTACCTTGACAACTGCAGTGTCATGTATTGAATGTGTCTTGCTAGTTCATCTTCACTACACTGTGTTATTGAAAATGTGCAGTGGTCTAAAATAGGCCAAATAATGAACAATGTATTTATGTACTGGTGTAAAGAACTTGAATTTTTAGTGCCTAGTGAGGAAGCAATTTCCCTTCCCTGAGAGACAACCTAGTCTCATCTTTGACTCATTAATAGTGAGCTTATATTTCTCTTAAGTAGTAGTAAAACAGGATTTATAATTTGTATTACCTGTGGTGGTAAGGGGACTAAAAGATGTAAGCTATGCTTCTGTACATATACATTAATGCAAAATATTTTGAGACATTTTTTCACTGCCATTTTTTCACTGGAAATGAAAAAACACCTATCTTGATATGTTATGATGGAGTAAACACAACACTATTTACTAAACAACTGTCTTCTAAAAGGAAAACTTTGAGATATCTTAAGATAACAGCTGGAACATCATACAGTATTATTTATTATTCATTGTGAGACTAGGAAATTTTGTTCTCCATCTAGGGACAATGAAGTACGGCATTGCAAAATGCTGATCTTACGTTTCCTTTTAAATGGCATGTGCAAAGAGAGATAAAATAGTCAGAATTTCAATAGCTTTGAGTACAGAGGCTCGTAAAAGTCCCAGATCACTTCTCAGTGCGGTCAGTGATAAAACTTCTGAACTAATTTTAGACATTAATCTAAATCATATTATGTAAATCAAATTTAATTATCTTGTGCTTTACACCATTCTTCTGTAAATGTAAATTCATATATCTGTAGAAACTCTCTACTTGGTTCATGAGATCTAAGGTTATGCAAGTTGTGAATTATTTCCAGAGGCTTTGGGAAACTAAAGCACTAAGCACTATGGCACTAAGTGCTATGGCACTATGAAGAGTGCCTGAAAAAGGTCAACAAAAATAGCTCTTGTTCAACGTGAGTTTCAGCATCTGCATGTTGCTCAACATCAGGACTTGTTCGTCTCTCCAGCTTTGCTGTGTACAGTGTAAATGGGTAAATTCTTTTCAGCAAAGCATGCAGGGCATCCTGCCCAAGCACTACCCCAAGGCAGGGAAATGAGTATAAAAGCCAGCTTGGCTGTGTGTTCTTCCACCTCCTCCTGCCAAAGGTGTTCAGGTGTCCCATCTGAACATCACAGAAAGGGCTAGGTCACACTCCAGAAATCTCAGGTTCTGTTTTCCTTAAGCAAAGATTTGTTTTATATATATATATATATATATATAAAACATATATATATATATATTTTAACCATGTGCTTGACTTGGATTAATATCTTCAAAGAATGTGCTAGTTGTTTGTTTCTAATTTTAAAACAAGTGTTTGCAGGCAGTAGTTAGAACACTAGGGACTGACTGTATAAACTTAGAGTCCTTCAGATTCCCTTCTTACTTCATTCATTAAGTGCATCTTTTTACTGCTATAAGCACAATAAATTGTCACTGATTTCAACAGGAGACACTTAGCAGCAGCCTACAAAAGGGATTTTAAAGATAAGAATTTTCAAAGGGCCTAAAGATGTCAAAGGACCGATGCCCATTGATTAAAACTTTTTGACAGTCCCCACCATGAATGTCATTGCCATTGTCAGAAATGTTTTATTCATATACTTATTGTTTTGGAGAAGTAGAACTGGAATAGATTGTTCAAGATATTTTCAGGTCTCTTTTTACAGGCAGTTTAAAAGCTTTGGAACTTGTATCAGCTTCTGATGCGTCTTCACGATGAAACATGTTAACTATTGCGTACTGCACTATGTGCAAGACTCATGCTGTATTCCAATATCACATTACACAGAACCAGTATTACCATAAAATTTCTTACACTTATCTGGCATATGATTACCAAGGATCTTATAGGTCTTTCTTACCAAATACAGTTCTTGCTGGAACAGATTCTCTGTTAAGCCAGAAGGACACCTGTGACAGTATCACTGTCATGATGCATGGCAGATAAGTCTGAATGACAAAGTAACCAATCTTTCTCTTCAAATGAAAATGTGTAGTCATAACAACGTATTCCCCTAAAACAAAAAAAAAAAAAAAAAAAAANTTATAAATATACAAATTAGAAGACCTTACAGGAAGTTACTTTTCATTATATTCACCATTATTATAAAAAAAAAAAAAAAAGTCCTCAGATCAAATTGGGTCAGCTCTGAAGAAAACATTTAATAAAGCAGATTCTGAAGTTCCACTAATAATAAAAAACTAGACAGTTCTGGGAAACGCTAATTAAATTTGCATCTTTTCATCTCTACCAAGTAGTAAATACAATTCTGCTTTAACTGGCGTCTGTTTAGGTCACTTGTGAAAGGTCTCTTTCCATTAGGAGATGGAAAACCACTGTAATATACACATGTAAACATCATACAATGGCTAAATGAAGACAGGAAGTCAGATATATTTCAGTTAGGCCAGCCAGAAGTTGTAATTGTTGATATGATTATGTTTGTATTACCACTGTTTGTGTTTTATCTGCTCTGAAGATTAAGCATCCCTACACTACTAATTCAGTACCTTACTAAATTAATATTCTCTCCATAGTAAATGGCCAATGTAAGAATAATATATAATATTTTCATTACCAGTAACTTTTCAGGTGCTACAAAAATATATGATCTGGGTATTCCAATTACATACAAAAGACATCGCAAGTATTTATATAACTCTGAAAAATATTCCTTCCAGAAGACAGCAAATAATGCCTTATTTTCAGACCATTATTTACAACATCATTGAAAACTGATTTTGAAAAACAGGATATAGGTTGGAAAACTTATAGTTGTGACATTTTGTTCAGTGTAGATTGACTCTTTAGACAATAGACATTAGCTTAGGAAAGAAACAGGTGGAAATGCAACTGGATGAAAACTTTTGTCTAGATCAGAGATGACGTGAAATTACCATTATTCTCTTTTAAAATGTAGGCAACTGGAAAGAGACTGTGGCACTTGTACAAGAAAAGATTAAATTGGATTGAAAAACTATGTCTAGACATTGACTGCTTATGCACCGAGCATGTCAAATGCCCTTTTCTTTAATTCAGGGTGTAAAAGAACATTCATTTGAACAATCTTCCTCAATATATAACCCTGAGGAAATCTTATAAATTAGATTTGACAATACTCCCGGTATGTTTCAATATAAAATAGAAGTCGGTAGCAAAGGAGGGAAAAGAGAATCAATTAAAAATTGAGGGGTAGAGCAAAGGATATACAAGGAAAATTCTCTTTCAAAAAATAGGACTTCCAGGAACAGTATGGTGGGCATTGACTTGATTTTTACCCATTGTTCTATAACTTTCACCTAAACAACCTACAACAGAGATTATAGTCTTATGAAGGGTGCCAGTCTTAGCTAGAAAAGCCAATATTTAAATTTTATCTACTAAAATATGTCATGGGAAACTATTTTAATGCAATCAGATATAGATTGCTCACAATGATGTGTCAGAATTAATTCAGTGATTATAGATGGCAAGCTAAGAATGCAGAGTGAACTCTGCTCTGAAGGTTTTCTTAGCTGCTTAAATTTTGAAAGTGTTTTTAACATCTGGAAAATGAGAACAAGATTCAAAGCATGAAGGCAATTTGAAAGACAGGGATTACTCTCATCTGTTAAGTACTACAACAGGTCTGAGCTAGAAGTCAGGTAAAAGTAAGGCCTGAGTGTATTAGGCAAAGCATAGGCCTAGAATAATGCCTACAGTTCAGTTATAAGTCAAAAACATTTTTGTAGGTCTCCAAAATACCAGTGGACTGGAGTAATTTATAATATAATATATATATACATTATATTATATAATATAATAGATCTGTAACAGGATTTATTTAAATAACTACAGGACATTAAAGCACTCCAGTTATTTACTGAATCTTCAGTTTCCCACATTTTATGTCCTCCTGTAATTAGAATGCATGGCCACATGACAGCTGCTGACCACTGTCTGACTTCCAAGCAATTCCTCTGTAATTCTGTTTTCAAAGGTTTGTAATTCAGCCATATAATTCCCCACAATCTAAAATTTGAAATAGCTTTTGAGTAATATCTTTCCTTTATTCGCAGTCTGATTACTAGGCTTTTACTGTAAAATAGCATGAGTTATAGCATATGCATCGTACATTTTCTTGTCTCTTAGGTGTTTTTTGTTTAACTGCCTTGACATCCCTAAAGTCTTTCACAAATAGCCATGTTGAACAAATGTTTTTCATTTCAATTATTCTGTGAAATTTAAATTAGTTTATATATATTACAATATGAAACATTTAAAGTGATCATGCAAATCCTCCATCTATGTTAACCTAGTGTTTTGAACCATGTCCACATTTGAATACTTCCAGTGCTCTGGAAGAGTTTGAGCCGGTGCTCAGCACTTTTGCAGCAGTAGTTTTTAACCAGCCCTTGACTCTGTGGTATATCACAATTAAGAGTCAAACATTCAGGTGGTGTAAATTAATCTGTGTCCTTACAAGAAAATAGTTGATATTCAGTAAAGTTACGTCAAACCTATTACTTTGTGTTTTGTAAAGTATTTTTAATAAGCCTAGTTTATCAGGTGGGCACCTAAAATTAATGTGCATCAGAACATCAGACATGAGGTTTGAGGTGGGGACTATATTTATTATAATAATGCTTTTCCTATCACTGTGGGTAGAAGTAAGGCTTTCCCTGAAATTGGTTTAAAGCAAAATATTCCTCATTTACTTATGCAATGTAACCCAACAGAAAAGAACCCTTCTTATGAAAAGTCTCCTGTCAGCAGATTTACATAACATCTGAAAAAGAACATACCATTTAGTGAGTACAAATCCTGCTGATCCTCCGTGCAAAGCAATGTTTTCTAGGTGGCAAAATAATTCTATGTAAACAGAAATTTGCACAAGCCCTTTAACCATCTGTTAAAGTGGTTAAAAATAATATCATTTGAAAGTCATTTTGAGTCAATGAGACTCAATAGTTGAAGAGTGATGGAAATTTCACATACAACTTAAAAATGGATGACTCCCTGCTTAAGCAAAACAGCAGCAGCAGTAAGTATTATTTTGCTTACTGAATGCTGTTTTTAAGCCTATAGTACCTGCACATGCAAAGAAACAGATTCTTTCACTGCCAGCACAGTTGAATTAACTAGATTGTAAAAAAATTTCAGTCTTTCAAGATAGCGACAACTGCAGATCTCTTTTCATGAAAAATTCAGAATTTGTAGTTATCTTGTTCTAGACCCAGAAATGGGGATAGCAGGTGGACTACTAGCAAAGGAAAAAATGAAGAAAAAAAATGGACTTAGTAGTTTCACCAAATCATTTTATAGTCTTGAGAATGGTTAGAGTAACCTTGTTCTGCCCAAAGTCTTGGAAAATATGTGTCTGGAATTCCAGACAACTTAAAATTGCCCAAGATGTTGAAGATTCCTTTAACGATCCACAGATCAGCTGCATGAAAGCTTCATTTTCTCACCTAATAAAGGTGCTGAGAACTCTTAAGTGAAGATTAGCTTTGTCAGATGAGTCAGTCTCCACAACTCTAAAAACAGGGAGGGATTTCACAGTTTTCATTACGTATGACATATCTTAAAACAGAGATAAAGATGTGCTGGAGGATTGTGTTGAGATAGATGGCCAGCTCTTAGAATGGGGAGAAAGGTGACCATTAACCACTTCTGATCACCACCATTATTTTGGTGAAGGCAAATGTCAAGAAGCACTTTTCCTTGAGACACTGAATTTGCAAACAATAAATGTTTCTTCCACTGTATATTCTTATCAGATATTAACTTTGGAGAGTTGCAAGTTTGGTACTAAAAGATTATTTAGCAGGCTTATTTTTAGTTTTGATAACCATTGTATTTAATTCTTCATAACTTTTTTCTGCATCTAGACAATAACATCTTTATTTTAGCAAATATTAATTAAACTGCATTTAACTTTATGGATGGGCATGGTAAAGAGTTTCTTCAGGCAGAAAAAAAAAGGCAGAATTCAAACCTATGAAATATCATGGGCAAAAGAAATGTAATTTAGTTTCTTCATGGAAATATATCAAGAATTTTTACACTTTGTAGGTTTGCCTTCAGTTCTGTTTAAACATTTATTATCTGTCTGTCTTAAGAATTTAAAGGGTGCTTCTCTCATTACTATTTAATTACCCTGAATTATATCTGGTATTATCTGTTCAGTTTAAATATGCTCCCAAGCTTATGAGTCTCTTCTGACTGTCCTGCTGCCCTTCTAATGCACCCGGCAAGCAGAGAATTGGCAAGGAGTGCAAAAGGGCAGCCACATGGTGCTGCCGTCTCTCTGAGCGGATAGCTCGGAACAGAAAGAGCAGAGAGCTCGGGATCCTTGCAGTCCCTCACGAATCGTACTGACTTGTCAGAAAAGGGCAGGTGGGGTGAATTACTGGTTCCACAGAAGTCAACAGGAACATTTCTGTCTGTGGCCAGGCCAAAAGTTCTCTCCGCTTTTCTTCTTGTCCGATGCACACCTCAGTACTCAATAATGAAAATGGAGAATCTGTGGAGGCACTTGCGTTGATAATGTTCTTATGCAAAGTCCTTATTTCTGCCATCCCACTTTTATGATTACATCAAATGAACAGAAGCTTCCAACCAGTAACCCAAATATTGGTCCACTGGAAACTTTAGTCTATGAGAAAATTTGTTAGCTTAATAGGGCATATGAATATATGCTGACAAGCTAAATAAAAANCAGACATGAATTAGGGTTCACCTTAAATTGACTCACTTTCCTGTAAATGTTTGTTCACTTTATGAATGACAGATTAGAAAGTTTGGTTTAGGCGGGTATAAGTGTACTTCTTTAGTTCCATCACAACTGCAGGGACATTCAAGGCAATACAGCTACTGCTAATGGAGTGCTTCTCTCTGATCCATGGAACATTCAATCCAGTCAATACTTTGAGGTCTTGTTCGTGCCCAAAGCTCAGTTTATTACTGTGTTTAGATCTTTGTGTCCTTCCAAAGTAGTAAAAAACAAAAACAAAAAACAAAACAAACAAAAAAAAAAAAAAACAAAGATTACATCTTGAAACAAAAACTGCAAAGTGAGAAAGCAAAAATTTCTAGCTAGCTTCAATGTTATATGTATATAATACTGAAAACATGGGCTATATTTTTTATCTCACTTTTAATAGTTTTAGAGTTAAAGCTAGTGGTAGCATTAAGGTACCTAAATACTATGTTTGAATGTTCCAAATGTTTTTCACTCTCTAAACACCTCCTTGAGAGACTATATGCTTGCTTTCAGCATCTTATTTCACTGCCTCCAGGACTATGATCTTTGAAGACTCACATTGTGATAAACTGGTAGACCTTTTTCACAGACCTGTACTGGACTGAACAATCCCAGAGTCCACAGTTTGTCCAAGCAGATCGTACTGGTTCAGTCGAGAGCCATCTTCAGCCACAACCACTGACCTTGCTGGTTCCCGTGTCCATTCATACACAACCTCTGCTCTGGTATAAGCATCTAATTTAAAACAAATACATTCCATTTCAGCTTTTCAGCTTTTATTGCCATATGGCTTTAACAGAACAAAGTTTTGAGAAGTAGTTTGAATATTTAATCCTCTTTAATCATCTGTAGAAAACGCACAACTAGCTTATTGGAACTTTTTGGCTATGGGAAATATAACTGACTTTATAGGTCTATCCATATGATGATCAGCTAAATAGCTACTATAGGGCTGGATTAAGGTTTGTCCTCAATGTCATGAAAGTCTTTCTCTCCCTTACATCATTCCTACCTATATAAAATCTGAATAACCAGAAGGGAGAGTTAGATGTGGAATTTCATGGGCATGCAAGCACTCCAGCTCTTATTCTAATTTTTAACTATTATAAAGAAACATGAGCCCCAGTATTTTCAATTTGTGGTGGTGTGGTGTTGTCTGGGCCACTGTAGGAAAATAAGCCTTTCTCAGAGTAGCTTCAGTGACGTCTCCATCAGCCTGGCTAGAGCTCTCCATTTTGGCATCCCCCTCTCACATTGCCTTTGCTATATAACAGACATAGCAGATATTTCTGAGGCTGCCTAGGCCCAAGTGAGTTTAAATCACAGTGAATCTATTTTCCTGCTTTGGTTATTTCTGGGAAATGCTCACACTTATTCAAGTTCACACTTACTCAAGTCCTGAAAAAAAGCAAAAGAAAAACAATGTGAGCTTTCCAATCCCAGTTAGTCTAGTATGTTATATAGACAATTCAGTAGCATCCTACATATGCCACCCAGGTGTTTTGTGCTGTCATTAGTATGTTATTTCTGTTATTTCAGGAATTAAACTATACATAACTATTTTTTATCTTAGTCTCATTGTAATGTTTTTCTGCCATTTTGCGTAGTCTGCAGTCTGACAGCTCTCGCCTTGAGCATTTAGGGTGGGAGTTAGCTGTCTACATAGAGGCATCGAGTGTCGTTCTTGGCACCTAGGAGTATCCAAGACATGTATGGGACTGAATGTGTGATTAGAACCTACGTAAAGCTTGCACCCACCAGAGGCAGCTGGAAGCCAGATGGGACATCTTAGGGCATCTAAAATGGTACTATAACTGTATGTATAGGTGACTAACTGACTCCTACCTGCAGGATGAGATTTTCCCTGTACATTTTCAGAACTGGCAAGCAGGAAAGGGAAAGGAGCAATCTGATTCACTTGACCTTATTTATGACTTAAAAATTTTATTTTATCAGTGTAAGAGATAACAGTAATTAAAGAGGTGGTTTTGAATGGAGTGCGCTGGTAAATTAACTGCATGGCATTTGATCCTGCGTTATTGAAGTGGAAGGTTGCTTTTGCCCTCAGACTTCATATTCCCCAAGCACTGTAATGTGTACATAGCTGTTTTGGAAGCAGTGGTAAATGCAAATCTCCTTCTTAATAATTTTGACCTTAAAAATAATGGCCACAGTAAGTACAGGAATTCGCCTGCTAATCTAGCCAAAAAAAAAAAAGAAAAAAAGACAATATTAATAACTTTCAAGCATTTTACTTGTTCTGGAGCACGCAAGTAGTTTGGAAGAGAGGGGACTGATGTCCTGAACTGCTGAGAACCAGTGGATTAGGAGTCAGAGGAAAGGCAGCAAGCTCATCAGTGCTGGAATTGAGCTCACCCCGCCAGGTTCGGTTCCCCATTTGCACAGTGGATAGTCTGTTCTCCCTCCTGTCCTCAGCATCCAGTTGACATATTGCATAAGTAGCAACATATCCTTTTGCTCCTTTCACTGCTGCTTTCCAGAGTGGCCTTAGTTTTAAACTGACAATCAGATTTTTGTGGGAAGAGTTGAGGACAGCAGCTGCCTTTCTGATTTTGTTATGCCAACATATGGCTTTTTGTTCTTCCAGAAACCTCTTTAGCATTTGTCACATTGTATTTACATTGGAATAGCCTCTAGCTCAAGCTGCTATTCTGGCAAATCATTTTAGCCTTGGAGCTGGGTCAAGCATTTGTTGGCCTCTACAGTATGGGCAGAGTCCATGGGAGATGTGCCACTCCTTCAATATCAGGCTTTTCTGAATCCAGCTTCAACAAAAGATGAGTAATAGTGGAGGACATGGAAAAACTCTTAGCCAATTTAATTCAAAACAAACACTGCTGGGCAAACACTACCTTGGGGAGCTACTAAGTCTAGTATTGTAATCTGCACATAAAGAGTGTCTTTCATTACAATTGAAGGTCTTTTTCAGTAAATTCTTCAGTCCATTAAGATGAATTTTATGAATTGCTTTAGTTGTTTGATAAAGATGTCCCAAATGTATTGGAAGGAGATTCCCACTGAAAAAGCAGCAATTAAATTTAAGAACCATTCTCTTTTTGCATGTACAGCTCTGAGACTTATAACTTGCCTGAGTCTAGCCATTTGTCCAGTGGGAGATAGTTCTGTTTATACAATACCTAAGTATTGAGACACAAATATTCTATAATCTGATAACTATGTTGTATAATCTAATGAGAAGGATGGGAGAGATCCACATTTAAGGTCATCTTTTGGATAGCGAAGTCCCCAAGCAGCGTTTGCAGTAAAAGCATGCTGCAGAAGGCACTCCCCCAGATTACAAACTCCTTTGAAATTTGTAGCGCAGTGCCGAGGTTCCCTGACAGTGCCTTGATCTTGTCTCATGGCCCTTCCCAGCATTTGAAGTTACATGTTTTGCGTTTTGTTATTTAGGACAGCTGGCTTGATAGCTAGTTTGTGTTCAAAACAAAAAAATACTGTAAATAGCCTGTAAAATATAACAGCCCAAACCTGCATTCTGAGATTAGAATGCCAGTTATCAGCTCTGACTGTAGTGTAGGAAATGATGTTTCAGTCAGAAATAACTCTCTGATTTTTCTTTTGGTTTTGTTCATTTAAGAGAAATAATATATATTATGATAATAAAAAATATTTTGCAGAATAAATTTAGATACAAACGGTATGCAGATATACCTCCATATCTTTTTGCCGTCTTGTTTTCACCTTGTGGTGTGATTCTGGACTTGTATTCACACCCATATTATCTATCGCATTCATAATTTCTTTCTCTCTTTATCATTAGTTGAGGCAAGATCTTTAATAATCTGGAAAATTGTGCACTTTTTGAGCCAATAGTACTCTAATCTGGGCCACACTGAGCCAGAAAGAACTGAATTTAGGAAAAGAATGGAAACTGTTGTTCACACTTGAGAGTCTCTCCAGGGTTTTAGGCTGTGGCTTAATGATACAAGATGTGCTGACAGATGTCTTATCAAGTCTATAAAATTCAGTCTGCTAGTTCACGTTTGTTCAGCACCTGTTGATGGTTTAATTTTACATTAGCAGGTTTTATGCACGATTATCCATCTTCCTGTCTTCCAGATCCAACATACAGTCAGCATAAACTCCTTAATGTGCATTTCAAAAGAAATTCGGTCCTGCAACCAATGCTGATGTAACTGGGATCCCAGGTGATTCCAGGTGCACAGATATGCTGTTATTGATCCAGGATCCACTACAGCTATTTGCCCTGTATTAGTTGAGTAACATCCCACCCCCCGCCCCCTTCTGTTTTACAGGAGATTTGGAAAGATTTGTTGGAAGTGCTGTAAGAAAACTTAACATTCAAATAATAAGCTATTCTTGTCAGTTATACTCCAAGTTTGCATGAGCTTTTTGTTCTGTAAATCTTATCTAGGAGGCTAGTAGCTCTTTAAAGACAAAAGATCAGTCCTTTCTCATAGTAAACATAGAGCTATTCAGCCCAAAGTAAATTATCACCCTGTCTGGTACCATGTGAAGAATGAATTGGGTGTTTTGTTTGTTGACTTCTAAAATAGATCAAGCCACTACGTACCCATTATCAGTGAAATGACCCATTTCTACTAGAAAAAAATAACCACCGAGGAAACAATTTGTACACTATTACATTTTCTACACATTTTGTCTTCCTTGTTTGTGTTGAATCAACCAGAGTAAAACAGCTCTTCTTTTTTTTTTTTTTTTTTTTTTTTTTCTTAAAGAGTTAAAGCAGAGGTTATATTTAATTTCTGGAAATAATATATTTAGCTAAGTTTCAAAGTATCAGTATCAGGTTGGCTGCAATTCAAATTGAAATTTTGGGGAGAAATTCTTGACTTATTGAAAGTGGTGTCAGTTATTACTCTGATTTCAATTACATTATATTTTGTTCAGTGTGTTCTCTAATCTAAGGTTAAAAATGTTGCAAGTGTAGGACTGTATTTGGAGATTTGTGACGTTTTCCACTTCCAGAAGTGTTGAATGATTGTAATATGCATGGTATTGTAATCTTAGACAAAATATTGTTCTAAACATATCAACACTATGGTAGGGAAACTATTTTTACCTAAACCAGTTGAGCTATCCATGGTCTCTATTACTTCTCTCTAAAATTGATTGTGGGACTTAAAAAAAATAAATAAAAAAAGCAACTGTAAGATTAACGACATTTTCTAAGCTACTTTTCTAGAATTTAAGTGCTACATTTTTTCTTCTTTGTGAATGTCCAGATATGACACTGGAGGATATTTAAGACACATAGAAAGTGATCATTATACAAAATACAAACATATATAAGAATGGAATACACAGGAAAATACACATGATTAAAACCTTGAAGTTTACTCAGTTGCAAAACACTTTTATAAAGTGGCCTTAAAATGGAGAAACCTCAATTTAAAAATAAACTTACAGCTTCCAAATTTCAAGGGGCAAGCATGTGCATCCATAGGAAAGTCTTCTAAATGCATTGGACATTCTGCTCTCACAGTCAATCTATAATGTGAGCAAAAAGACACATTTATTCTAGGTTCGTAGAAATAGCAAATAGACTTCTATTAAGACACATAAAATAACTCTAGTATAATACCTGTTATGTGATTAATAAGCAGCTAGAACAGGACCTGAATTGCCTGGCTAGGGGTGCTGACAGGCATGTGTAAACATAGCAGTGCGACTGAGTCTGCCCTCTACCATGTCTTACTATACAGCAGAGACATGCTCAGACTTCTAACCTGGTGTGAGGATCAAATTCTCTTAGAAACTGAAATTGTTTCCCAGCTGCCATCACTCAGTTGGCCCATTCCGGATGTTTGGACATTTGCTGAAATCATCGTGTTGCTATTGGCTTGGGTGCAACCATGTTGCTTAAGATGAGAGATTAAATAAATGAGAAACATTTCCTGAAATAGTCACGTATCAAATATCAGCAAGGAATGGACAACAATACTTGAATACCAGGCAGAAGATTGCTTTAAAGCACTTGCAGAGAAGAGGAAACAGAAATGGTTGTGGTCAAAAAAAAAAGAGACGTGAACCATGTGCTGCCAAGGTAGCTTTCTTATGGATTAAATCCCTAGCAGCCAAGTATTTAGGCATACCTGGATTTGTGTAAATACCAGCCAACAATGTTCTACTCTAGCCTGGGCAGTCTTGAATGATGTTTCAGATAAACTGAACACATTTGACAGGCTTCCAAAATCCTGGAGACTTTGTTTTCTCCAAATACTTGTATTGCTTTTAAAAATATTTTTAGAATTGTTAAAAGAAAGCTCAGTGTTCATCTAACTTGCTAAGCTATCCCTCTTGACTTTGAGTCAAAAGATTCACATACATGTAGCTCTGTAGAGACAACATACCATTTCTTTCATTGTTTAATTGAAGGTCTTTTTAATGCAGAATGTTTCCACCACTGGGTACCATCATTATTTTGAACGGATTTATTTACCTCCTCTGCTGACAGCTGGTTAGCTGAAGTTATTATTGTCATGGAGAGAATAATATATTTCCAGTAAGAATGATGCCAGTACAGGAATCTTTTATACCCCTAACATTTCAAATACTTTAGTGAATTGTTTTTCTTGTTACAAATGGAATTGGAAATGTCCATTTTTAGATTCTTATGCTCTGTATTACCAACAAGCACAAGAAATAAGAATGTGCAATGAGTTCTCTGCTCATCTACTAATTCGTAGAATCTGCTTTCTCTAGGATACAAAGATTAAAGACCCTTATATATGGTCTAGTAAGCTAGATTACATTAAACTTTCAGTCTTTATGGTACTTCTACTGAAAGTGTTCAAGGCCAGGCTGGATGAGGCTTTGGGCAGCCTGATCTAGTGGGAGGTGTCCCTGCCCGTGCATGGCACAGGGGTTGGAACTAGATGGCCTTTAAGGTCCTTTCCAACCCAAACCATTCTGTGATTCTACTTTGCTGATGGAATACTTGAAAGCAACTCCAAATTAAGGTCCTCTGCAAACTGGATTCCTAATATCCTAGGTACCTTTTTAAAATCAAGTATTAAGACGCATCCAGGGCATGTAAAGGTGGCACAGCAGGAGGGAACAAAATGAACACTGCAAATGCCTGTTTATCCATCATTCTATGACCTATTGTGAAAATAATCACTAACCAGGAATCAAATTATGCTCAAAAAGGAATGTGTTTCCCGTTTGGAAAATATCTTGCTTTACTGAGTTAAATTGTCAAAATAAATGAAGGATATAATATTTTAGGGCTCACCTCATTGTGTACAGCAATGTCCCATCCTCTGTAATTCGTAATAATTTATTTGGCATCGTCATGTTATGAGCCACTGACTTCTTTCCATTGTGGAAAAAGGTATCAGGTGTCCAAATTTTGCTGGCCATTAAATTGTTTAACCGGAGAACAGTCATAGGTCCTTTGAATTTTAATCTCTCATCTTTCCAGCTTTGGCGGAAAAATACATCTATAGTGTATTCCTACACCAATTCAGAAAAAAAGGTAATATTGCCATATGTTGCAATACAAGAACTTGAAAATTATATTCTTACTGTTCCCTAAAAGTAAGACTATTAATGAAATTAGTAATTATCAGAGCATTTATTCTTTACATTACTTACAATGTATCTGAAACTGGTTATTTAACAGTTACAGTATCATTACTGTATTCAATAGAATAAATGTTAGGAAGAATAGCATATCAAAACTTAGACAAGAATTTGAGGTATAATATAGTGGAAACAAAATAATTTGCACTTTTCTGCTTTTCCTTTCACCTTCCATAAAACTGTAATTTGAAACTGCGGATAGTCAGCCATTGTGTGTAGCCCAGGAAGAATATGTCTCTTAGAATAAAATAAGCCTGGTGAGACAGGATCTTACTAGAGCCTTTTGTTCTAGGTGTCTCGTTAGCATAAACAAGTAGTCAACCTGCGAAAAGTTCACAGATCACTAAAATTATGTGATCTGATTTATGAGACATGAAATGACTTATTGGTCCAAATGATTGGACTCAAGAGAGCGCAAGCTGAGGACAGCTTTGGACCAAGAGTAATAGTTTGGTTATACAAGGACTGGGGCAATGGGGAAGAGATGCATTGGCTGACTCAGTGTATACAGGGAGAATCAAAAAAAAAAAAAAAAAAAAGACTCAAAAGACTCACTATGAAATGAAAGAATTATTTTTTACAAAGCAATAGAAATGAAGTTAAGAGGGAAAGAGTGAAGTTAGGAAACATATGTTGGTGTATTATAAATAAAACATAGAATGCTTTCCCACCATGATGAGGTGAAAATGTGGAAAACTCCTGTAGATGCAGTATAGTTTAATTTTTACCCAGAGAAAAATACCATTCCAAAATGGAAGTGCTGTGGGAATGTCCTATCCTTTCCATCACTCATGGCTATGATTTTGTGATAAATATCAAAAGGAGCTATCCAACCACTGTTCAAAATTACCCTCAATTATAATCTTTTGGCTGAGAAACTGAACCTTTGCTGAGATCTCCTGCCAGTGACTGATGGCAAATCCTGAAGGAAAATGGCTCTGGCACACACTGCTACTAGTAAAAGAGCTTCCCCAAGGAATATGTTAGTAAAGAGAAATATTTGGGAATGAACATTTAAAATCTCTCTGTAGCAGACTCCTTTAGACTTGTGATTTTTATTTTAACAAATCGCAACACTCTGTACAACATAAGCAACCGTGAGCTGTTTATTACTCATGCAACTATCAGCAAGTAACAATAGTGAGTCTGGCAGTGTTTTTTTCTGTTTTCAGGGCATGAAATGACTAAAAAAATTTATTGTGGACAATAAAATGTAGTTCCATGGGATGATCTTTGTTATTGTTGTTTTTCTTTATATCTGAGACCTGTGAATCATGTTGATGCATATTTAATTGCAAACATAATAGCATTTCCACTTTCTTAATCGTGCTCAGTGTGCTCATGGAACCTGGATTTGTTCAGCTCCAGTGACAGCAGTCATGCACTTGTTGCCAACTACTTGCTTCAGAATTTTGCTGGGTCAGAGTCTCAGGTTGAACCATGTGTGAAATCTTGCCTGAGGTGTGCAGCAGAGTAGAAGAGAGAGGAAGAGGTATAAAAGGCAGTAGATGGCATTAAACTGTTGTATTTTCTCAGTGTTTTACTAGCTCCAAAGATTTCCTCCTACACACATGGAAAAGGTAAAAAGACATGCCCAGGTGGTATCACTTTGGTGTGCAATTAAGCCATTCCCTTTTTATCTCACAGCTGCAAAGGAGGAGGTGAATGGAAGGTGATACAGGTTGAGAGAATATGAGATCCAGGCAGGAAATAATTTAGCATTTATACATTCTCTAATTCACTCATCTGTTTAGGCACAGGGTAGACCACATCATAGTCTGTATTGTATTAGGTGCTGTACAGGAAGGTATGAAGACAGAAATTCCTTCCTGAAGAGCTTACAGTAGAGAAGCAGTGAATGAAAGCTTACTAGAAAAACAGAATTTTGTCTTTATGAAAAAAACAATAATAATGGTTCTTATTCCAGATAATATATATCAAAAATTTCACAAAAGTGACAGTCGTGTGAGAATAGTTATCTGCTCACAAGTTCAATCCACCACCTGAGAGATCATACCTGAAAACCTGCAAAGTTCTTCCAAAGTTAGATGTTTTTATTTTAAAAATTGCTTTTCTCCCGTTTAACTTTATTCCCAGGTTTAAGAAGGAGCCAAGCCATTCTCTTTATAGAATAACAGGTTATGTCTGTGCTGTTCTTAAAAGAGTGTCTTGAGAGTGGGTAGGAACACCATGTACTGCCTGATATATCAACCTACTATCTATATAACTGCCTCATTGGATTCTTGCAAACAGATGGTCTAGGTATGCTGGTGTCTCACTGTGGCTGTAGTTTCATAACATATGGCGTCAGCTGGAATAGCTCATCCCCAGCTCCCAGCCATGAGTCCTGGGCTCAGACAGCAGTGCATCGTTCCCTTGGTGCGCCAGTACAGCTGCTTGTGAGGCCTCCCTGTGACCACATCCCGTAATCTGCTCAACATTGACTGTCAGTCTGCTCGCTGGAGCAAATTTGGGGTAGCCTACAAATGAGTGTCTACAACCAACTTGTAGTATGCGTGGAAGACTTTGCACTAAATGTGCCCAGTTATATTCTAATACACTCTTCATTTGAGATTTCTCTCTCTGTTTTTCTCGTATTTCACACATTTCCTTAAGCAGAAGAGTTAGCATGAGTAGGCTGCACATACATTACTTTTTATGGGAGGTGAGTAGGAGTATTACACTAAATACTTTTCTGTAATCTCATACTTTTCAAAATGTATGAGCACCTGCCTATGTGTTTTTTGGTCACACACTTTATTAGGAGGTTGATAAATTCTTTCTCCCATATTAACTACATGAAAATCAGGAGCCAATGTGCTATGGGTTTTTAAGTACTTTTGAGAACCTTTTTTTCATAGGTAGTGATTGCTTATGTTGTAGTAACGCAGCTATACTGAGGTCAATATTTTTTTGTTCAAATATACCTGTTCCTAATTTTGAAAGTAGATTATTTTTGGCTTCAATATTTTATCCCTGAAAAACAAATCCCATGCAAATATCAGTTTTTCCCAGGAACATCAAATTAGTTTTACCTTCTACTTAATAATTAAATCATCTGAAACTATCAAGACAAGTACACACTGAAGTCCAGACATGATATAATACCAAGTAATTCAGCAGGCCTATTGGATGCTCTAAATATATGTCTATATGTAGGAAAGCATCCAAGCCTGTTTATTAGCTTGCTGATCCTTACTGGAGTTTCCTAGTAAATCTAACTCAACCGATTAAACAATAGTTTAGCCAGGCAACTCATAGAAAACAACTCTAACAAATATTACTTCGTATTTTCACCAGCATATATCTATTACTCTTTTTTGTTCACCTCCCACAAACATCTGCGTCCAGCCCAATACTTTAAAGGAGTTTAATTTTCAGGAAATTTTGAGTGTCTACCTCCCCAAAAGACAGATCTTTAAAAATTGGAGATCACTCACAACCTTCAGATGGTACAGTTTTAATTCAATGCTTATTAACTAAAAAAGATATATGTATTAGTTGCATAACTGTGTATGAAGTTTTCATTTAGTCTAATGGTGATTGGTTACCTATTTCCAGACAGAACTGGGAAAGCAAGATGTAATGTTTTGCTCAACCAATCACCAGAACACAAATAGTGGATGTCAGTGGCAATCTTTAATCCAAGAAATTTCCCATCTTTGAATGTATAATTTAGATTAATAAGTAGGCAAAATAATTTCAGAGGATTATCACATAACAAAAAAAGCAGAAGTAATTGAATGATTTTTTTTGGAATTCTTCTTCGTGGTATTGTACTTAGACATAGCATATGTGCTGAGGAGACCTCATCATGTGGCTGTTTCCATGGATTGCCCTTCAGTTGTAGGATTTCTCAGCAGAATTACTGGTCAAAAAGTCTGTGCTGCCCAAGCTATTCTTCCTCATTTAAATATGATGGCATCGATTGGAAATATAACCTTGATTGTAGTTCTATAAATGCTGTTATCCAAGCAGCCAGGAAAATGGTGGCTTTGCATTAAGTTCACTCAGGAAAATGAACTATCTTGTAGAAGTTACTTTCTCTGTTGTTCTGGTGTTTAACACCTGTCTATGTTTTTAGTTTCAATTAAACAACTGACAATTTTGTAGTGATAAATGGAACTTGTTCTCTTTCTTGTGATAATTTTTCCTCCTATTTTTCTTTCTTCTTTCTTTTTTGAATGTCTTTAGTTGAATGTGGTCAGTTACAAAAATGAAGTGTTTTTTTTTTCCTTCTCATTTAAGTTAATGAGAATGTTTTCAGCATTCATCATAACACAGGATCCAGTAGATATTAGTACTCAAACCAGGCTTTCCCTGTCAATAGCAACCTACTTGTGAGGGCCTCATTTATATGAAAAATTTAAAGTACTTTATCCATATTTTTACACATTTTTTATTATCTCTTAAGACCAGGGATCACAACATCTTCATTCAGTTTTCTGAACTTCTGAATCCCCTACAGTTAACTAGCAATTTGATTTTCATATTCATGCCATAAAGAAGTGACACTAATTCTCTCATTAATCTTCTCTTTTCAGCAGCCAAGTTCTAGGAAACTCACTTCCCATTGATCAGTAGCTTTTAATATAAAAATACAGGTTGGACTGTATGTATGTCACACTGTAGGCATAAGTGTTAATTGCAGTTTAAGATGATGATCTTTCTCAGCAAATTGGATCAGTAATGTTACAGCAAGGACCTGAGCAATCATTCTCAGAAGAATACTGATCCAAACCCTAATGCATTTCATAATATATTATGTAGCAAATACAAGGTCTGTTAAAGCACATTATTAAAGCCACTGAGGATGCTAATTTCAGGGCACTTAAATGCAGTCACAGCTAGCAGGAATCGTTGCACATAAAAGCTGACAGCATTTTGGAATCAAGCATTTAAAAAAACAGCTTTAAAAGGAGTAAATAAGTTATTGCATAGATCTTCCATCTTTCAAATGAAAAAGACAAGAGAAAATGAATGCCGTAGAAATAGGCCATCGCTTACCATATCATGGTCTGAAACAGGCCCAAAACTGGTGACGAAGATGTCAGTCTTCACTTCAGTTACACGCTCTGATGAAGCAGGAAATTAGGACAGTGAGTGTCTATCAACTGTCTTCATTAGATCTAAGCACTACCAATTCTCACAAAAAATAGAAAAATTATTGCCTTTGATTAGCCATTCTAAAATTGGTCTACAATACAGTCCTGATAATTTATTGCTTCTAGATGGAATTTCACAGTCAATATTGTCAGAAACATTTTTTTTTTTATTACAGTGTTTCCACAGAACTTTTTGAGACATGACTTGTGATGCTGAAGTACAGCAGCCATAGTTCTGCTGTTGTGTAAATCCTGTCACTCTGACTAACAAAGCTTCTTGTCTGACATTATAAACAGTGCTGAATATTTTACACAGTACTCAAAAGTCTCATTGGGAACTCAGTGTTTCTGGGCAAGCTGATTGCAGGTCTCTAGTAATTAACCCTAGGCTTATGAATTATGTATTTAGTATTGAGACATAGGAACATAGAGGAAAGAGAGAGAGAATTCATTTCATATATGATGTATAAAAACATAAAGATATTTTATTGGCATGGGATGGCTGCATTATTCTTAACTACAACAAAAACAAGTTAAAACTTTTCCAGGTAAATATAATCTAAACCTCTCTACTACATCTCTTCGACATTTATATAAACTTTATATTTTCTATGTTTTATTATTATTATGTTTTAATTATATTGTCAGTAATGTTAGATTTCCCTTAAACTACCAGATTTGTTTTATAGGCCTCAATGACAGATTAACATAAATAATAATTTAGTAATCTATAGCAAGTAAATAACATAGATCGTATGTATATGCTATTCATAAAGCTAGACTTCTCTGTGATTTCTAGGATGTAACTGTGATTTGCTGAGTGGCACAATGTCCTTGGCCACTTCAGAAGAACCTAATGATTTTAGGTGTCACAAATGCTGAACCCAACACCCCTAAAATCAGTACCTATGGTACTGATTTCCAGAAAGAGCCAAACAACTGGCCCCCGCAGATCTGTCATTAAAAGTTCCTTTGAGAAACTCACAAGCTTAATATCCCCCCTTCCTTTCCTCCCCTTCTACACCCAGACTACCAGTCACTTTTGAACATACTGGTATTTTGTAGGCCACACAGAAAATATTCACCCAGGATGGCATATATCAAAATAACTCAGTTGATTTAAATATAGCTGCAGGGAGTAACACCACCTGGAGGCATAAATCCAAACAGTGTTGAGTGGAGCTAACCCCATCAGCTCTCAGAACTTACAGTGATGTAAGTCTGAATATTTACTATAGTACTATACGTATAGTCAGTATGGTTTTTTGTTTTTTTTTTGTTTTTTGGTAGAAATTTCAAATGTGGAAGGAGTTATGCATTTCTCAAATAACTTTCAAATAAAAATAAATAAATAAATTGTGAAAATTTTGATACTAGAAGTAATCTTAAAGAAAAGAGGCTAACAGAAAAGTACATGTACAGTAAGCAAAAGTCGTGCAGCAGGCAAAAATTGTCATAAGACTAAGAAACATATATATGTGGCTATAACATCTATATATTATTATTTAAATATTGTAAAATAAATAAATGAAAAAAAATAATACAACCCTGTGATTTGAAAAGACTTCAGACTGTTGAAATATGATTTTTTGCATCTGCCAATAAACAAGCCTAACAGGAGTTCTAACACTAGAGAAGTGAAATAAGGAATCATGTTTAAGCAGCTAGTGACAATATGCATTTTTGTATATGACCCAAAAGTTCTAATGAGAATCAATGTTCTACAATGTACATACATTTTTCAATTGCATTCAAAAAAGTCTGCAACTTCTCAGTATGCGTTTAATCAGTTTAATATAAATGTTTAATATACATAGAATAAAATACCTCCTTTTGTGAGACAGCAGTAATGCAAATGTAAAATTAATTCTGATTCTACCATCAGTCTTGTAATGCACTGAATGACATTTGCATTATGTTAGCAAGTTGGTTTAAAAATTAGGTAGTAGCAAAAGAGATCTGTAGCACTCATTAGGAAAATTGAAGGATTAAATTTCTAATGTACTATTTGTAATCACAGAAAGTAAAATACTACAATGTGGCTGAGTTGCCTAACAGTATTCTTTTGGTTCTTTGAATCCCTGGCTAAGAGGTGTTAAAACTATAGTGAATATCGACAAAAACATCGGATAGAGGAAATTTCCTCCTTGGCTGTCCAGTGAAATGAAGGTGTGACCCTATCATTGTTTACAAGCTTTTCAATTGACTTAGAGAAATTTAAGTATTCTCTTCACATCTAATTGATTCTGGACTTAAAGAAGTTAACAGTGAGAATTTAATCTTCTGTTACAGGAAGAAGCATATGGTTGTCCAGAAACTACTCAGCTTAGAAGAAGAGTATTCTCTCCTTCAGCCTATCACTTTTACAGAATTCAAGAGATGAAGACTGTTCTCTTGTACAAAACAGCTAGCTAGCAGAAAAAGAAGACAGAGATTTCACGACGTCCAGTAAGACATTGCTGAATAGATTTTTTAAGTTCCAGATACTCTATCACCTTTTCTTAAGACTAAGAAACTAATATTGTCATAAAATCTCTTAGCCTTCTGCATATTGAAAAATGAAACTCAAATGACTCTTTAAAAGATCTTTCATTCCGACTTCCTATCTCTCTATCTCCTTTCCATTGAGGCACTCTCATAAGCATCATTAGGAGATAGTAGACGCTGGAAGATCTTCAGCCCCAGTGCATTCATTCTTAATGGTATAAACTCAGCGTCACAGCTGAAGCAAAATGGTGACCCTCTTTTTAATGTAATATAACTAACTGATTCACCTCACACAAACACAGAATGTGCTCTTCGAATCAGCAGTGGTATCCTGAATCCTAGTTTTAGGAGGCGTATGGTCATAGTATAGAGGTTAAAGCTTAAGGAAATCACTTGTTAAGGAAATGTTAATCATTTGTTAAGGAAACAAAGTGGAAACTAAAGACTTCCACAGTAAGATGGAAAATTTCTGAGGAAATGGAAAAATTAGTGATGCCTTTAATTTCTATATAGCATTGGAGATAATTTAAGTGGCACATAAGTTGTAAACAATGACAGTAGAAAAATTAGATTCTGAAATCACAAGAGACTGTTATTTTCATAATGATTAGGCTTTTGCAGACTATCTAATACCAGTCCTTCTCAAATCCAAATAAAAGCACTGTGCACATCATCAGATGATTTACTTTTTCTTTGATATATACCTCATTTTCAAAACCAGTGAAAAAATGTGTATGAGCACACAGAAAAGGATTAGCCCTTCCAAATCTGTGTGGAAGTTTTGAAATTTGTGTTTACTGTTTTACTAATTAGATGATTCAACTGTGCTTTGTTAAGAGCTTCAAAAGTTGAGTCACTCCTGCACAGGACATGCGTTTACTCATACAGTTGGGATATATATTTAGAATCAAGGTTAACCATGTTCAGTTTGCAGCTTGATTACCATGGGAAGGCTTAAACTGTGCTTCAAATGCTCAGAATGCATTGAGATTTTTTTCAGGAACTTCAAATCTAGAGCTATATTCAATACCTTCACAATGCCCCTGAGAACTGGAGAAAATTCTAAGCCACTGAACAAAACAAGCTCAGGCCAGGAGCTGATCTTACTGCTGAGGATAAATCTATCAGTTGTGAAGACATAGTAACCATGTTTGGCTGCTAACATCTATCTCATGAACCAGAAATATGTAATATAGGGATATCTGTAGAACATGTAAGGATTTTAGGTTTTATTAATTAATTAATTTCTAGCTTTACATTATTTTAATGATGTACACTATAAGCAACCATAGGGTCCAAGTGGTTTGTGATCAGCAAAATAGCAACTGAGTTCAATACCTAGATGCTGGAACGCAACCTCTGGCAATAAGGTAGTTTATACCAGTGGAAAATGATTCTGATCCACATATGGCTATGAAAGCATCAGTCAGGGTGAACTGCTGTAGTGTCACTGTTTACAAGTATTGTGTTTTTCTAATGGTGCTAGACTAGCATAAACTCTCAAAATTAATAGGTAAAAACAATAAGTGTTTTGGTTTAAACTCCCAGGGAGCTTATTATTTCTAGAATTGTGATTGGATTACAAATTGAGAACAAAATAAGAAATACAGATTTATTTTAACAGCACAAAATAACCCCACTAATCATAGAAAACTATACATTAACTATTTCCTTTTCTCACCTGCTGGTATTTGAGCACAAGGGTTATTAGAATTACTCATTTTGATAGTTTAAATTAATTCCCTCTTTTTTGATAATATACCTGCTCCTCCTGAAAGTCTTGTGTAAGCATATGCTATAATTATCAAAATGGAGAAGAGTCTTCCTGTGGTTTTGAATGAAAGGGCTTTAGATGCCTCTTTAGCATATGCTATTCCTACTATAAAAACAACACATACGCTAATCGCCCTGGCTGTGTCCTATGAAGTGTTTTGTTTGAAGAACCACAGCAAACACACTCGGAAGAATTTTGTGCTGCTGCTTTTGCCAAAGTAGAAACCAAAAGGGAGAACAGCGAGCTGTCCTGTGATTACTCAGCCATAGTCCATGCTGCTATGAAGGGATGACTGAGAGCTGTGCAGTGTTGTGCTAGCTCTCCCCACGGCAATTAACAGCTCAAAGCTGCTCATATCCTCCCTACCTCCTTACTGTTGTATCAAAGCAAATTTCCTAGGGTCTTCTATGCGTTTTTACAGTTGCCTTTACATCAATGTGGTGCCTATGGCATGGAAAAAAGACCAAAATAAGCCCCTTCAATTTTTTCGGAATTAAGTATAGTACCTGGTGCTCCTTCACTTACAGAATTACGAGTAAGGGTCCAGTATAGGTCTCTCTTTTCATTTAGAGTAGAAACATTTAGGTTTAACTAAATTTCTATTGCACATACAGACCAAAACCATATTTTCACTAAACTTTAAGTTAGTTCAGATGCAAGTTCAAATCCAACAATTTCCACTGGGACCACAATCATCAAGAGGTAAGTTTATCATACATACATTTATACATAATGTTCTCATAAAATTGAATTTTAAAACCTAATTAACATAATACTGTCAGGTTTATTCTTCATCATTTTAAATATAAGCACTCTGTGGAAGTAATGAATTGCCTAAGATGGACTGACATTCCACTTAGGGACAGTCATGCTCAGTTTTTATATACATCACAGTGGAGAGATCAACAAATAGCTCTTACTGATAGCATGAAAAAATATAATTCTGTTCAATACTGAAGTAATATTTATAATCTATATGGGATGATCTAATGGCTTTTCAACCAAAGTATAAAAGCAAATTTCATTTAGGAAGATTTGCTCTGATCTGCCTAATCAAACCCACTCTTTTTCTTCTTAGTTCTGTATTAAACAATCTTTCCAGTATAAAATCCCTCTCCAAGGGATAAACACCATCTACAATTATTCTAAGTTAAGAGGACACAGACCACCTGATATCATCTAATTTTACAGAGGGGATGTGTACACTACAAAGGTGATAGTATAAAAAAATCTTCAGCTACATCTGATTTCATGTTATTGAATCTCAAGTACCAGGTGCAAAGAACCTGCCCTGTGCAAGCCCTCTCTGTCTTGTGGCACGTCAAACCTGCCATAGTGGCATCCCAGGGCTCATATCTTTTCCCCACATGAGGACAATCCACAACAAAAGTCAATGAAATATTCAGTTATCCACAAAACTTTTTTTTTTCCATCATTTCTTGTTGCTTTTTAGTTCTTTTAAACTCCCACTGTAGATATAGTGGTTTACTATGAGAGGTCACCAAACATTGACTTCACTTTTCCTCTTTATTTGACTCCTTTCCACTACTCTCCGATCCTTTATTTTCTTCAGGATTGTGTGTTTGAAAAGAGAACAACATCTTTTCACTCCTAGTTCTAGGATCCAAATAGCTCACCCAGAAAATTATGCTATTACCTAAGTGACTTCACTGTTTATTTTTTCCCTTAATGTCTAACATGATTTCCTCTTTTTCAGCTTCAACATGTTACTCTATACAATTCCATCTCCTTGCTTTTTGTAAATGATTATCCTCTCGCAGAGTTAATAGGTGTCCTCTAGTGTGATTCTGAATGTTTTTAGATTCAGTTTGAAAGTTCTATTTTCCAAGCACAAATAACTGTAAATGTAGTTATTTGTCCATGTTTATGGATGGATGCAACAGATGCTATTTCCTAGCAATGTCTGACTAAGTGCCTGTGCCCACGTATGGAGGCAGTGAACATCTAAATAACAATTTATATCAATAATTATTGATAACAGGTGTAAATGTGTCAATGCATAACAAAGTGCTGTGTGTTTCCTTTAAAGAAAAAACAGATTAAATTTAGCCTCAATGTAATTTTTTAAATAATGAGCATATTCAATTATATTCAGTAATGTTTCCCCATGGGTCACCTACTCCATTTTTTTTATATTCTTTCTAACAAGAGGTAATTTCTTCTTTGTTTAATGGCAAAATGCTCAGAGCTGTTTACTTTATTTCAGGTATTGCTTTACTAGGTAACCTGACCAATAATAATATTAATTGCCTTACTCTTTATGGAGCATATGCGTTTTTTTCATTTTCCTTTTGAAGTGATGCCTCAAAAGATGTTAAAAAAGAAAAAGGAGGATTTAAAATTAATCCAGCACTGACTCCACACTTGCCAAAAGAGTGGTTCAAAATTCAGCTCCTCTAGATTTTTCATTATCTTAACACCTCACCTTTTAACCATTGAATATACAGTATAGCTCCAATAACGTATCTTTGTAATGAGATCTCTCCAGGACCTTGTTACTGGCTTCATGATGCCTCATCTGCCACTATGATCTGCCCCACCATATTTCCATCTAACAACAAAACTGTTCACACACACACCCCCTCCCAGTAATAGGAAGTCTGTGAACTTGGGATAGAGAAATATCATGGGGTTTATTTCAAAAAGGAGGAAATTACTCTTGCAAGCAAGTAGAGCAAGATCAAGACCAAAGCCCTTTCACAATTCATTACAATTTTTTGGTAAACATACCTTTTTGTCACTGAATTCTTCATGTATACACATAAACACAAGGAAGGGGAAACAAACTGACTGAAGAAACTCTATCATCTACCTTTTCTGCTGTAGATGAAAAAGAGAGAAATTGGTTCTCTTTTCTGTTTCTGTTCATGCACATAATTTGGTTTTCTGTGGGTGTATGTATGTGGAATACTGCAGTACATAAGGAGAGGTCTTATAGGGATAAGCAGGGAGTTTTTTGCAATCCAGCCCTTTTATTGTAGGAGAAAGTAAATGTACCGTGCATTGTTTTTCTTCATCTACTGTTTCTCAGAAGGCACAGAGAAAATAGGGTAGACAGTTTTGGATAACTGGAAGAGTATTGTAGTATAATCAACAGTAAAAAGATTTACATTGTGCCTAACAGTGTAAAATTCATCAACATAATAAGTACGAATGAGGGTCTCTGGTCTCTTAATTTCTTTCAGAGCTGCGTATAGCTAATATGCAATGAATGAGTTTTGGGCCTAATTCTATATATCTGAAAATGTTCTTGTATTAGTAAATAGTAAAAAAATCATGGTCTGTTTGAAATACTTAATAAGAAGCCATCAGTGACACTGTAGAGAGCAAAAATGAAACCATTGTTCTTCCACATACATTTAAAATTTCCAGCAACAGATCAAGCTATAATGGAAGGTTGTTGAACTTCCACCTCCAAAAACCATGCCATACTGATATATTGATTTAGACTTCTTGTTGGATATTTCTATATATGGGACATTTCAGAATATATTCCCCCGTCATACAAAGTGTCTAAATCAAATATATCAAAATTGCTTCATCTTGAGGTTCTTAGCTCCTAGAAACTATTCCAATTATGCCTTTCCTCCACTCCGTATCCCCTGTGCACTGCTCATTTTTGTTTTTAACTACTAGTGATGCAAAAGGCTATTAAAGTTTGTGAAGTTCATTTCCTCCTATAGCAGCAGTTACATTATACAGTCTCTAAGTCAGGAGTGAATTTTAACCGGACCAGGTGATCCTTTCATGAGGTATGCAGACCTATTCTTCCAATACACCCTTGAAGTCTGACTTCAGAAAATATATTTGTAAACACACATACATAAGGGTCTACACTAAAGTGCTGAATTCTCTAAATTGCAATCCAGAGAATGAAAAGAATTCCTTTCCCTGCATCTCCTTTTGTTTGCTTTTCTAGTAACTGTAATACAAATCATAACAGCTGCAAAACTCATATAAGAAATCATCGTGTGCTCAGATTTTTCTTGTGGACATGTACCAGATTTTACACAGTTTACAGAGTTTCATTTATTTATTGCCTTCTGTGCTATGTTTATTTACTGTGATATAGTAGCTTACTGAATTCTACTGTTGCATTAATCAAAGATTAAGGAGCATTTATTTCTACACTAATCCAAAGGTTTACAAGCAAACAGGCAAAAGTACTGGTAGATAAAAAGCGATTCTTATTTTGTTATGTATTATCTGAAATTGCACACAAAAATTTACAGACCAACCCATTTTTAAATGTGTTTCTTAATGGACACTTTATAAACAGAATTTTATCTCTAGCCATTCCTTGAAGACATTGAAGTCAAACCATGGAAGAAGTTGGCTCACAATTCAAGAAATGTTGCATGATGGTAGCTTTGATTCACAAAATAAGCTTACTTTTAACTACCTTTCTTTTCATCTGCAGAAGATGATATAAGAATTCTTAATGCAATGCACTGTTATTCTTATAATGTAGTTCTCCTGAGAACTAGTGTATGAAATCAGTTGAAATATACTTTGGGGGGTGGGTGGGTTGCTTTGTTTTGTTTTACCTGGACAGGCCAAAAGAAAAAAAAGTGGCATCTGCAAGAAGAAATAAAGCTGTCCTTTCCAAGCACTGGAAAGAACAGATTTTTGTGTGTATGCTTAAAACTTCCACCTTTATGAACAACATCCTTTTAAGACGCAGTTTTGGGATCGTATCACTGAAGAACAAATCAGAGTGTCAATTGGAACATAGAGATGCTGATAAAGAGTAGGCTTTGTAACAACAGTTTTATACAGGTGTAATTGCTATGTGGTTTTATACCTTTTTATGGATTCAGCTCCGAGAGCAGAAGAAAGACAATTTTACCAACCTGTGAAGACAAAATGTTACAGAAACAAATCCTGACATACACAAGTAGAATAAAAAAATCTTATAAACTTCTCTGAGACATTTATATGGCTAAGGTTGATTGATGCTTTCTCTTTTAAAATGAAATTCTCTTATGAAGACAATCGGTAGGATTTTTGCATGTTTAGATGTGCTGTTTAGGCCTAATTCATAAACTTTTCTCATTTGCCAGATCACATCTTTTATTCTTCTTACATTTGAAATTTTAATAAGCATTCAGAGGTCTTCTTGAATTGTGAACCATTTTCTTCTTTGGGGCATAAATGTGTGAAAATGGAGTATGTGGAAGACAGCATGACATTTTTGAAAAAAAAATAGATATCACATATCAACATTATTTTATGTATATATAAATTGAATGAAAGCAAGTATATCTTGGAAAAATAATATTGTTTTAACTGATTTTTCTCTAACATGTAACCTTGTAAAATTTTAACACACCTCCCAGTCCTGGTCTCAGGCGGTTATCATAACCATCCAGCAGACGATCCAATATTCTGGTAAATACTGTGGTGTTGTCTTTAAGTTCGTCTTGCGATGAGGTTTGCCCATAGCTGAAATACAGAACAGTTAAAACGGAAAAACAGGAATCAACCAATCACCTTACAAAGCAATGATTCCAAACTCTGTTTAATCTTGCTTATACTGATTTATGGTCACGAAATCTCCTCCATAAAACTACAATATAGAGTTATATAGGGTCCTTTCACTTAAACATTTTCTTTTTAAATTATACATTTTTAGTACAGTCTTGGAAAACTACTGCCTTTCAATAAATGGTGAGCAAATATAACTTCAATTCCTTAATGTTTATGTCATTATTCATTAGTGTTTATAATATTCCAATATGTGTTCTTCAGTAAAAGGCTTATTTGCCAGCAAAAGATAATGTGTTTAATTCATATAGTTATAAAGGGTTTGCATACTAAGGAAGATACAGTAATTTAGAACACTGATATTTAAGTACTGAAAATAAATGCAAAAACAAAAAAATAAAACCCCACAAAGATGTCTTTGTGAGTACAGAAGTAAATCATTTGAGTGTATACTTTCATAGATCAGTACATAACTTTGCTTTATTTCCCATTTTCCTCTAGTGATTACATTTGGAAGAACACCTCCAACTTTTCCTTACAAATGTGTAATGGAACCATCTGTTGATACGGAAATCTCTCATGTCTATAAAGCTTTGCTTACAGATCTCTAATGTAGATCTCTAACTTAGCCAAAGGTCCTGAAATTTTCCTTGCACAAGGGTAGAATTAAGCTGTTTGAACTCAGCTACCAAAACCTTACTTCCATCAGTACAAATCAGAATGAAGTCCTTGGGCTTAGCGGTTTCTGTCTGCTGTAAATGACATCAGAATCAACCTTTTTCTTAAGTCTGAAACCTTTACCAAATACCCTGTCATAGATAATTCCCTTAATCATAGATTACAGTTGTCTTAAAGCCAAACCCAGTACCATTTTTTCATTCATTGCTGGGAAGACTTCCATTATAAACATGTGTAGTCATCACAACTGAAATATAAAAATAAAGCACTGCCCTCCAAAACATTGCTTTCTCACACTTGCTACTGAAATGGATCAACAGTGCAGTACCAAAAGCTTCTGTTAGGATCAGCTCTAGCCCCAGAAGTGATTCTTTGGGCAGCTTGTTATCCATACGGCTCCGGTGCTACGCGGGTCTCAGTGCTCCACCAGTCGCTCCTGCTCTAACCAGCAAAGACTGTCTTGCAAGGAATATTACTGATATGCAAAATGATCTGTTTCTGTTAAAATACCTGCAAAATTTTTTTATGTAAGCTGCATCAGTCAAACATCCTTGTGTATCTCATGTATATTCCACTTGTATCAAACACAGAAAGAAGGAGGAAAGGTACTCTGAATATAGGTATTCTGGAAATGCCTCCAAGCTATTTTGCAGTTCAGATTTGAATAAGTAACACTACAAATTTAAAGAAGTTTTAGAACTGACACTCACAGTATGTGACTTTGTAGAGAACAGTTTTCAGGGTATTTTAATGCATACAAATCACTGTTCCTAAGGAAGAAGACAAAATCTCTAACAGTTTTTAAAAAATAGTAAAAATACTATGAGTTCCTTCTAGCCATATCATATAATTTCACTTAATAAAAAATAGGTCATTTTATATTTATTTTTTATAACCCCAGTAGCCTTTTAAGTCACAGATGTTATTTTTTTATTATTATTTTATTTTTTCCTATATGTTACCAAATAACATGTTCTCCTGCTGTCTTCATTGAGCAGTATCTTTCAAAGGATCTTTCCTCATACGTCTTGTGTAGAATTGCAATAGAGGACTTTTCACTGGATTAAATTCTGTATTAGCACTCATCGTCAGTAAACAAGCTGCTGCACATACATATCTCAAGGATATCAGAAGGTCATCAGGATTAAGGTGGCAAAAGGATATAAAAACACTTCAGAAATTCTAGGGGTAAATAGGTATGTTTGCAGAAGCGGCGTCAGAAAGATGGTCTAGTGGCAGTGCAGTCTGAAAGGATGCAATACAATACACCACTTCCATTCTGGCTGACGCATTTGTCAGTACCCTTACCTGTTCTTTCCACCATTTTTTCAGAGGTAAAAAGCACTATTAGGGCTTGTTTTTAACTGACAAATGGTCACAACAGGAAGAATCTGAACATTTGTATACGTATAAAGTATACTGTAACTCCACACGACTGTGAATTTTCAGTCAAAACAGTCATGTTAAAATAGTCCTAATGCTGTTTTGTTTTTTTTGTGTGTGTGTGTTGGTTTTTTTTTTTTTTAAGCAAAAAAAAAGAATGATATGGAAAGACTGTGTTCTTCTGCATCACAGACACTTTATCTAATTTGCTGATTATTTTTTTTCTTAAAGAATTAGCAGCAATCCAGAAGAAAAGGCAAGGGAAGTTACTATGATAAAATGGCTTTAAAAACAGATATATTTCATGTAAATTGTGTACATTTTGAGGAAAAAGTGACTGCATGTGATTGTGGTTTCATATTAAACCACAGTATAATAAAACACTGTGCACTAACTCCATCTACAGGTCATTAAAATAGTGACACACCATATAATTTTTAAACACTAGTTAAATGCATTTTAATTCTCACATTAAGAATGGATTTGCATACATTACAGATACAATACATATATGCATACACATATATATGTGCACATACAGATATAACTAAACACATTTTCAGAAAATTCACTAGGTAGGCCAGATGACATACTTCATGAATACTTCAAATCTCACCTTGCTTAGTATATTATCAGGATAAATGTATTTCTTCTAAAATGACATGTTTATTCTATATGACAATTGTTAAATGATTCACATGCTTTATTCCTTTTTTTTTTTTTTTTTTTTTCCCAAGAGAAAACACTTGTGCAGATGAACCTTTGCCCCTTTGCCCACTCCACTCTACTTAAATACTTCAGGGAAGCCAGAAGATAAGTTTATCTAGAGCTGCTAATATATAAGAAGACACTATGGACTTGAAGGCCAAATACATCTTTTAGGGATCACTGTTGACAATGCAAAACTGATACTTGCTTTTTGGTCATTAGGTATCATTATTGGCAGGACATTAATATTTTTAAATTACAGAAATATATCTGTGAGTCTTCTTGAATCCCTTTACTGACTTTTGAATTGAATAATGTACTTCAAGTATACTCCAAACTGCTTTATAGTCTTTAGTTAATCTAGTAGTTGTTAGATAAGTTGTCATATGATTACAAACTGTTCCTAATGCTACTTTTAGATTGTGACTTCAACATATACTCCATAGAGATTCAGTGCAGCATTGTCTTTCAAATACATCAGCTGTTAGGGTGTTCGAGCTTGCAAGTTCTTCTTCATTCAAGCAGTCCCCCTTCACCAGGAAGGGCTGCTTTGGATTTGCAAGAACAGGCACTAAGTCAGGACACAATCCTGACCCAACCAAAAAAGTGAAAGTTTTTCCTTACTTGTAGGGATGATAAAGTTACTAAATAGCACTTAAATTTAATTAAAAAANCCCCCCCCAAAAAAAACCCACGTCAGCTTAATTACACTTTTTTCCCCTAAAAAAAACTTTTACTTCTGAGCAGTCATTCTGTAAGAGTATAAAGAATAGCACAGGTGTTTAAAAGGTACTTTAGTTTTAGTTTGTTTCAGATTGCTTTTGCTTTGTTTTATTCACAATATTGAAAAAAAAATGTTATGCAAACAAATTGCAATTTTCTTTCAATCTTCTCTTAGATTTAGCTGGGATTTGAACAGGGATTAACTTTCCCCAATACACTTACTAGTAGTGCAGCCCATGCAATATTTGTCTTATGCTGCTGTATTAAATGCAAGATTACTAAAATATGTAGGTGCATTAAAAATTATCTCCTCACCTTCTTTCAGTCAATGCATTCAGGAGGAGGCTCCAGGCCCAGAGGCAGTCACAAAGCACCAGGATTCTCTTCATGGTGGACTCTGAAACTGAAAGGAAAATAATCATCAACGTCTCCTACGTTAAAACAGGTACTGTGGAAATAAAACATTCAGTTTAGGCAACTTTTGCGGAATAATTTGATGTGAGACAATGACCTCACAATACTATAGCTCATGTCATTCAGTATAAGGGAGCATGGCCTTGGCTGTTTTGTTTACCTTCTGCTTTTGGACATAGAAGCTTTGGGTGGGATTTATTTTGTGGTAAGGGTGTATTCTAGTTTGCATAATTCTTGAACTTCAACAAAAACAATTACGAGTTAAAGCTGCTGTCCCCAGACTCTGTGACAGTTCTTGTTCAGTTTCTTCCTGTGTTGCAAATGTGACGAGGCAGCTCCCTAACATTTCCCGATAAACAAATGTAATTGTTTCTTGTTTGACTTGAACCAGCCTGAGTCCTCCCAAACCTCTTGGAAGGTGTCAGTGTGTGGCTGTGTGACTGAGGAGAGCGGTGCTTCCCTCCCAGCCACTGCTTTGCTTTGGTGTGACAGAAGCAACTTTCTTCTACAGGTATTACTATTCTCTTCCTGGAAATATTTGTGTCAGAGGAGTACAATCATCAGATTCTGACTCCGTGATCTGCTGCTATGTATGCACACTAATATTTTTGTCAGGCTAAAGGGCACAATTCATAAAGAACCATGTGCTGACAGCCTACACATCATCTCCTAAGTCTCTGCTGCTAGGAAGTGTTTTTGCATTAGCAGCCTTTTGCTCCTCTCCAAACATTTCCTGTCCTCTCCCCACGGTGAGTTACTCTCAGCTTACCTTTGAGTAAAAAGTAACAAAACCCAGGATGTTTCTTTTGCTTTCCAACAAACCATAAAATACAAAGTTAGCTGATGTTTGTGGAAGTGGTGTTCCAGATTCAACTAATTGCCCAGGAGATGCTGCAGGTCTCTTTACATATCTATACTCTGTGCTGGAATCCAGTTGATTTTTAGCATTCATTACATTAAATAAAATCTGAAGCCTGTATTTTCCCCCAGTACTGAACTGGAGTTTTTCAAGTGCCTGAGAATATGAAGCACTGTGCATGGAATTGTTCTTGTATCTTTAAATAAAGCTATCCCAATTCACTGCACACTCTCAGGGACAATTCAAATCAATAAAATATCATTACAAAGCTGCATGTAAGCAGTGAGATATAATTAATGCATTTATAGACAAATGATCGGCACATAAACATTGAGTAGGGCTGGGCTAATCTAACTGGGTGGGAAGGAGCTGGATGTGGCAGGAAAGCAGGAATAAAGATTTTCAGGGACAAGACTGCATCTCAACTTGCGCTGTGATCAGCCCCCTTACAGAGAGAGGCAACATCTGTGGCTTCAAAAATTGCCTTCTCCGAGTCCTGCCAACTTCTGCCTTTGCAAAAGGCTTCTCAGGATAAGGAATGGAAAGTGAATTATTTGGAACTGTCTTGATCTGTCGAGCTCCATGCGCGCTCCCCTCCAAGCCCCCCAACACCATCCCCTGCTTCAATAAACCCTTAAAGGCACTATAAATCCCGGAGAAGGAAAGTTTCTTGCAGCTGGAAGAAACAAATGTTAAAGACTTGCAAGGAGCGTTAGACACCAGCAGCCCCAGCCCCCGGCCTCCCCCAGCCCACACCGCCTGTGAAACCAGCTCTGGTTTTCCCATTCAAAATGGGAGAAAGAGCCACGCGTCTGGGAGAATTCCAGCAGCGCCCACTGGAAGAAGAAGAAGAAGAAAAAAAAAGGGGGGGAAAGGAGAGAAAAAAAGAAAAAAAAAAAAAAAGAGGCATTTTGATGCATTTTTGGCCCCCGGTGAGAGATTTGCACAGCTCTGAGGTGCAAATCGAGACTTGTTTTCCTCCCGGCATTTCAACTTTGTATTTCCCCCTCACCCTGGGAAAGCCACCCCTCCCACCGCCTCCCTCGGAAAAAAAAAAAAAAAA
>VXAA01002329.1:261451-279938 GCA_013399115.1 Anseranas semipalmata
GTGCTGGGAGCTGGCGTCACCTTCACCCCCGCGGCCATCGTCCTCTGCTCAGCCGCGAGCAAACTGGGAGCGCTGGGCGGGCGCCGACACTTCTGCGGAGAAGCGGAGAGAAAGTTGGCTGCGGCCGGAGAGCGTCACGCAGCCGCTCACCTGGCGAGCACAGGTTACCGGGGCTGGAGCTCCAGGCACCTTTCGTCGGCTCCGAGGCTTCTGCAGAAATGTTAGGCACTGCTGACTGCCCTGAGCGCAGCATGGTCAGCTGTCTTAGGGGTAAAGATAATGCGAACGCCCCGCTATCTGTTACTTATAAAGCACTGCCAGCATCCATGGGGAGGAAAAAACACTTCTATCGTATGCACCTACTGGATCTCAAATACTATTTACTTTCCCTCTTCCCCTCTTAATGCCATCACCGATCCCGTTTCTGTTCCTTCCTATGATGCTGCTCCCAGGGAGGTGAAAATCCATATATTTTGTCAGAGAGAACTTGAGTTGGTATCCTATGTTCCAGTTAACCTATCTATTGCAAGCTTTACTCAGGTTTTTAAATCAAATATTGCACGTTCTACACATCCTCACAAAATACATGATTTGTTTGTCTTTGTAACAGCATGAGAACGATTTGATTTAATCCAACAAACCAATGACATTCATAGCTAAGGCTGGCAATAACTTCCAAGGTGGCAGTCATTTTGGATAAATGCCTGACTTATAACAGTCTAAACACTGCAATGATTTCCCTAAGCACAAGGAAAGCAGAATTTTTATTTATCAAAGTCCCTTAGCGCACCAAGTTCTAACAGTCCTTATGATCAGCATTAAATAGCCACAGGTTATTTTAAAGAGATCTGCGATGGACTTTTGCTTTTTGTTTCCTGGCATCTCCAATGTAGTTCACCTTAGTTTGATTCAAGGTTGTTAGCAGAGCACAGAAAAGTAGGGAACAGGAAAACCTAGTGACTTCCCAAGGGAATTTTAAGTAATGACTTTTCAAATCACGAGCATGCAGGCTCTCTCTTAGTGGCCAAATATGCAATGTTTCCCCATTCTTCGCTAATATTATTTACTATGCTTTTATTCTTGTTGTGAAATGTCAGAGTTTTGTTTAAGCAACAAGTACACTGAGGTCCTTACCTGAGTTTACAAAAACAGTGCATATTTTTGTTAAAGTACATGGAAGTTGTGTACTGTAGAATCTCTGAGATTCCTTGCCCTGTCACTAGAACATTAATTGCATTAGTCTACAATGACCTTGTGTGTGTATACGCACAATCTTTTTTTCTCAATGAATAGTGTATGTTTATAAAAACAAACAAATGTTCAACATAGCTCCAGTATTTCATTTTCCCCTTCATTTCTCATGAACAAATACATTCTAAGTACATTTGCTGTATATGTGTGTCTGTAAATAGGTAGCTAGAGAGACAGACACACAGACAGACAGATGGAGTGAAAAGTGAATGATTGAATGGCAGAGGTTCATGTACCTCTGTGCCATAAAGTAAGAGCAAACGGGTAGCTGAAATAGCTTCAGAGCCAAAGAGACATAACCTTGCATCCCGTATTTCCCCCTCTTGATTTATTTTAATTGGTATATAAACAATGGCAGCTGTTTTTATTTTAGTAAAGTGTCAAGGGTTACACAGAATGGTCTTTGCCTCCACGGACATGAGTGCTGCATGCCAAAGGATGACATGTTTTTCTGAGTTCTCCCTGGGTGAAAATATTGACCTAAAATTGGAAGTGGCTCATTCCGTCTCTAATTCTCATCTGCTCAGAAAGTAGGACAAAACTATTTTTCCTCCATGGCTGAGATTCCTGTCCATCAGTGCTCACACGTAACCCAGATTTTCTCTTTTCTTTTCAAGGGCTGTTATCACAGTTATCATGTCATTCCATAGTAAATGCTAAAAATATTTGGATGTAATCAAACAAATAGGCTGTTTTATGATGGATTGTGGTAACAAAATAACTGGCTTTTAAGGAAAAAAAAAAGCATAGAAGAAAATGTCTAGTCTTTTAAAAACAAATATAATTTGTAGTTACTAACAGGAATGGTCTTTCAAAGAACAAGTGCTAAGTGAAAGACACATCTCTTGCAATGCTTATTTTGTTTCCCTTTCCTACCCAAACACCACTAAGAGTAATGCATTTATCAAGTAAGTCCAAGACAGGGATTCTCTACAGATCTGTGGGTTCCAGGCACCTAACTTAAAAGGGTATCTCTGAAAATTTCAAGCTATATATAGGAATGTTTATATTAGCCATAAGTCTCAGTGGTGTGATTTTGTTCTTGAATGAATTGGTCCAATGTGTGAAACAAAAGATGCATTTGAATTTAATGTCTCCAGGTAACTCAATATAAGCAGATGTGTATCTCAATGCAAGATTTTATAGTCACATTTGGAAAAGAAGGGGTCAAGATCTTTTTTGTTTCAAGCCAGCTGTATGATTCCAGAAAGTTTTCAAAAAGATTCTATGATGTCCTTCATGTTATAAGACATCTCATGATATAACAGCTAAATCCTTTAAAAACAATATTATTAAATCTAAACAGTAAGCCGAAACTAACTTGGCACAACTATGTGCAATGCTTTGAGCCCTAATGTTAGTGCAAGTGATTACTAGCAATACAGTTAAACCGATTGAATCCTACTTTGGTAAAATAAATGAACTAAATCAAAATAAAATTGGCATAAAGAAAGATTTTTGTAGTTGTGTAAAAGTTTAAAGGCAGAATTTTTTTCAATATTTTGTTTTTCATGTCATTCTTCTTTGTGTGTGCAAAATATACACTTTTTGTTTTAGTTTAGGAGTCTGTATAAAACAACTGACGTTCCACAACAGACACAATGTGTCCTGAACAGCCAAGGGATTTGAATAAAGCAAATGAAACTCAGAGATTTACTGGCATACAGCAGGTCAGATGAAGAATTAAAACAGAAAGCCCATCTGCTCCAGAGCTTTGAACTCGGTTATTTACAAGTCTTGCTTGTGTGATTAAACAGAAATGCTTTGTTAAATATATGATTTGAATTTGATTTCTAATTTAATGGGCTTCAGAAATATATCAAATAATAGCTATTGCCCCTTCAGTAGACATATTACAATTGTAGCTTAACTTTATTTTTTCCTTTAATTTACAGCCACAGTAAAGAAAACAGGACATATCATTGTCACCTCATGTTTTTACAAAAGGCACATGGTGAGCTCAAATAAAAGTTCATTATGCCTCTTTTATTTCACAGTAAGGTTCTATCCATTGCCTCTTTCCTCTTCAAAAGATGTGTAGAAAGAGAAGAACTTCCAGGGAAATACAAATGAGAATCTTCACAAAACCAAGTTGCACTATTTTCAGAGTCGATCTGAGATATAATGCCCATTAAAGAAATATGAGTGTTCTTTCTAGATCCATGTTGAAAATTGAAAGTGGCACTTCTTTGAACCCATTATCTATTAAAAATGGAATAAAGATGTAAAATAGCTGATGCCTAGAAACTTAGCAATGATGATTGTCTCTTGATTTTTAAGTCTCCAAATGTGATATTTCAAACAGAAAACCCAATTTGTTACAAGTTTCTCAGACTTTCTAATCCACAGAGACAACAATTTATTATGCCTTGCCATGTTGTTGCCAAACATCACCATGGAATTCAGCCTGGAAAACTGGAAATGAAGGATTTTTTTCCCAGTGAATAGGATTTCTTGCCTGTTGTTAGAAAGGAAGAATGGGATAATAATCTGTTTTCTAAAAACAAACAAACAAACAAAAAAGCAATGTGGAATTAATGAAAACCACCAAAAAGAACAAAGGTCAAAATCGGGAGCTTGTAGGGATTACAAGAGCTTGGTAAATCCAGTGGTGATCATTGACAAGATCTTGTTCAGGAGCTTTTCTTGAAACAGCTGGATTTATCTATATCGGAATACAAACACCATATGTGTTTATTCCCTATGCTCCACCTCACTTCTTCTGATGAGGTGAACTGTTTACTATATATCTCCAGCCTCCTGGAGCTTTCATGGCACCTTTAGTATAAATTTAGCAAACCTACCACATCTAGAAAGCTCTCCCATAGAGGATGGAATGTGCTCTTGTAGTGTGGGTGTCATTCAGTTATACTTCAGCGATGAGTGATTTTGTGGCTCATTGGCCTTCCTGCTCAGCATTTGGAAGGAAATGTTTGTTTGGGACTCAAACCTTAGAATTATGACTGGCAGTTTGGTATACTGAATGACAGTTCATATTCCTGTAGACCAATGAGCTACCCTGCAATTTTGTATTTACTGAAGAAACAAAATTGAACCATAATGATGATTTCTCCTAAAATCAGATAGGGTAAAATCTATGTAAACAGAAGAACTTCTAGATGGTTCTAGAACTTTCAAAGTTCCTGAAAGTTAATACTTTTTTTTTTTTTCCTTTTAAGAATTTATCAAGCAATAGAACATTTAGTGCATTAATAGACCCTTGTTACTTATTATTTGCAGGTAAAGAAAGTGAGTGAATATGAAAAGAAAATAAATATTTTCAGAGATAAGAAACAGTAAAATACATTTTAAAATTTAAGAAAAAAACTACAGCAGGGAAAAAACCAGTTCACCATTTTCCTAGTATATATATTTGCCTTTGGTTGAACTAAAAGATGCAGTGTCAGAATATCTCAGCCTGAATTCAGAGAGATGCTTAAACTGTGTTTAAATCCATCCCTATTCAGCCAAACACTTAAGACTCCAGTTAATGCCAATAGATCATAAGTATTCTTAAACTTAAATGAGTGATACTGGGATGAATTTTGCTGCTTTGCTGCTTTGGAAGCCAAATACTCTGCTGACTTCTTAGGTGACCTTGGATACGTTTAATTTCTTGGTGCTTTTATCTGAAATGAGAACATTGCAACCTGTGAAGTTCAATTAGCCAAAATTCCTGTAGATTTCAGTGAGATTTTTTCACTGAGTGTAGAGCTAAGCTGAAGCTTTCCTGCAAATACTGTTTAGGAACCACAGAAAAGTTTTTAAAGCAAATGTAATGCTCACGTTAGCTTGACAGGTGCTGGCTCCCACTGTCTTAGAAGCACACTGTGTTCGATTCCCCCATTCCCCTATTATACATCCTTCCTCACTTCTTAGAGATGGTGACCAGGAGGCTCTTCAGATGACTTTACCTTCCAGTCGGACACACTGTATGCTTCCTGACTGCTGATGTTGTGTGGGGAAACACTTGCTCAACTGCAGTACATAGTCAAAGCACTCTTGCATGCACTGTCCTGATCTAGAGTTGGAAGCCTGCTGTAGAAAAAATGGAGTAAACATTTAAGTGATATTCAGATTTTCAGATTTCATTTTTGTGTGACCTGCTCAGTGCTAAAAATTCAAGTTTAGTAAGGCATCGCAAATATAGATGAGGAATACACTGGGACAATCATTAGCAAAGTGATGTCATTTTATGGGTATGAGTATATGCTCAGATTTTGTATCATCTCTTCTAAGGTCCTTATCCACCTGGTACTAACACGGATCTTCTTCATTTTCCTTACATTTAAAAATTATTCATGTGGTTTGATATCTACTGAAAATTACACAGACAGTTCATAAGAACTGCTGTGCTGGGATGGTTGAAGGTGCAGGTGTTAGTGGCAGCCATTTACGGGCAGTATAAGAGCAGGGGAGGTTGCATATAAGTTCTTCTCTGGCCTAAGGCTCCTGGTTTCTGTGCAGTAGGTTTCTAAGGTGGGTTCTTTCTGATTTATTCTGAGTTTCTTCGTGCTTGTTTGTTTGCTTTTATTGGTGTAGATTAGAAACTGGTTTATATGTTTTGGTTTTCTTTGCAGAGCTCTCCAGTCATAGGCAGTACTGAAATTTTGATGTGAGTTAGGGTGCTGCTTGATGAACTTAATTTTTTTCTTAATTGTTGTAACATTTCCTTTTTCACCTATTTCATTCATGGAAATACCCCTCACAATTGCTATATTTATATGCCAATCTTTGCTGTATGAAACTTGTATTTACAGTAGGCTGCATGTGAGGTTACATTAGGAAAGTATTGTTTTAATTCAAAAACAGCTGAAATAACTTCTGGGCTATAGAGGAAAAAAATCAAAACCCCCTTTTTTTATGTACATTGTCAGTGAATGTAAATGTTAGTCACAATTGAAACTGCATTGTAATCGAAATCTGTGCTTTACTTTACTAAGGGAAAGCTGTAACAACATAATTTCTCAAGGCCTTTGATAATCCAAGATGATCCAAATGACATTTTAGAATGAAACCAGTAACTTTTAAAGTTGAATAGCATAAACAACTTCGTAGATGTGAGGATTGGCTCCCCAGCACGCACAAACTGGCACAGCTGTGCTCAGTTCAGCTGGCTTGTTGCAGCAGCTGTGGATCTGATTCCTGCCTACTACCTTGTTTAAACAAATGAAACAATTGCTACAAACATCTAGGCTTGCTCAGGTAATATGTGAAAAGCCAGTTATTTAATATGAGGCTGTATTTAACTTTCATAGTATTTACTTCTGTCATAGAAATGTTAATGTTTACCTATCATTTTGGCATGGATATTGCTGTGCACTCTTACCTCTTTTGAGGTTTTGTCTACCAATATTAATTTGACTTTGCTTTCGAGTTCAGCCAGTACCTCTTTAGTCAGTAGTGGTTCCTTACAAAGGCGCATAAGTTCTTTCCTTTTTTACTGCTGCCCATCAAGAGAAAAGCTACTGAGATTAGAACATTGTCTAGGGTAACAGTCACTGGTGTGAGTAAGAGGGAAGCTTCACTTTTTTTCTGCTGCTCATGTCAATTCTGCTGTGGGGAAAGTGTGTCTGTATTTTTTAAGAGTAATTCAGAGCCTGGTTGTAGAACCACCTTCTCAGTTATCACTGTGTACCCTTACTGAGGGAATGAGAGTGCACAATATTAGCAGGGTCAGGCTGTGAACAACGGAACATTATTGTTAGCAATGTTTCACAGGCTGCCAAGAAAGTTGTCTGACTTTCTTATTTCCTGGTAAGGTAGTGAGTAAGGGAGTCAGCTGTTACTTTTGAAAGTAAAACTCTGTTCTGCAGGTCATTGAAGGCAGAGTTCATCTAACACATCTTCAGCAATGACTAATTAATTAGATCCATAGGCTTTTATCTAGACACCACTTGTAATCAACAGAGTGATAAGATGACTCAGTTTACTTTTTTTAAGAGCTTGCTGAAATGGAATGAATCATTTTTCATAGGGCTGTATCACTTTCTAGTGACTACAGAGGAATCCAAGAAGTGTAACTCCTAATAACCAGCTAGAAATTAGACATTTATATGTTCAGATGCCATCTGAACAAGATTAAATGTAAAATCTATTGTTTAGTTATAATTTATAAGAAGGTAGGTGCAATGGACTTAAAAATGACTTCTGACTTTCCCTTGAAGTTGCTTAAAGATTTTCTGTTTGCCTCAGTAGTTGCTCAGTTTCGATACAAATGATATCATATAGGCAAGTGCTTATTGCTTAGCCTCTTAAGGCATCTGGTATGAGAATAAGAGGTCTGCTTTCCATTTCTTTGGATGCAGTTTCCTGTACGTAAAAAAAAAAAAAAAAAACAAAAACAAAAAAAAAAACTTCAAGTAAAATGTGGCATATAAGCATATAGTATGTGCATAATGACATACAAAGCACGGAATTATTTAGACCCATTGAAATGCTGTGGCTCTTGTCCTTCCTTAATAAAATGGGCAATCAAGGTCTCATAGTGTATTGCTAGACAATAATTATAAAAATTTAGTTAAAACTTATGCAAATTTAATGAAGGATTTTAAAGTCAGGTGTATAAAATATTGTTGCTGTTCTGTAACAGTTTTTAGACTTTCCACAATCTGTTATTTATATCTGATCAGTTGTGAATTCAAGGTACAATAAAGAAAAATATCCAGCACAACAATATTTTGATAGTGAGCCAGGTATGATGCTGTGACTATCTTTTTTTTTTTTTTTTGGCCAGAGGATGGGGTGGTGAACATTGATGTATGAGATTACTTGCCAAGAGTGAAAATATTTTCTATGTTGTAAACTAGATGCAGTGTTATTCAGAAACATACATAATTTAAGCAGGAATCTGAGAAGCCTAAATGTTGAAGTGGATTAAGTCTGTATCATAAAACAATTGGCATGTGATGCATTTGTCCTGTCAGTGGTGTGCTGCAAAATGTTTAATTACTTTGTAGTGGTGTCATGAACTTCTCTAATCTGTCAGGGATGGCAATAGCTGCAAAACTGCTGGTACTTCTTGCTAACACGGTGATTTGCTCTGGTAGCTAAAATATATCAGAGTGTTTCTCTTATTCAAGACAAAGCATGGAGTGGAGGCACTCTCTGTAGACGCTCATACAAACTAAACAGGTGGGATAGCAGTCCACCATGTGGCTGCAAATAGAACTGCTAAGTGAACCAAGTGGTAGTTGCTGGAACCTCCTAAAGCTAGATCCTTGGCAGGCAGCAATTAGATCAGGCTCAGCCTTGGGCTCCCACCACTCCTCACAAAGAAGTAAATTGAAGGAAGAAGCAAAGAAAGTAACCTGAAGTCAGAAATTTCACTAGAACAAAATATATGCTGTACAAAACTGCAGATTGTTGTCTTTTAGGAGAATCAGCCAAAGGTGCTTATGGAAATAATCCTGTGTATAATTTATTCTACGTTTTTCTACCATTTTTTTCAAAGAACAAAATATGCATGCTTCCCCAAACCCACTTTTCTAATAAACTTTTCTTGTTTCATCTTTTTCCTTGTTCTTGAAATTGAGTTATATAAATGAAAAAATAATCAGTCACGTAAGCCATTCAAGTATTTTTCCCTGGATTGGAAATGCATGTTCATCCAGTCTGATTACTTCTACCATCTAATGCTAAAACTTCTTTTCCATATATATTTTTGCTTTGTACACACAGGAGTTCAGATTTTCCCATTAAAGCTTGAAGGTTTTTATTTTCTTAGTACCATAGCAAGAATCAATATTTTAGGAATTCTTGCAATCTACATGCTGGAAAAAAAAAAAAATTAAATAAGAATATACTTCAAAAGCAAACTTGAAAAGACTTGTTTCCCTGGGAGATCTGTCACTGGGAGTAACAAAGAGGGCTATGTCCAGTTATGCATGGCCCTGTGGCTCATGCACATGTGCCAATATTGGCCATGTACCAAAAGGGAAACCCATTATATCCTACCAAGGGAAGATGATAGGAACTGTCTTAATCCAGAATTTAGCTGGGCATATGGGGATTTCTTTGATAGTGCTGAAAGGTGTTCATGACAGGGATTCATAAATGGGATAATGCTTTGTGATTGCTTTCTCTGACCTCATAAGTACGTACTCATGCTAACAATGTCTGTTGCAGAAAAGCACTTGGGTCAAAGATAATCTTTATTTTGCAACTGGTTATATCAAAGTTGCATTTACATTAGTATTTTATTTGGATAAAAAGTAGTCTTTTGGAGCAAACCTGGTTACTTGTATTTGGTGCAGTTTGGTTTACATTATGGAGGAGTCTCAGAACATAGAAAATTCAATCATTAAAATGACACAAAATCAGAAGATAGGCTCCAGACTGACTAATGTGTTCCAGTGGCTAATGGATGTTCAGCCCAATGGGGCCAGAGTAGAAGTAACCTTCCCAAAATGCATATAGGGTGGGTACTACAGCTGTTTTGCTTTAGATATCTCCATGTAATGATTCATAGAATCATAGAATGGTTTGGAAGGAACCTTAAAGTTCATCTAGTTCCAACCCCCCTACCATGAGCAGGGATACATTCCACTTCATGATGCTTGATAATGGAAAGCCAGCAGATGATAATTAGACATTATCATAATTTTTATATTAATTCAGTTCAACTTTTGCTGCGTATTTTGGACTAATATTACAGACAGTAGGCATACCGATAACCATGTCACCAACTCTTAAAATTCTTTTAGAGTTTGACTGCATATAACTAGGGTTATGCCAGCCACGTGTTTCCCTGATTTAGGATATTGCCTCCCAGCTAGCAGCATCCTATGGAGCTCTGTGTCTTTCCCTGCATGAATCAGCCTTGGTGTGTAGAATAGTCAGTGTTGTCTACATCAGATCTGTTCACTGTCCTAAATGTATTAAATGTACAGAATGTTCAATAGAGTCCAAATATCACTTTAATTTTTTCCTCTTTACTGCTGTATATTTAGATTATTGGAAAAATAAGATCAATCATGTGGAGTTAGTGAGCAAGTGCTGTTGAGCAGTTTAAGCAAGACTCCTTTCCAATTTGTTGTGTTTTGATTGTAAAAGTCAACTTTTTTTATTTTAAAAACTCGACTGCTTTGGTAACTTAAACTAGCTAAGTCAAATGCTCAGAACTGGTGGCTCATCCTCCTTAGCAAGTCAAGGAATTAACATTCATGTAGCCCATCCTGTGCCTTACTCCCACTTCCCATCTGAAATGGACCTTCCAGTTTACCCTGCCAAAGTAGGACAAAAGGTCCTTCTGTAGAAGTAGGATTATGGAGACCATCCTGTGAAGTTGCTTGTTATGACTAGAAGGAGTTAGAATCCGTATCTTGTGTTTTGGTTGTCAGTGTGTACTGAGAATCAGGACATATATTAGACCTCAGAAGAATGAGCTTTAAGTACAGTTAGAACAATGCAGTCCATTAGCAGGTATAAAATACAAAACCATTGTTGAAAGCTAAACAATTATCTAGCTCTTTCTCTATGTACATTTGCATAAGTCTATAAACCCACTTATGTGATTAATGATTGAATTGCATGACTTAGAATGCAAGCGTATGATTTAGGATGCCTCCTGTAAACTGATGTTGCATTTCTGGTGGGGGGTGGGGTGGATTCCCTTTTATTCTCCATTAGTCTCACTAGAAATATGAGGAAAATACTTTGAACAAAACAAAAGCCCCAACAGCTTCAGCACCTGACGGGAAACATTTCTTATGTACTGGTCTACAAATGCTATGCAAATATCTATCTTAAGTAAGCAGTGGCACTGAATTAAGAATGCCTACTGTATCTTCATGTGCCTTTTTAGTTAAGTTTAGGACTTCAGAGAGGTTTCTCAAATGTTCTGTGTTGGCTGTTGCTGTAGGGGTCTCTTTGCTTTTATTGTTGTTTTCAGGAAATCTGTTGATGGAACTTCATACCAATGGTGAGATAATTTTTCCCCCTGTATAAATAATCACTAAAAAAAATCAACTCTTACAAGAAAAAAAGTCCTTTATTTGTATGTTATATACATTGAAATGTATAAATTAAAATGTAGCATGCACTAGCCATTTAAATACTGGGATTAAGCTGATTTAAATAATTTAATCTGTGGAAAAAGAATATGGCTTGCTCTTCAGTGAATTGTCTACATGTGAAAGCTATTCTTAGAATAAGATCTGTTATTGAAAATAGTCTGATAATACTGCTTAGAAGTGGTAGGATCCTATTAAAATGTTGACCTCAACCAGGTTTTATAGAGCTAGATGTTACATCACAAGGTGAGTCTCTTACCTGTTGGACTTGAGTAGGTGCGTATATTTGAAACTTAGTCAAAGCAAATGTTTATTGAAAAACAGCCTTGGATTGATACAGAAATCAAGTTGACCTTTTCATGTGCAGTATGACAGAAATTTTTTTGAATATCAAAGTTCTTTGACTATACCTTCTAGAATATTTTTATACTTAATTTATTTACTAGCACAAAGTCAGTGTGAAATAGCGTGCATCAAAAGCTCAGAAAGCTTAGTTTTGGAGTGTCCTTAGTGAAGAAACAGTGTGTACAGTTTTACAACTGTTAGCCTATTTTATTTCTTTTGCAAGATAAGAGTTATTCAAAATATTATACAAAAATGGAAAACAAGATGTATGCTAAATAATTAATGTTATATAGTGAATAATATTGCTCCCAACAATGAACAGAGAAAAACACTGACTGGAAAAATTTGTGTGCTTAAAATGAAATTGTAACTTAGAGTATCATTCAACCAAATAGTTTTTGCAGACTTATAAAAAGAAACAGTTTTCGTAATTAGGTGAATGAATGCCTTTATTTCAGTATGCCAAGTTAAAAGCCTTTAGAGCAACATAACTGAAAGAAAAGCTATTTAAAGGACCACTGCAATGAAGAATGGCTGACAATATGGAGCAGTACGGAAGGGACCTAATTAATTTTTTTTACAGGAGGGAGAAACTGGAAACCTAAAGCTTTCAGAGGGCAAGAGTCAGCCAATGTAACAGAAGTCTTTATAAGAACTCCTTTCACCTATAAGATAGGAACCATTGCAGCTGAAATCCAAGTGAGAAGCCTTAAGATACTGTGGAGAACAGTGAAATATGTTCATAAAATGTCTCATCCTTGTGGAATTCCTGTTGCTGAATTTAACATAAAAGCACAAGGATGCACACACAGTTGTCCTGATAGAGTAATAAACAAATACTCTAAGACTATCTTATTTGATAGTAATGATTATATAATCATGGCGAGAATTAAATATCCACATCAGATGACTTTATATCACTAATACAGTAGAAATAGTTTAGGCAGCTTTTTATTTGCAGTAATTTGGAAACTGGGCTTTACAGTAGGTAGTGAAGCCATTAATCCACGGTAAGAATCCAGACCTGAACAGGTATTTCAGATAACTGTATTTAATCTGCATTAGAAGTTAGGAAAAATAAATCAGAGGAATTAAATTTATTTTGAATCTTTGAATCTGCTGGATTCTTCCTTTGTTGTAATAACATAAGACAGCTTGGCCAGCCAAGTGACAGGGGACAGGCGTTAATGGGATTGCACAATAGGCAAAATCCCTTCATCTTAACTTAAAGGTTTGCTGCCATGAAGGAAGAAATTTTAAATCAATGAAATCTGTAACCATCCCTTTGTCACCCTTTTGATTTCTGACTATCAATTGTAGTACCCACATGTATCTTACTCCTTGATAATTCTGTAGGATTTTCTAGTGTAGTGTGCAACTGTCCCTACTTTCAGGGAATGAAAGGGAGTTATGTCCTGCCATTTGACAGGATGTTTCATCTTTTTTTCTTGTCTCACCCACAAGACCTGGTACCAGTGTGGTCTGTGCAGGTGGGTTTGTTTCATTAAAGGTGGACAGTATAGATCTGACCTTGTCATAACAATTGTGGAAACAACCTTTTGACACTGTGTGCATTCTTTTATTTTTAAAGCATACAACCATGAGACAAGAATTTGCCAAGTTAAAGAAATTTTATAGTTAAAGGTGTACCAAGAAAGCCAATGCTTGCACAGAGTAAGTGGAGGTGTATCACAGCAGCTGGAGAACTGAGGTGAGATAGTCATGATGTAGCTATTCCTTTGAAAATACAAGTAGCTGTGAACTAAATAACACATGGGTCCTTATACACTGTTGTTAGATCCTTGGATAACATGTGCTGCTGAAATGAGCTAAGATGAGAATTCATCTAACCAGCAAAAGTTCTTATGGATCTTGATGTAACAAAACACGGAGAATTGAAAGTCAAAGCTATGAAACACTGTCAATTATGTATTAGGAAAAAAAATAAAATGCAGCACTGTTAACAGATCTGGTCTTGAACTCTGCATCCATCATCTTCATGAACCATAATGTTTGTTATTCCTCCGCAGAAACTGTGCTTTAAAAGAGCATTAGCATTATATAACTTTAGTATATGCATTATATTCTCAATTCCTAATCTCCCAGCATCATTCTTCAACTATTAATACATTTAGTTAAATAGCTTGTGCTACAGGACTAGAGATGTAGTAACTGTAGGTCATAGATGAATTACAGAGGCAATTGAATACTCCAAACATTTATATTGTGAAGCTTTTCATTAACTCAGAATTTTCAATAGTTTGCTTAGAACTGAAACTACCCCCAAAAAAATCGGTAAGTAATCAAGGCTTCTGAAAGTCAATGTCTTATTACAAAAATCAGAGTATACTTAACCGTTACAGAGGATCAAGATTTTATCCTTGGTCTGTTTTGTTGGTTTGTTGTTTGTTTGTTTGTTTGATGGCATAACTAGAGTTACATTTATCTCAGGTCCTAGGTAATTCAGAATCTAAACCATAGCTCAGGGAGCTCTGTAAGTTCTGTTCATCTAGGACACTCATTAGGCAGAGAATGGATATGTTCCTGTATTTAATGACTAGTTATAAATGTCTTTCCTCTCTTCTGGCCTTTTTGAGTATTCCCAAAAACCTTGTGTCAGAATTCAGATGAATTAAAATAAAGCTTTGAGATCTTGAAACTTGTCTTTCTCCCATTTCAAAGCCCTTTTCAAATATCTGTAGAAGACTAGCATAAGACCTGAGTAGACAAATAACTAATTTTCCCAGGAAAAAGTGTGTGTCTTTCAGGAGCAGTTTTGCAGATATTACGATTATTTTTAAAATTATGAAGAGGGCTATAAAAACACATGCACTCAAAATACCCTTATTTTTGTTCAATATTATCATTTTAAATTCATATTTTCTAGCACTAAAGACAAGCACCAACATTAATTTAATCCTTATCTTCTTTAGCAAAAAATATTGCACTGGATCTATGCTTTACTAACGTAGCTGTTGACCAAATGAGCAAACCACAGTTTAAAAAAAAAAGTCTTGTAAAGCAGATTTGTTTATAACCTATATGGGTTCTTTTAAAAAGAAAAAAAAGGAAAATCAAAGATATCCCTTTTCTTCCCATCAGTACCAGGAGACCAGCTGACATTCACATCCTGTTGCATGTGACCCAGCCGATAAAGTTCCAGAAATTAGTAGTTGGGGTTAAAGCACAGGAACTGATAGAAAATTTACACCTAGGGAACAGCAACAACAATGATGACCTTTGTTTTGTTTGCCTCGACTTTTCATATGATTGCTGTATTTCTATCAAGTTCAAGGAAAATAAAAACTTGAAAGTATTGATTTGCCAATAACTCATTTGCATGTCAGGATATAAAATTTGCATGGATTGGCAAGCTTCTTTGAGGGTGTTATTTTTGATAGATCCCATGATCGAGGACTATATTCTAAGACAATACGGATGAGATTTCAACAGGAAGGGAAAAATGTCAACTCACTGCCCTTAATAAAATATAAGGACCTGACATCTGTTTGATATTATTCCTTGATGAGACTGGCTCATTGCCTGTAAGAAAAGCTGGGGAAAAAAAAAAAAAAAAAAAAAAACTCTGAAATAAAACCTTGTAGTATCTGGATCTGGAATTACACATCCAGGTGTTCATTTTGTGAAGTCTCAAGTGCAAGCATATCCTTAGTATTAACGCTTTGGAGATGCAAAAGTTTTAACAATAGAGAAGTGCTGCATAGCTATGTGATAGTTAGACCCCTGTCCTGGAGCTTCTCCTTTTAACCTGAAGGGTGTAACTGGAGCCAATCATGTACTATCGCAAGTCACTCACCAGTTTATCCCTCAGGGCCATATTTTGTGTTTGAAATTTGGCAGTGGTGAGCAGAACCTGAGAACAGAACCTTTTGATAAAATTAAATGTATGGTTCCAGACTTAACTTCATTGTGTTTCTATACTTTCTTCTGTATCTAACTTTCAGCAATGTGTTAATACTAGGCTTCTGTGGAAAAAATGGCAATCTGTGGGGTTCTTCTCTTTTTAGTTGACATGCTTAGACATGTTCACAGGGAAGCACTGTTTTCTGGGCATATGGTAAGACTCAGATGAATAAAAATTATGATGCCTAGAGATAAGGTCCAAATCTAATTTCTGGCAGTAGATGCCTCTAGCAGTATGCTGGGGCATATCAGTGGTCTCTCTGAGATCAGACTGGTGAAACTTAGTCTCATGACTCTCTACGTCTTGAAGACTTTCCAACCAGTCATGTCACCAACACAACTGAAAACGAGGAAAAAGTTCATTGATATCAAAGGCAGATAGATTTGGATGATTTGTTTTCAACCTTCTTAAAATGTGAAGTCAGCTAAGATCATGTGTGAGGGCACTGTAATGTAACTTAATCCATTTTGGGGTGCAAGTATTCATTACACAGGTCCTAGAAAAAAGAATTTCCTGTTCAAAGGGATATGTACTTACAAATGAAGTAATATTTTTGAGTCTTTAGACCTTGTAATAAAGAGTACTTGTATACTTGTGCTAAATATACTTGTAGTGGGTTTGAGTGTGATTGTGTAAACTGGATATCAAAAATTGCTTATAGTTTAAACAGACTATCAAGATTTTATCTTTATTTAAGCTATATGTCATCTTATATATGGCAAGCAATCAAAAATATGCATTCAAATTCTATGCCAGTAAAACTTTAAATGTCTTGAAGGTTATCTGTTGTAGTTAAATTAACATAATAAAAAGGCAATCTTGCACGTATTTCTTGTCCTTCTAGAGTAAAGCCTTGGTCTTCCTTCAAACTTAAAATTGAATGATCTTTTAAATAAACATTTATTATTGTCATGCTCTGGTGCTGTAAAGAAGTGGAAAAATACCCTCTAAGATAGTCAAACCCACACATTTGCTAATGTATTCTGTTCGTAGGAGAAGTTGCTCAGGTTGGGGGTTGCTTTTGAGAAGCAGTAAAGGTCTTAAACTTGGTGTTTTGTTTAAAACAGTTTTCCATTATGTTTAAATTATCTTAATTAACCTTTTCTAGGTATTAGTAAAATGTCACAATTACATAAAGAGCTGGGTAATTAACATATTGCCCATGTTTTTAAAAAAAAAAAAGAATGCAGATTCTGACACCAAAGTGATCTCTAGCTCTGTCCGTCTCTTCCATGCACATGCAGGTTTGTTAGCAGGCTGTTTACTTCAGAGATGGTAGTGGAATAGATTCACTGGAGTCCCAGATAGACTTTTTGAATTGTAGTAGAAATAACGCACTTCAAATAATAGATCTTCACAAGAAGGAAGAGTAAGGAGGATGGTGGGTTTTGTTGTGCTTTTTCTAAAATTTGAATACCGAAGAACATTTCTAAAGTACAGTAAAATGTGAGTAAGTATTTTTGGAGGGAATTTGTTTTGGCAGAGTTTTATTATTCAAAAATAAAAAACATTCTTTCAGATACTAGTGTCATTGGTCTAATCACACAATTAAAGATGATGAAATGCATATGTATTTTTCAGGATGAGATGCAAATGATATAATAAATGGATAGATTGAAATTGAGCTGCCTATAATTAAAACAAAACAGAAGTATTTAAGTGCTTCCCAATTTTAGTCAATGGCCAGGTAGAAGTGTTCAATTTGTCTATGAAATACTTATTGCTTGATTCTGTGATTATAGAGTATGATAATTAAAGGCTGATGAATGATTTATTAGTTCTCTTAAAATATATACCCACTTTCTGTTCAGCTTCTACTCTTGTTCACTTGCTAAGCTAACTATAGATTTGAAGGTTTGGGGTGGGGGGGAGGGAGGTTGCCAGAGATTGTATTGTCTATATTTATTACCTTTAAAAAAAGATATCAGTGGGTATTTTAAAATGTAGCTTTCATTAAGCTTCTATTCTTTTCACTGCTAGTCTCATTTTGTGCTTAGCATAATCAAGTATAAGCACCTATGAGTAGTGAAGCAGACACCTACGGTGTCTTGATGTTTTTCATCTGCTCCTCCCGTCACTCTAGCTGTGCTGGCAGGGACAGTGAGGCAGGCCCTGCAGCAGGGGGGACCAAAACCCTGTTCTGTGCCTCTTTCTTGGTGACTTTATCACTTCTGTGCAGTTAGCTTGGAGATACCTGTGCTCTGGGGCTTATGAAACCCACCTACTTCAAGATTGTGCTGGGGCCAAGAGTGACCAACGAAGTGAAGTCTTTCCATGCCTGTAGCTATATTCTTCTGTGGCCTTGGGCTTGGAGCATGGCATTTAAAGAATATGAGTAGTTCCAGTGAATTAGGAGGAGCTGACACTTAGGTATTTTGCTGAACTGAGGCATTAGTAAGCATCAGCCTGGCTGGTCTCTCTCATTGCTTGGCCAGCCCTGGGGTGCATCAGGCACAGCATTGCTAGTTGGTTGAGGGATGGGATTGTCCCACTCTGCTCTGTGCTGGTGTGGCCTTACCTCGAGCACTGTGGGCTGTTTTGAATGCCACAATATAAGAAGGACACAAAACTATTAGTGTCCAAAGGAGGGCAACAAAGACTGGTGAAGGGTCTAGAGGGCAAGATGTATGAGGAGCAGCTGAGGTCACTTGGTTTGTTCAGCCTAGAGAAGAGGAGGCTGAGGGGAGGCCTCATGGCAGCCTGCAGCTTCCTCATGAGGGGAGCAGGGGCAGGTGCTGATCTCTGCTCTCTGGTGACAGCGACAGGACCCACAGGAACTGCATGGAGCTGTGATGGGGAAGGTTCAGGCTGGGTGTTAGGAAAAGGTTCTTCACCGAGAGGGTGGTCGGGCACTGGAGCAGGCTCTGCAAGGCAGTGGTCATGGCACCAAGCCTGCTGGAGTTCAAGAAGCATTTGGACAATGTTCTGAGAAATATGGCTTGATTTTTTTTTT
>VXAA01002329.1:279965-327478 GCA_013399115.1 Anseranas semipalmata
TAGGAGCTGGACTTGATGATCCTTGTGGGTCCCTTCCAACCTAGGATATTCTGATTGTATGAACCTGCTGTTTCTGTTTATGTAGTATGTGTGTGTACATATATATGTTTGTGTGTGTGTATATATAATTGTTTAGGTCCTCTGTACAATGTGAAAGACAAATAACAAATATGAAATGAATAGGAATTGTGTAAAGGATTTAAAATATTTCAAATTGTAGTTAAGATCTAACAAAGTATATAATCTATACTGTATGACAAAATGAGAAATGGTTACTTCTGCTGGGATGAAATTTTAGTAGCTCAAATCCGATTGTATCATAAAATGAGATCGGATTCTGTTGTAGCACTGCGCATAAAGGAAATTATATTTGGAATAGGTCACTATCTCATCTTTGAAGCAGATGTGGACTGGCAGCATGGCAGGATGTGTGTATATGTACATGTGTGTGTATATATATGGCAATGTATGTTGGTCTCCCATTTTTATATTTGATTAATTCAAAGCAGAATAATATAAATATCTGACCTGTAGCCATGAATACTGAATCTGAAAAATAAGATTAGATACTTGTATTATTCAATATTTATATCTATAGGTCAGTTTTTTCCTCTTTTAAACACAAAGAATGTGTTGACTGCAGAGCCTTTGGGACTACTTGTAAAACAAAGCCACTTCTCGAGGCCATAAAGGGGGCCACTATAATAACCTTTGATATATTAGTAGAATCAGCTGTGTTCTTGTAAACTTCCACAGATTGTAGTTTGTAAAGAGAAATCTGGAAAGATTTGGGTGTTTTCGCATTTTAACATTCCTACTTCGCAAGCAAAAACTGAGCAGAGCCAGTAGATTTCCTCCAACTACTTCTTCCCAGTAAAATGTAGCTTTCAACAGGAATACTGAAGCCTAATCTACAGTATAATGTGTAACCATCAGATCACTGATAATCTTCTGCAGTGATTTTGAGATAATGGAATATGTTTGCTCCCAGGCCTTACTTTTGCCTGTAGTGTACAGAGCTCATTTGAAGTGAAAGGTGATAGTTCTGCAGTGATCTGCTGCTAGTGCTTCAGCAAAGTGCAGTCACAGGGCAGTTAGCCTGCAAGAAGATCTTTCTTCCATAAAAGGTTGGAGGAGCTGGATGCAAACCCACAGGAATTAAGGGAGAGGGTCTAAAAATGTCCTGGCTCTGGATACTGTTTACAGGGAAAGAATGACAGGGAATCTATTTTGCTGAGAACTGCTTTATTTTAATCTTAAGGAGAAGGCAAAGCCACTTAGCAGACAAACTTGCAAGGAGTGCCCTTGCTGGAAATGTTTATGCTTTTTCATAAAGGGATGCTGTGCATGCTAATATACCAGCGCAGTGCTCAGCTGGTGGAGCTGGGAAAGCAAAAGAGTGAAGACCTTGTAGGGAGGTTATCCTCCTTTGGGAACATCTCCTTTGAAAATACCTGCCACTCTGGGCAGCCTGATACATTCTGAAAGCAAAAGTATTTCTCTTTAGAAGTCTTTCCACAAGCCCCAGGGAAAAGTTATTTCTAGTAGAGATGATTAAGCAGTATCCAGAGAGGGTTGAACTCCATCAGAGATGGGGAAATCAATCCTACCTTCAATTTGGTGGTGGTGATATTTTAACAAAGGGCTTGTGAGAGCCCCAGAGAGAGCCCTCTGGCAGAGACAGTGTTCCTGCGCAGCATCTGGAAGAGCTGGACTGGAGGATACTTATGTAGCTAATGCCTGCTCACACCAGTACGGGGAATTTCTGTTCTTCCCCACTGTTAGTAAGGTATTTAAATTCACTTGGCAGTCTGAGCACATGAGTTCTTTTTGAAGGAGGTTTACTGTTGAAGGTTATGCTGTGCTTTGCAGTCAGTCATAGATTTTTCAAGTCCTAAAGAGTTTTGGATGGTAAAACTACAAGTCATTTCTACTGACCATGGTCCAGTAGAAAATGTGAACTGTATTCTTTTTAGAGGGATAGAAAAATCACTAAAGATTACAGCAATTCTGTTAATTGGTTCTGCAGGAAAAATACTGCAACTCCTTCTCCTATATACTCTATGCCAAATATTTCCTAACTTCACTACTTTCTTCTTTAATTTTAGAATGCGAGAAAAGCCTCTGTTCTCCAGTCTCAGGTCTGCAAATATTTCTGCATGGAAGGGGAGAGAATAGAGGAAATTATCAATGAGATTGACGCATGTTTTGTTATGGGTGCTTTTTGAGATGGAAACTATTTTGACAAGCAAGAATATATCATGCTTGTATAGTGTTTCTGATAATGGATAGTTAATTGATTCATCCACTTCTGAACAGTATTCCTCCTCTACAGTAGCTGCTTAATCTTCCTTGAAATACATGAAACAAGTGAAACAACAAAACTTCCACATTATCCTTTGGAAAGCAGGTATTACCATTAAAGTTAATTTGAGTTTTATTTGTGAGTTATGAATTTTTGGGAAGAGCACTTCTGCTTGCTCTGGAAGGATATTACGAATAGTATCTAGATGGAATCTTGAACTGGAAAATTAGTCACTTCTAAGAATAAAACTTCCTTTTGAAAATGGGAATGTTAATTATTAATCACCTCCAGACTGTCTCCTGGAGTTTCTGTGAGTTTTTCTTTATTTGATTATATACATTTTTGACTGATTAACCAATTTTTTATTCTTCTCTATCATTGAGAGAGATACCTGCTGATTGAAGTGGAATCTATCAAGTGTAGGACAGCGTCTTTTGATAAAGCATTTTTAAAGAGCAGAGAAATGACAGGAAACACTGCATTTAGAGATGTTTGGAACATAGTTTAGAGGAATTTTGTCCTCAGTCTGGTGCACATTTACTGAAGATTGAATTTCCAGATTGCTTTTTTTTTTTTTTTTCCCCCTGTTTTCTTATTTCTGTTTAAAGAAACTGAGAATACATGCAAAGGGAAGAATTTCTTATATAACTTTCACTTTCCAGGGTCTCTTGTTTTCCTGTATGGTAACATTGTCCTTCCAAGCAAATAATCCCTTCCTTCCAACCAAAAGTGACAGCACTGATTTCCTTCATAGCTACATTGACTACCACAATGGGCTATGTGTGACCACACGAGCTGTCTCCAGGTAACTAAAGCTGGCGCTGGAGGAATGCTGATGAAAACAGGCTTGTTCAGCTCCCTCTTTCCTTTGTCTAAGTGTTACGATATATTCCCAAAGTCTAGCTTGCAATTTAAGCAGTAGAGTTGTCAAACACTGAAAACATTAATGTCCTTCAGATTTGTGGGCTGGTGCTTGACTTGTCTTGAGCATTTTTCAGTAGGAACTTAATGAAGCCCGTATGGAAGAAGAAACAAATGTGTAGGTCTATGTCTCTTTAATTTTTCCACATGTAATACGCCTTGGTCATTGTCTGAGAGGGGAGATTCCTTCAGGCCTGATGCTAAGCCAGTAGCTAATGGCTGGCATGGACATATACTTGTACAAAGACAAAAGATTGAAAGCAATCCCCCTCCATTACACACTATCTTGAATTTCTGAAAATCTGCATGAGTCTTATGATTGTTGGTTTATTCCAATATGATTTTCAGAGTCAAGTGGCTGTCCTTGCCATTGTTGGAAAGGACCATTGTTAAGACATTTGGTGAAAGATTTAGTTACTCGTTTTTGTAAGAACTACAAGGACTGCATCAGTTAGGGTTGCCTTGAATACATTGTGGAAGCTGGAATAAGGTCTGATACTAAACTGTCCTAAAGCTTCCTTATGGATTTCGAAACTGTAAGAAAAGGATTGTCACTAGAGACAGATTCAGAGAAAAAAATAGCTTTTAATGGGGAAATGTATTTATCTACTTAATTGGATGTAGGATTTTAGCTTTTTATTGTGCTATGAGACTAAGGTCAGGTAAGTTGATTTGACTTCTGCAAAAAAAGCTAAGAAAGAGACGTTAAAATCCTACAACTCTGAGTTAAATCAGCATAAGAAGCAATAGCAGTCAGTACTAAACATATTAGGAAAGTGACTACTGTTCAAATCACTTCTGCTGTAATTCTGTTAAACTGTCTGCCCTGTATTTATTACATGCAGTGGCACAGAGTGGCACAGCAAGAAGTAGTCTTTTTATTGCAGCAGACCTTCATTTGCTTTGAATGTTAAATCATTTCAGAATAAACAGCAACTGAAATGACTGAAGTAAATGTAGTCTGCTAAAGAGTTTTGCACTAATGATTTCTACAAAGGGAATTCAGCCTTGTTAAAAACTATGTAAACAGTAAGAAGCAATTCTTAAGCCCTCTGATGTCAATTGAAGCCTTTCTATCTCAGAAATTCATACATGTTTGCTTTAGAAAAGCAGCTTCTCTACAGTGGAATGCTCACAGCAATTTCAAAAACAGCAAAGCAATTAGTTTTCTTAGTCTGGGGTTGCTGAGGCTATGCAAAATGGGGGGGGAAAAAAAGACATACCTAAGCAATGGGTTGGGAAGGGGAAGGAACAAGGGTCTTTCACAGCAAAAAATAAAAATAAAAAAATAAAAAATCCAGCTTTCAAATCTCTCAATGAATCTTAATATCCTATAGTCTTATAACAAAGTCATAAAAAGAATACTGAATTTTTCATGTCATCATAATGATCTATGTAGTCTTTTATGCAACTCATGGTGATATTCTACGTAAATATTTATTTCTCAATTTAAATATGGGTTGTCATGCTGAATCCTTCAAGCAAAAGAGGGGAAGTCTCCTCACTCTTGTAAGGGACCATCCTATGACTTTATGCCTAGACTTGTAGGATTTTTATGGTTTTTGTATTGCATTTCTAGGAATGATAATGAGGACAAAATTGTCTACCCATAGCATAAAAAGATCTGAGAACAGTACTTTTAAAATTTAATGACAAAACATTTTAATTGTTGTTTCTAACTGCCCTGGATGAGCACAGTATATAGCCCAGGCAAGGAACAGGCACTCTTCAGAAAGGATCAGGGATCAATTTTATCATTATTCTTCACTCAGAACACTGTTAATCCTTAAACTGGAAGGGCACTATTAGGTTAAAACAACCCTACAACAGGATATTCCTACCATTCCTTTGTTTGATCACCCACCCTATGGACCCATTACTGCAAAGCTTTATTTTGTGACACTCTAAAGCATGTCATACTTAAAAATCATGATAAGGCTCCAGAGGACTGTGCTTCATCTGGGAGAAACAAGCTACCACAAATATATTAATGGTTAAAGCTACTGACATAATGAAAATATGATTCTTGAGGCAGAAGGAAGCTGCCTTCACCAATATTAGGAAGAAGTGGAGGAAAGAATGCAGGAAGCTGTCCAGTAATCCTCTCTGTTCAACAGTGGTTATTACAAGTTATTCTGGATCTGTTCTATAACTTCCTGTGTATGCTATGGCTTCAGATATGCACCAGACTAAGACTGCAGATTGGATGGTGAGGGTGTGCCATTTGAGTGTTCACCTGAAGTGCAGTACTACAGCTCTTCTGCCATAGGAACAGATATTCTGGTGAATCAAGTCAGACGATGGGGGTTGGGGAGGGATTTTTCTTAATACCATGAGTTGATGGAAGCAGAAATATTTTTTTTTTAAAAAAAAGCTGTTGCCCAAAGCAAGCTTTTATTAGCATTTTGTGTCTTAGTTCAGTTCAGTGAGTAAATTCATTGCTAATGGTTCAAAAGAAGTGACTGAAATACTTCCCTCTCACCCTCCCCTTTTACAGGAGAAAGCTACCTCCACAAAAGGTTCTAATGGGGTTCATGGTCATGCCTTTCAAAATGCCTGCGTCCAATAGCTGACACAGAAGAAGGTTAGATTAGCACACGGTCTATTTGCTGAGCTATAGTGACATACAGCATTTGAGGATGGGAGCATGTAAATTGTGAATGTTTCCATTGTACATCATTTAACATAATAATTGAAATCTAGATTATCCTCTTCACAACTAATGTTTCTTGCTGATCTGCCATTTTTAGCTGGAGAGTCTAGGAGGTCCCAAATGTTATGCTTGCCACTTCTTTAAAGTAAGTATTACGTAATGTATTTGCCTGTCATGTCCTTGGAAGAGGACTTCTTGTTCATTGTTTACACAAAACAGAAATGCACAATTCTCTGACAGTGAGAATCTGGCTAATCAGTGTGACATTTGCAAAAGCAATCACTGATTACAGAAGGGCACGCAGAGATTGAGCTCAAACTCTAGAGTCATTGTACAATATCACCATGGCCAGAGGAAATATAGAACTATAACACAAGAGGAAATTTTCCTAGTCTGGCTTCTCTTCCAGTTTTTGTCAAGATCTGTATAGTCTTTTGATTCTTGTCACCCTATAGTTAGCTCTGACAAGTTAGTTGCTTTTCCCTTAGTGTTTCTCACCTGTGGTTGTCGTTTGCGGGTTGAAGCTGGTTATTTGGTGACCACTGAGTCCAGCTGGAAACTAAATTTTTTCCCCTAAGCTGATGAATGCTGTAGTAATATGCAAAATGTATAAACATACCTGCAGTTCTCCCGTCTGCTCGTATGTGTATAAGTTCAGGAGCTATCAACCAACTGCCGCTTGGCCACTGACTAATTCCCATCCCCCCCAGTGAATTTATCCTTTTGCTAATTTTTCTTATGTTTGTCATACAGGGAGCTGAAAGTTTGGTTTTGAATCCTCTTTTTTTCTTGGTTAAGGAAAGGATGTTCAGATTTGCAGCTCCAGAAACAGTTATGGATTTCAAACTATTAGTGGCCTATCTTCTCATTCCGGGCTGAATACAAAATCTCTCTGCAGAGCAATTCATTTTTATGCACTTGTATTAACCTCATGAGATTTTTTTTTTTGGTAGCAAAAAGAAAAGCCCTGAGTAATACAACTATAGTTCTGACTTAGTGAGAAGCCCGAATACTGAAACCTTGCTTAAACTAGACAAATATGATCAGAACTCGGCCCATATCTACTTCTAAATGGCAGCAGTAGAATTAGAGCTAGTTCCCCAGCTGAGATTCTTGGCAGAACATGTTAGGTTATATGAGATGCTTTTGCATAAACGGATAGTAGCAGCAAATTCAACACCTTCAAAAGGTGACCTGGGAAAGATGATCAGTACAATGTATTTCATTATTACAGACTTGCAGCAAGTGTTGGAAATCTGGGAGTTCAGTATTCTTCTATTCCTAGCTCTACTGTGCAATTCACAGTTGATGCAACCTATGATGTCTTGATTTATCCACCTGTAAAATGGATGCAAAATTGACCCAAACTTCAAAAAGATCTTACCAGATTTAATACTAGATGAGTTCTGCCTTTTCCCTATTTTTCCCCTAAAGAGTCTGGGACTGCCACTGGAGAAACAGTGTTTTCCTGCCACAAAGGACCGAGCATTATGTGGTAATAAGAGTAGAGAAAAGCACAACTTCATCTGCTCTGTTGCTTTTTTGGATAATACTAGGGATGTTAGAAATCTGAATTTTTCTGTCTAGCAAGTGTTAAGACTGCACTGCTGAAGAGCAGTAGGGAAGGACAAGCAATTTTATTGACTCAGCACATCAAAAGGTTAAGAACAGGAGGTGTATTACAGCAAATATTTTTAAGAATCTGGTATTCCAAATCTCCATCCAGCATCAATTGCAGCAAAAACTCTGAATAATTTGCATAGCAACTGTTGCTAAGAAAAAAACTGCAGCCTAAACCAAAATTCTGATAAATTCAAATCCTATCAGCACTTCCAGCAGCTGGAGAAGACTAAATATACATGGTTCAAATGGCTGGCTTCCTCCAGCAGTGGTATTTTTAGATGCTTCAAAGAAAAATAATGATTCAGAGCACACAAATAATTCTTGCTATATATAAGCTTGGGAGTGTGGGGTGGGGGGAGAATTGGCCAGATCAAGGCAACAGAGCATCTGGGTTTCAGGTAGGTTATCTGACCATGGGCATAATTCATGTTTGAGATGACATGCACCTGCTCTGAGTAAGTGATGCTTCTGCTTTTGCCATGTTTAACTGCCCTTCCTGCTTAAAATCAAAGGATGAAATGGGTTCTCCCAAAGGCTTCTGAATCACAGCATAAACTTTCACAGATTTATGAAGCTTCCCAGGGTAAGAAGTGATCCCAAGTCACAACAGAAAGCTATGGAGAACCTGTTTCCTCCCTGCACGCCACTCCTAGCTGAGTTTGCTTGGACTAATATATCACCCTAGAGATTTCCTCTGGTGGAATGTCTTTGGGGAAGGGCCCCACAATACTATCTGGAATTAAATAACAAAAGGTTAAGGAAACACAGGGACTATTCCCTTTAGAAAAATACAAAAATAAAATGAAGATAGTGTGCAATGCATTGCTAAAACCACATGTTGTGTCAAAGGAAGGGCTAGCTTGGTGTAACCTGTCAACAATACTACTGAATGAGTCACAGAATCCAAAACAAATCTGAAATTGACCTCTTTCAACAAAGACCTTCCTGAGTCTCTGGCCTTTTGGTGTGACAAACCTATTCTATCATGGGCAAGGTCTAGGGTTAGCCAGTAGACGGGACTGTGTGAGTTGCTAACCAGATTGTCCAGCAGCAGGTATTAAGTATCTGCATGCTAAAACACTCCTGTCAAGCAGACTCTGAAATCTACTGTTAAAGAAAAGATGTTCTTTAGATATCAGGTACAGCCATGCTGTTTTCAGAAAACCGGCAAAATAGGAGGAAAAAAAAAAAAAATAAAGATAGGTCTTTTTCCTAACAGAAAATAGTAATCTCTTAAATGCATGAAATAAATTTTTTTTGTGTGTAAAGCTGAATAGTCCACATAAATGTGTGTATGTATTGTGACTGAACTCATTCAAAGTGCTTTGCCAGTACATAATAGAATCATCTGGCTGAAAGTTTTCCAATTATTTTTGTAGTTATTTGGAGGTTATGGCTTCACAATTATATACTTGGGGGGTGGGGGGGGGTTATTTCATTCAAAAAGTTCCAGGACTATGCCTGGAGCTTTACCAAAGCAAACTAGCTGTGACTGCTAACCACAGGCAAACTACTTCAGGGTATATCTGTGCATAGCACATCTAGCTTGCCCCATTTTCATGGGAAGTGGGTATAATGCTTTCAACAGCACTGAAAGGAGTGGCAGCAGCTGTGAGTCTGTCTGCAGGTTGCTGACAAAAGAATACAACATTGTGCTCTGCTCAAGGTATCTTTTCAAAATGGATTCAGTTAGAGCATATTTTTCTCCGAAAGCAACTGGGGCAGTAGTCTACGAGACCTCACAAGCCTCAGGAAGTATCCCAGTCTCATAATTTTACCAAGTGAACTTTCTGCAGTTTATCTGCAAATTTTCTAGTTTCTCTTTAAATTGTCATTTGGCCAAATTTTCTCTAGTTGCTTCTTCTCAGGTTGAACAGACTTCCTCAATCAAAAACAACAAAGGTCATTTATATGTTACTGCAAAAAGTCAGAAGCAACATGTGTTACTAGTCCCCCTTTCAGGACCATTTAGAATAGTGCAGCAGCTGAATGACATTAAGCAGAGAGACTAGTGCCTACCCATACTCATGAGTATTGGTATGGGTAGGACCACCATGCTCTCATCCAATCACAAAACATGCACTGCTTTACAAAGAGCCTTAGGTTTCTCCTCCAATTTGTCCTCTGCATTTCTGAATGAAAGGACCTTCCCTGAAGATAGCTGGTATTTGTTTCACAGGTGAAATAACTCCATAGCTAGAGAATCTCATAGGACGTAAGTCGGATACATAATTTAGTTGGATAGCAGAAACCCCGTACTACCTTAGTGTTGCATGTGGCAATAATGTGCTTCTGCAATTCCCACTTACAACGGGTAAGGCAAAGACTGTCCTCAGGACCACGATGTGCGTGTTTGTGGACGTGTCAGGGACTCTGCATTCCCCTCTAATTCAAGCGCAATGAACGATCCAGATAATATGGGATACACTTGTCTCTGCTCTGCTCTTACAGATGTACTTCTGGGAATATTTTCATTAATATCTGCATGGGAACATATTGGAGAGAATACAAACAAAAGAAGTTGAAAAATAGCATTATGATCAACTATTGGAAGATTCTGCATCTCTAGGTTCTTTTGTTTTTTTTTCTTGGTGTTGTGGAGGAATGCTTTCCAAACAGCCAGTCTAGAAGCTGGGAATTTAGGGAAAATGTGCTGCTTTCTGAATCTCGTGATGAATTCCCAAAAGCCAATACTAGTTATGTGTTAATATTCTATGGCATGATTTATAGGGTTGAAGGATTTATGATACTTTCTCCAAATAATTCTGGAGTGTGGTTTTCATTAGTAAGACTAATGTACATCAAAATATCATTTACCTAGAACACCATGTGAGTGTATCTTTTGTCTCTGTCTTTACTTTCCCCTTACATAAGTCAGGTTTGTCAGCATCTTATACAGGGCGGCAGATCATGCTGAACCAATCCCTCTGAGACCTGTTGTCAACTGCTGCCATTTGTAGGAGCTGGGAGCAGCTCTGCCTTTCCTTGGTCACAGACCAAGAAAGTTGAAGTTCCTTCACCCCATTCTTAACTAAGCACCTCTGACCATGATTGCCTTAAGGCAGCAGTCAGGGAGGGGAGGGTGGCAAAGCTTCATGGGCTCTGGTCCTCAGTCCTGCAAGCCAAAGCAACGAATAACTAAGGGCTAGAACTTTGTTCCTAACTCACATTTTCCTTTTAGTTGTCTTTGAGGATTTTGTGGTGTAATCCCAGTAGGCAGTGGAGCCCCACATAACTGCATGCTCACTCCTCCACCAGAGGGATAGGGGAATGACTCAGAAAGACAATAGTGAGAACTCCTCAGCTGGGATGCTTTTGCTTTACCTAGAAAACTTGCATGTGCAAGCAAAGCAAAAAATAAGAAATTCATTCACTGCTTCCCATTGGCAGGCAGGTGTTCAGCCCTTTCCAGGAACACAGGGCTTCAGTATACAGAACACTTGCATGGGAAGACAAATGTCAATACCCCCCAACATCCTGTTGTTCTCCTTCTGCCCCAGCTTTTATTGATGAGCATGTCTAATGGTATGGAATATCCCTCTGATCAGTTTAGGTCGGCAGTCCTGGCTCTGTCCCCTCCCAACTACTTCTACACCCCAGCATGCTTGCTGGGTGAGAAAGTGAGAAGCCTTGACTCAGTGCAAGTACTGCTCAGCAACACCTAAAACGTAGGTGCCTTCTCAACACTGTTCTCATCAAAAATCTGAAGCATAGCTGCTATGAAGAAAATTAACTCTATCCTAACCCAAACCAGTACAGTGGGTAATAAACTATTATTGCTCCCGTAAAGCTGTAAATGCTGAAGACATTGTGCTGTTAAATGAAAACAAGTTAAGTGGATTCCTCACTTATTTCACTATATTCATTCATTAAGGAATATAATAACAATATTCAGTGTTTTATGAAACTGAAAATACAAGTAATTTTATCCTGAGCAAGATAAATTCTTAGAGAAAATGGTAGTGGGTGTATTACTCTAAACTTTAGTGTAATATTAAACAGGGAGGACTGGCAGTAGCTTAATAATGTTTTCTTAATACATGTTAACGTCGTTCTCCTGGATATTTAAAGCAAACAAATTACCCTTTCTACTTTAATAAGGTTTTATTTTGTGTTGCACCCATCTGGAAAAATTGGGGGAAGCTGAAATATAACTAATAACCTATTAAATAAAATCCCAATGCTGCATTTCCTGGGTATTCAAAATGCTAGTGTTTTCTAAAAGGAACATTTTAATATTCTGCAATGCAAACAAGGTCATAATGTCATGCAAATTAACTTCCAGATTGGAGAGGTCTCCCATTCACACATTTGTTATGCTCCATTTTCATGGCTGTTGATGACTTCAAAGCATTTAGTTAGAACCAATGTTTTATTGCAGTAGCAATGCAGTGAAATAATAGATGTGTAATATATCCTATAATCACATCGCTTACTGGCACATCAGCGAAATATGTTCCTTAACGTGAATTTGACAGCTTATGTTTATTAAAATCATTGGTAAAACTTCTGGCTTGGTAGTCCGCAAGAAGGTGTTTCAGCAGATTTTACAATAAAATATCTTTCTGAAATGAAACAATGCAACGTTGTTGTGATATTGAGCAATAAAACAGAAAATGGTCTTTATTGGTACATAGATATCACTTTTCTAATCGAAGCTGCAGGAAAAAAAAAAATGAAATAAATTTAGGGCTTGGGGTTTTTTGTGTTTTGTTTTGTTTCCTACCCCTAATGTTGTATGTACCGGTGGCTTTAAGAATAGGAGAACATTAACTTGTTGAGACTTCTTCAGAGGCTTTGGTAAACAGTTTTGTGATCTTTCCAAGTCACCTGTTTACCAGAAGTCATATAAATTACACTGCCACCATGAAGAATAACAGAAAGGTAAATGAAACTTCATAAATATCTGATATGCCGGTGAAGTTGTGTGAATAAGTGTAGGTCTTCTATAAATCAAGCACAAAATTGCATGATGAACAAATATAAAATAGCGATATGTGGAAATGTAGAAATATGTAGAAATTTCTGCTGGGGAAAGTTTCCGTTTTGAACATTTTTTTCTCACTCATTACCTGAGTCTCACTGGATTTGATGTGTGTAGGGAGGTGCTTTAAAAGATGAGTGCACTATATGAATAGGTCTTGTAAGTGTAGTGTGCTTCTTTGTTCCCTGGTTTCTACCCTACCTCTGCCTGCCTAAACAACCCATTTAAATGCAGAAGAGGTACTCTTAGTTGCTGAAAGAAATGTCATTGGAGCCCTTTTCAGTCAAATAGCTTATGATAGGTTGACTCTGGTTTTAGTGTTTGAAGGATGTCTGCACAAACGAATGTCTCATAATTTGGGGTTCTGTCCAGATTAATTATTTCTGCTCTGCTTTCCCAAAACCTGTAGTGACCACGTATGTTTCAAGAAAACATAGTAATTGCTTTGGAAAAAAAATAATTTTTATGGGAAAGCATCCCACAGTGTTCTGACATTGAATTTAAAAAATAAAATCAGATTTAGGTGCTACACAGGTGCTGTGTAATTAATTTAAAAGATATTTTAAACTAATCAAGTACTTCTAATATCAGGATAAAAATCCTAACTTTTACTGACCTAACACAGATATTGAACAACTGCATAGATGAACACTTCCTGCTTACTGCATTAAAAGTTTGGAAAATCAAATTACAGAAAAGAATGATCACCTAATTTCACTGCAGATAGCAAGAACTGCATTGTTCTGTTTAAAGAAATGGAACTTTTGAATAAATTCTTTCAACTCATTTCATCATATAGTGTCACTAAACACACCCAGTCAGTACAAAACAACTATATTTTTTAGCTCTATAATTCTGATAGTATGTACAAACTCCTAGCTTTTTCCTAACCTTTATATTAACAATACATTCTTCATAGAGATTATCATCTTCATATTAGACAAATACTTTATTCCCTGTATACTAGATGCATGATGGCAATAAAAGCTTAAAGCAGTTTACTTTAGAGAAGTTATAATGAATGTTTCTGACATCAAGGGAATCATTAACTGCTGACCGGGTGGTAGGTTATGGCTTTTTTCAAGCTTCAGTTAGAAAAGTCTATTAAAAATTTGGAGGCTAGCAAAATGGCTTCCTACTTTGTATAAGATAAAGCTATGAAAGCAGCAAATTTCGTAATATTAGAAGACAAAAATACCAACAATGCATACAATTTGCTGAAAGTTAAAAGTTTGAAAATTAGAAAATAAGAGAAGATAGGAATGAACAAGTAAGAGGTTCAATAGTGTTATTTTTCCCTTCTATCTGGTTCTAATATGAAATTATTGCAGCGTTTCTCTTTCTCTGCCAGTCTTCCAGTTGTTTTCCTGATGTGGGGACAGAGTATACAAATACATTTGTTCTGACTGAAACTGAAGTTTAGTCATGACAGTCCCACCTCTGAGTGGTCTGAGAGATGAGATGGTGGAAAAGAGCTTATAAATTGGCTATAGAAGAAGCTTTGAACTAGGCTGTTTTGGAGTACAGATGAAATAGGCTTAGAATATAGATGAAATGTGGCATGCACAGGTACAGCCCTGCTGCCAGCGGAGGAGCTGACTCTGAGGTAGCGATCTCGGAACCCCTTCAGAGGTGCCAGACTCCCTCGGTTAATTTGCAGGAGTGCTCCGGCACCTTCCCTCAGGTGCTTCATCTGGTCTGTGAATTACATGCTGGATGCTGTACTCTCAATACAAAAAAGACTACATTTTGGTAGATGGCAGAGATGAGAAGCTGCAAAGCAACACCCACTCTACTCTTTCATTTCCAGCTCCAGCAGGTCAGCCAAACCCCTTCAGCTTTTTGCATTTGTGGATGCTTCTACCAAAGAGGCTGAGGGGTGGCTTAGACTTCATGGGAGTCAGCCCCAGACTCTGTGGAAGGAATGTGTCTAAAACTTCTCCAGTGTGACAAATAGAGCATGTCGCACAAACTCCTCCAGTGAGTCTGGTGAGTCTTTGCCTCCCAAAGTTCCTCTACCAGCCTTAGTTTGCTCTTTTAGTTTTCAAATCCTGTCTCCTTCTGCTATCCTTGTTCCTTCCAAAACTTAATTCAGTATCTAAACAGGGCAGGGGACTTGTGTTATCCTTACAAGGCAAGAAACTCCTGACATTGAACCTGTGAATAGATCCCCAGCATGTATGCAGTCATGGGAATTGTATTTAGTCAGCAGTTTTCAGGAAAGATTTCTATTGTACTGAGCACCAAAAAAAAAATCAGCAGACCCTGAAACCTGCTGATGGGGCATTATATCAGAATGAACAGGGCTGGATGTGAGATGATAAGGTTAAATGAAGGTGGGTAGGTCAGGGAACAGTACCACAACCTGGTGCTCAGACTGGAGTATTAATGCAAGCCAGGATGGGTGGATGTGCTTAACGGAGGCTTCATAATAGTATAAATAGTGTGCTGTCTTTGGGTCTTACTTTTTGTCCTTCTGGACAATGGAGCTCAATTCCCCTTCCCAAGTCTTTTTCATTATCTGAATTGAATCCTAAGTGTTACGTTCTGAGGCTTATTGCCTTTACTTAGAATTCCTGAAAGGGAAGCATCTCTTGCCAGGCAATTTTCAATTCCTGCCTGGAGTAGGCTGAGTTGTTTATCTGGTTTTTACTTTTCAAATGGTTAATGATAATGAACTGTAATTGAGAATTGCTTTGGGCTCATTAATATGTATGTTGTCATCCATTTATCTCACTGTTTCCTTTGAAATCACCTTCTCAAAGCTTTGGAATGATGTTTGGTATTCATTTTTTTTTTTTTTTCTGCCTTCTTAATATTTGCAGAGGGTTTTTTGGTCCTTTTTAAGAACTATATTCTTTTAATGTGTTTTTTTTTTTTTTTCCTCCGAGTAAATTTCAGAGTCTGAAATATTTTCTAATGACTCTAAACTTTCTAGGATTTTAGATGTATGTCTAGTGTACAAATAGCTAAGAAGTTTTTCTACTCCTAAACCTTTCAGTTGTAGCTTGCTTAGGCTCTTGTTAACACATCTACTCTTGCTGGCTTAAGATACTACTGAAAACAAGACATTTTATTTCTAACTTTTATTTTGCCTTGACCAAAACCCTCTTATGCAATAATAAATTATCTGCCTGACCTTGCTTTTTTCAGAAAGTTTTGTTATTGTTGCATGATATTTTTTTAGGATGTGATCTCTCATGTTTCTAACTCACCTGCTTTGAAACTTGGCTTTACCAATTTTAACAACCATCCAAGTGCTAAGCTTCTGAAGGGCAAGGAGCAAGTATAAGATTTGAACAAGTACAAGGAGTTTCTAATCTCAGAAGGGCTCAGCCTGTAGAACTGCGTAGAAGACTTTAATGCAAGAACCATCTCCTCCTCCCTTGCACCTTCCCCAGCTCCAAGAGTATTTTCATATCTATTCAATTTACATAGCAAGAAAACTGTGTTTTGAGAGCGTGTGGTGAAAGCAGAGGTGTCATAAGTATGAACAGCCTGCATGAGTTGCTGCTTGCTCCCAGACATGGATAGTATTTGATTCTTTTTTACCTGTTGCACAGGTGTTAGGGAAAGTGAAGCTCTGTACAAATGGACTCCTGTAGGCTTTCTTAGCCATTCATAGTGCATCTCTGCTTCTTGGCCTGTCAGAAGCACTGGCTTCAGAGCTGGTTTATTTAGATGTAGCATGGACCTGTACTGCTCGTTGCCTGCCTCATTCTGTACAAACCGAGGAGTACTGTACATGTTTTAGCAACTACTCGTTAGGTACTGCTGGAATGATGTTGGATGGAGGCTCCTTCAGGAGCTTCCTCAGGCTCCTTCCTCCATCACCCCACCCATGTTCTTCCTTCTCGAGGCAGTGGTGCATCCTGAGGACCATCCCTTGGACCTGCCCCTAAAGCTTCCTCCTCTCCCCTGCTTCCAAGAATAGCAAATCTGTGCTTTCTGAGGCGATGCTCAGAGTAGGAAGCGGGAGCTCAGCTCTGAAAGCCTCATTAGTGTGTTTCAATCTGAGTGATCCCACATGAAAGAGTAACAGGACTGTATCATTAGTAAGAGAAACAAATTCTGTTCATGATCATTCACAGTTAAATGGAGAGCTGAAAATAATAACAGATGAAAACTAATATGAAATTGTGTTTATTCTAGTTCTATTCATTCTAATTTTAGTCAGCCTTGTGAGGACACTTTTCAAACACTGGTTTTGGAAGAGATACTCATCTTTAAGAAAGCCAACACAATAAACAAAACAACAGCAAAACAATCCTGAATATTTGTAACTATTTTTATGTTACACTGCTTGTTTTTCCTGAAAGAAAAGTTTAGTATTTTGGTCTTAATGATAGCACTTCATTGTCAGCTCTTCTCCTTTGGAAATACAGCTCCAAACACCGACAATGAAAGCCTGAAAATCTGATTCTGAGAGCTTTTGACAAGCTCAGGTCCAAAGATACTTTGGACTGCAGATATCCCCTGATTCAAAGGGGGCTCATTCAGAAATACTCAGTTCTTATTCAGTGATTTACACCTCACTTTTTTAAAACACAAATCCTTTCACTTTCTGTAGATGAGCACATTGTTGAGGCTTTTAACCTACTAATTATTGCCAAGATCCTGGTAGCAGTAGCTATATGCTTTTCTTTTGCATTTTATTTGCCCAAGTTTCTAGTTTTCCTGTTCTTAAAATATCTTCTATTTAAAATCTGTTTTTAGTTTGTTTTGTTTTAAATAATAGTAGGATGAAGAAGGTAATATATTATTTCATCGCTTTTTCTAAGTGGAATTTTGTTTCATATGAAGGTTTTTAGGCATGACCAACTGAGAGTTTTAGATACTATTCAGACAGTGAGACTGAATGCAGCATTACAAGTGAAAGGGCTTGCTGAAATTACTCAGTCTTTGTTATTTCACACCTTCCTATTTTATATTTGGTATAGAAAGGTATTTCAGGCTCTGAAACTACAATAAAGGGGTTCTTAATGCCCTGTATTTTGGTGGAGAATATCTATGCTGCAAGTATCAAAACCAACTATCATATGTGCTACCTTGACTACCTATCTGTGTAACTCACCAGTATCGACACTGAAGTCGAGCTGTCAAGTGTTTAAGAGTAAGACTTGCAGAGTACCATGAAGATTCTGTGCCAATTAAGTGAAAAAATGGGTGTAGATCCTGGGGCTGCTTTGTCATAGCGCCAAGAAATACAGCTACCATAGGTTCCCAAATTCATGAACGATGTCTTCTGTGAAGTGTCTCAAAGAAAAAAAATCATGTCACTTCTGACTGTTGTTATTTATAAAAAGGAAAAATCTTTATGTATCATGGAATGTAGCCTTTGGCTTTAATATTCCCTCATGTCATTTCTTCTGTGTTATGGTTTGACTATTATGTTCTGGACATAAAGTTACTGGACATAGTAACTCTTGTCACTACAGTGCATAGAGAATTGTTTTGACTACTGTTTCTTTGCTGTAATTCAGGCTGCAGTTTGATCCATGTGTTCGTTAGTTAAACACAACTTCTAGTTGTGCCAATTTGCTTAGCTTTCTCAAATGGAAAATAGGCAGGAGAGTGCAATTGCATAATTAGAAAATATACATTTGTATCTTCCCCCACTGTTCTGACAGCAGCTTGCCACCATGACTCTTGCAGGTGGAAGAGCAGATGTTTCGCAGCTGACATCCATGCTGACCCTCGGCCAGCTGGCAGGAGAGGTCCGTCCCTGCCTCCCACTTGAGTTCACAGATGTCCCTTCTGAGACATGTCTTCACACAGAGCGTGATCAAACTGTGCCAGACTTGGCGCTGCTGTTCAGTACAAACGGGGGAGTTACGTGTCTGTGAGCTCGTGTAGATGCGTTGATTAAAAAAAAAAAATAAAAAACCACAGAACTGTGTCTGGGGAGTTGTATGTAATGTGGTAAACTGAAACAAGCAGTTATATGGATTGTGATTTATGATCTAACTCCCGTGGGGACTGTTCTTCTCTTGTAAAATACAGAGAAAACAGTGATTATGCCAACTCTGATGTTCCTGCTTCCTGAGTGCACCTCCTTGTGCGGGCCGATAGACAGAGGGATCGGCTGCCTGCTGTCTCAACCGACTTGGTTATACACTCTGTCCAGCTTTGGATGTGGAGTGGGAAGGAGGAGCAAAAGGTTTATGAGGAAAAGAACTGTTCATGGGGGAAAAAAAAAAAAGACCATTAATAATTACTTGTGATTCAGGGAAGCTCTGTATCCTTGCTCATATATTTTCAGAAAGAACCAATTTTCAAAAGGGTGATCAGGAGGTGGAAAATAGCTGTTTGTGGGCATTTATTGCATCACTGTGTGTGATCTGTAGATCAGCAGTGTTGTAAGCAACAGTAGTTTCATTTCTCCAAGCAAGAACACTTGTAATGCTACTTTTCCTAGATGCCCAATATGATGCTCAGTTTTCTACAGTTACCCAATCTTCTGCTTTTACAAAAATCGCATTGAATTGAGTCTGTAAATTGGTCATACATCAGCCTTCTGTGAAATGTGAAATACCTGTAAGCCAAGGATATTTTCCAGGAAAAATGTTCTATATCCTTACGTTGCCTGTGGCCATACAGAACAGAAAATGCCAGATAACATTTCTCTTTTGCAGTCCTTGACTGCAAAGCAGTGTGAAATCAGATTAATTTATCAAGTAATTATCATAGTGTGATGTCACTGCCAGAAATATTGGAAGTATTTTAAGAACAGAATTTAAGAAGACCTTCTTTAAAGAATAAAAGTTTATATATAGTCCTGTACTATCTACTCCAGCTGAACAAGCAAACAGAGCACTGCAGACTGGATCTTACCAAAGACATCCCCCTGTCTAAATGACCATACCGGAGCTGCTCTGGGTCTGTCAGGAAAGCCTACACCCAGACTCCCCAGCCCTCATCTTTCTGCTTTGTCTTCCTTTCCCCCTTGTTGTACAGGCAATGAAGAAAACTTTTCTTGTTTATAGCAAACAGGTTGATTTCAAATAGCACAAAGGGATGAGTCTAAAACAATTGCAGGTCATTTTTAAAGACAGCTGGGGAAAATATTATTTTCTTTTACAGAAAGGGGGAAGGATCCATAATAAAGCCAGAAGTGTTCAATGTAGAAAAAGAAATATTGCTGTGATCTCTTCCTTATTACTTTCTGTAACAGGGTTTTAAAACAAGCAATTTTTTTTTATAGTTTGGACAATATAATAGAGACATTCATTTTAAAACCTTTTGATGTGTCAGGTTAATAATCTATTCTTTGTTAGCCCTGAGATGCTTCAGGGTGTGTGTTAGTAAGATATTGATTTATTTTTCAGGTTTTCAAAAGCATTGCCATTCTGACCTCTTGTTTCGCATCTTAGGTGTGCTCCAAGTGTACTAGAGCAGCCAGCTGCTTAAGGGCTGAAAGCAGGCTGGCTTGATATGACTTTGCTCCATCAGGCTTTAAAGGTAATCCTTCCCCGAACGTTGTTAAAGGAAACCAGCTACCAAATGTTTAGAGGAACTGTGGGTCAGTCAAAAGTTATATCATGGGATAAGGCAGATCAAGTGTTTCAACATTCACATTTTTCTCTTCAAGATGAAAAAATATTTCTTCTCCACTTTTTTTTATTTTTTTATTTTTTATAATAACACAAAGGAAAAGCATCTGCCATCAGGTAGGACGATAGCCAATTGCCCAATAGAAATAGGGCTGAGGGGAAGGAGGGCAGGCTTGGAAAGATTTCTTCCTGTACAGTGCATAAAACTTAACACAGCAAGAAAATTATATCAATTCTATGCAAACTGAAGTCTAAAGCAGACGGTCATATACAGAAAAATTTGCATGTGATGACTAATTCCTGTTTTCAACAGTAACCCAACAAGGAGCTTCAATCATGATCAGCTGGGACAGAAAGGTGTACGAGAGTAACAGTGAGCCTTGCTTTGGCTGAGGAGCTATTAAGTCTCCTGCAACAACACTAAATGTCTCATTGTTTCACAGTGGCACCATCCTACAGTTTCTCGTGCCTTTTCTAAAATGACATCTTCACTTACCATGGGTAGGAACAGGCAGAATTCTAAAAAAAATTCCTTCATCAAATACTACAGGGTGGAGGAATCCCAAGGCAACTCCTCCTTTCTTTTATCCACTCCTGGGCTTCTAAGCACTGCGGTGATGTTTATCTAATAACTCCATTCCCCTTGAGGCAAATTTTCTATTAATAGTAATTATCTATGACTTATAATTTATCTTGAATTCTCCTTACTAGCGCAGCACTTGAACTGATTATGTACTCCCACTATTAGAATAAAAAATGATGTGACTGCATTCTTAATAACAGCTGCATATAAGTGTGTGCATAAAAATATCATATCTTCTGAAAGTGAGAGGTGTTTCTACCCACAGTGAGGTGGATGAATGTTCCCCAATTGCAGAGTAAGTGGGATGAAGAGGCTCCTGACATTCTCTGTAACTAGATAGAATGTCTGCTGACATTGACTTGCATGATTTGGGAGACTCAAATTATTCTTAGTGTGTTTATATATTGTGGAAACTCAGAGAACGATGATAATTTTGGTACTTAATTGGGGATTTTCACTGCAATAAGCACGTAATAAGGCAGACTCTGATTTGAAGAATTTATAATCTGTGTAGAAAGGACAGAAATCATTACCTTGTGTAGTCCCAGGATGTAAATTCCAGATAAATCATGAACTTCCCAAGGTCATATGTGAGAGTTCTGACAGCACCAGGAAATAAATGTAAATATCCTGAATTGTGGTTTAGTGCATGATCTATAATGTCCCATGTCTTACTGATTTCCTTTGATAATGAAGAATAGGGTCTGGACTGATATACTTCTATCTGGATTGTGGCTGAAAACTGTATATTAGCTCTTTTCGCTGCTTTGAATGTTTGAGCAAATCCACCTAGGCAATGAGAGATATCCTTTGTCTCTTTAAAGTAGGAATTCAGGTTTTTCTGAATGTGCAAAAGTAGGTTGGAAAATTCCAGCTAAGAAAAGAGCAGGTGGATTTTATCCCTTTGCAAAATGTATTGTTTTGCAACTGTACAGCACTTAGAGCTCCTTGTATAGATATTGTTGCTCTATCGGTAATTATGAAATGTGCCACAGAGGAGGAGACTTATGAGTGCTGATTTTTGTTCTGTCTTGACTCATCTGACCTTGAAAAGTTGCACTGAGATCTGTAAAAGCAGTCTGTAATATTGAATGTCTTATGTCAGCTAAGTTGTACATATACAACCTTAAATAAAATAAATGTGAGTTAGAATTTTCCAGTGCATCTGGTGCTGAATGTCATATTGAGCAGGTAACCCTTCTTATCTGATTATAGAACGAAACAAACAAACAAACAAACAAAAACCCCACCTGCATTCACATCAGAGGAATGATGTAAAATGTAGTTTACCTTTGAAAAGTCTTCTGAAAAAATCTTTTACTAAAATAATTACTGTTGTAACAAAGGACAAAAAGAAATTTAATACTTTAAAGTGATTGCTCCAATTTTAAGCATTTTTTAATATATGTGTTAGGAAAAAAGTGTCAGGAACTTTGGATCTAAATCTTTCAAATTTTATATATACATAAAGCCTCTTGTCTCTAAAATGGATACCAATTTGCATTCCTACATATGATTTATATACATAATCAATGTCATTTTTACAAAGGGCATTGTCTATTCTTATTCATGGCAGCTACAGGTGTGCTAATGGTTGGAAAGAAATCTCAAACTTTCAATATGCTGAACTGAGCAGGGGAGTGTGAACAATGAAAATCTATTTGAATATCAAAAGGTGTAGTATTCCCATGGGGAGAGAAATCTGATGTTCAGCCCACCCAGCAAATTAAACAAGAAACATGAATTTGCTTACAACTGTCTTGAACAGATGTTCATCAACAGAATGAAAGCATAGCTTTTTATTTTTTTTTTATTTTTATTTTTTATTATTCTTTAATTGAGAAGTCTTGTACAAACATTAGGTTTTGCATTTTTTTTTCTTTTTTTTTGGAGTGTGTGTGTGGGAGGTGGGGGTCTTTCCAAGACTAAGAAAAAGTAGAGACAAAATCAGAGAACACTTCCCTTTTCTTTTAAAACAAGTGACCAACAGAATCTGGACTGCAAACCAATTGATTATGCTTGTAAATAAATTATTCACAATTGAAAATGAACTAGTAACACTACATTTAACTGCACCATCTGGTGATACCTGTCATTACAATATATTGAAATTACTATTATGTTTAATAGCTCTCTAATCTTACATGGAACATCATATTCTGTTCTGATAACCTCATCTTAGGAAAGACTTAACAAAAGTTATGCCAGGTGGAGGAAGATACTGAAAGATTTGAGCTGATTACAGGAGATTATAGTTACTTAAAAGTAAATGAATGGCACAGAATTTGTATTTGAAAACTTTCACAATTCCTGTGCCATTGAAGTCAACATCTTGAACTGTATGGCCAGCTCGCTCTGAGTCAATAAAGAGTTCTCGTGCTCTGGAAATGAATGAATGGGACTTGATATTGCTGAAGTGAGTGGAAAATCTCCTGTTTTAAGGATATGGTGGAAGTTGTCTATGTTACATAAAAACTTATTTATGAAAATACAAAATAAATTTGCTGCTTCTGATCCTTGAAAAATTTGGCAGTTAGATCTCAGAACTGCTGAATGGAATTAACAGATGCTCACACACCACTCAGTCTTTGCACCACTTTACTAGTAAGAGTAGTACCTAAAATCATTTTAATAAGGCCACAAAGTGAGAATTTGTCTGAAAGGTATATTTATGTATGAGTTTCCATAATTATCTGCTCATGTTAACAAGCACCTCTGACAATTTGTATATTTAGCAAAATGAGTGAACCCCCCTGAGCTCTATGAACATTGTTTTCTGTTAATTAAAGTAGAACTTTAGAACCAGCTTTTAGCTTCTAGCAGTCAACTGCAAATTTTGCAGATCTTGCAAGGAAGTAATGAGAAGCCTAAAGCAGGAACACTTTTCACAAAATTCAGTGTAAAGTTTAGTAACCTGAATTACCTAGTATGTTTAAGAATTGCTTAAGAATTATTTTCCATAAGTCCTTGTCAGCTTGAATAATTTTAATACAAGCTGTTTTGCTTAGATGAACTGTGTTTTGTACCTAACTTTCATTGTGTCATTCCAAATGGCAATGCAGTTTGAGTGATACTGCCAAGGGGGTCTCTGCTGTTAGTTTGTGCTTATCATAAAGCTCATTGCCTGCTCCATTCCTCCAAAAGAAAGGAAAGTCACCCTTCAGAAGCATTGTGTGAGACAGTAAAATAAGAATCTATTCTGCAGTGCTAGTGATCCTCAGGGCTTTGAGAGAGTTTTGTTTTTGAGCTTGGCCTTTTTTTTTTNATGTCCCCAGTTGGAATAAAATGTACCATGTTTAATTTCTGCTTGAAAATGTAGAAGCAGAAGATGGTGATAGCAGAAGTTAATTTTCTGCTAATTTGCTAGCATTGTGGAGACGTTTTAGGTGTACCCAAACAGAAGCAGGAAAAATGTGTGTCCAATAAGTTTTCCAGTCCAAGAGAAATGACTGTAAATATGCTTATATTCAGAAAGTATCCCATCACCAGAAAGGTTATAGCAATGTAATTCTGTTTGGAAAGGAAAAGAAACACCTGATATTTTTATTATATTAGAAAGTCAGGGTTATTTGCTAGAACTGTTTTTGGTTAGTAATGAACTGCAGAGTTAAGATGGCATGGTGCTAATAATGTAACTGCAATAACAAGTTAAACTCAAAAAGCACCGATAAAGTGTAGCTATAAAAGTGCTTTCTATACAATGACAAATAGATCTTGAATATCAAGCAGTTTGGTTAAGAAATGTGCCAAATGAATGCCAAATAGACAAAAATAAGATATAAAAGATGCTTTTAAGGCAAAGTTTCCTTGGACCTTCCACAAAGTGACACTTGCAGATGCTAAGTCACCCAGGTCTTTTCCTGAAGTAAACAATTTTGCTTTTAGCAAGAAAAAATGTTAATTCCATCTTGAAATTCCTCTAAACATTTCTAGTGAGGAAATGTTGGTCATAAATAAACCAAGTAAATTAATGGATTTTATGTGGACCCAAGGTATCTTAGTCTAATCTGGTGGCTGGCTGGGAGCTCAGCAAGACTGGACATGGGACGACAGCCCTAGTGCTGAACTTTGGACTCATCAACACTTCATGGCGTACTCAAATGCACATCTGTATCCTACATTGCATCACATGCAATCACAGTAGTAAAACTAGGGAGTCTTGGTGTATTTAAAATTTACATATGTTTCTGATTATTCTATAACCAATCAATTTTTTGCAGTAAACTATATATTGCACATCTTTGCTCTTTGTAGATAACTGCTCTTTTTCTCTCAGTTCTCTTCTCCTGAATCTGTTCAGCTCAGATTAGTCCACACTTTTTATATGTCATTACATGAATGCTATATGGAGAGTTTAATTACAACTGTTCATCCAGCTGTAGCACAATGAGGTGTTTTAGAGGCTTCTCAACATGCTTGCTTGTGCAACTGTTTTGACTGGAAACATCTCCTTTACATATTACATTTTCTGCGTAATTGCTTTGTCATGAGGTTAATTAATCTGTGTATTCATCTGGCACACGCAGTATGGAAAACAACTCTAGCATCACTTTATTACTTAAGTGCGCCAACTCTTATTGATCTGAAAGACTGCCTGGGTCCCAGCAAGCCACTGGCATTTTAGTCAATAAACCATGCATTATGGGTGCTTAATTGGCATACACTGAAACAACAGATTAACCCAAGTGTGTCTCTAAGGTAAATAAAAGATCTATATATTACAGGAACATCATAACCATTTTAATCAAAACATTTAGAAATAAAAAGGTAGAAATGAGCCCTTGAAGGAAACTATTGTGGAAAAGTATCTCTGAGCATTTGTACCATATCGTAGGACAAAGTGCCAGCTTCCACGTTGCCCAAGACACGTACGTGATTACATAACAGTGAATCAATACTGATTTACCGGGGACGTCTGTATTTGGAGCCGATCACTACGTGACTTTCATGGACTGTTCTCCGTTTCTGTGGATGTGTTAGATTGACACTGTTTTAGAATCTTATGAGTGGCATCTTCCTATTTCATGGAAACTTGGAATATCTTTACCTCTTATCCGCTCTTAAGTTGCTTGTCTCCCATTTAGAGCTTGCTATGAGATGGTGAAATGGGTAGTAGTAAGGACTGATACAGATTAAAAGCTGAGGATGTATGGTGCTAATGGAGAAAAGTTCTTTGGTGGTATCTAGGTACCATAAAATAGTTTCTAGTATCAGATAATTTGTTCTATCAACTTTGTAAGATAATGACAGAGCTCAAATTAATGGTGGTAAATTTTTTTTCCCATACTGTATGTGCCATAAAAAGCTAAGAACTCATCTCTCTCTGCTCAAGGAAAACAGTCCTGTAGTTAAATAATACTTAAAGTGGTAAATAGTCCTTTCCAGAACTGTCCATCCTAAGATGGACATAAAACTCTCTTCATATGATAAGTATGTACTACTAAAACCATATTAATAGTCTTGGATGCAAGTGGATATTAAATTAATAGTAAGATAATAAGAACTGTTTAAGATCTGAAAGTGATTGTTATTGATTTAGCTTATTTTGATATTATGTACTGTCGTGCTTTTGCAAAAACACGTGTCCATAAATCTTAAAGTAAAATAATTCTTTGACTGAGTGCCCAAAAAAGACTGTGGGATTTAGGCACAGGGTGATCACTGCCTGCACTTAGCTATATAGGATTCCTGTACTCTGGAATACTTTCTTTCTACTTCTAGAATAGCCATCAGGAGATGTATGCTGGTCTTCAAGCCTCCTCATGGCAATGCATTTATGAAAGTGCTTTGTAACAAGATTATGCTGGCCTTGAAATGAACACAGTCTATTGTATGAAAAAAATAATAATAATAATGCCCCCCCGAATTATTTCATGTTATAAAGATAAAAGGCATGATAAAACTAGTTGGTGCTCTTTATTTCACTATTTCTAGAACTGGTTCAGCAGTAACAAAAAAACTGTTCATGAGTAATGTATTCAGCAGTTGACAAAAATGCTACAAAGTAATGATTTATATTATTCAGCCATGTGTAGAAAGTTTTTTTTTTTTTTTTTTTTAATGTGGAAAAAGAAAAGGATGAAGTAATTGTATAGAGCAAGTTCAGGGTTCGGGTTTTAGGAGTTATGAAAGAAAATAGCCTTGATATTTTGGAAGAAAATTCTGTGAATGCTGTTTGAAATGATGAGAATGAGATTCTGGAAACCACATTTTACAGAAATAAGAAATGCTGCGAAATTAACTGCCATGGGCGTGAGTGGTTGATAGCAGGTGATGGCTACAGTCTTATCATAAATCCACAGCAATATGGGTATATCATAACAAATTAAAAGCAAAGTCTGCTACTCTTTTTATGTTTTTAATTTAATGAACTAGAAAAAGACAAAACCAGAAACAAATGATCTGATGTGAGATTGAGCAACCAAAGAACTTGTGAACCCACTTGTGAATCCTGGTTTCACAGGACTGAGCATCTCTGGACACCTTCTAAGCAAGAGGAAGCTGCCAGGCAGACTTGCAGCAAGGTAATTTGATGATTGAAATAGTCAAGGTCACTTTCTGTGACAGAGCCACAGCTGCACGCCCCTCTTGTCCTCGCCAGCAGCAGCTTGTCGCCCATAATGGAGCATTTGCCCTGCTCCAGGGAGTGTCTGAATCAGAAGCCATATAAGCCAGGCTATAAACATTCTCTGAAAATCTGTCATAATTCTTACATGAATTCATTGTACGTGAATATCTGCACTTCTTGCTTTTATCCTTAGATCGACCAGATTACATTGCTGGCAGGTTCATGGTACTTTTTTTCAGTCAGTTTGTGCCCTTTCTCAAAATTTCTTGATAATCCTGCTTGTATTTTGTACCCATATCTCGGGCAGTATCTGGGACAGCTGCCATGGTCCTCTGCATGTGCGCTCTGCTTCTGGAGGCCATATGCATTTTTGCATTGCAGCTGGTGCACAGTTCCGATACACGGGGACACTTGAGGCGATTTAACAGCCGATGGGCAGCTAAGCACTACCACGCTGCTCTCTCACTGCCCCTCCTCAGAAGGGGAGGGGGGAGAAAATACGGTGGAAAAAAAAGAGCTCGTGGGGTGAGATATGAAACAGTTTAATGAAGAAGGAAAAAAAAACTGTGCAGAAGCAAGTGGAGGAAAAAAAATTTCTCTACTTCCCATCAGCAAGTGATGTTCAGCTGCTTCTTCAGAAGCAGGACCTCGATAGGAGTAGCAGTTTCTCAGGAAAACAAATGCTTTCCTAATGAGAGCCCCCCCACCCCTGTTTCTGCTGGGCTTTTATTGCTGCGCGTGACATGCCATGGTATGGGACATCCCCTTGGCCACTTCGGGTCAGCTCTCCTGGCTGTGTCCCCTCCCCACCTCTTGCCCACCCCCAGCCTTTGAGGGGGGTGGGCTGGAAAGAAGCCCTGATGTTGTGCCAGTGCCGCTCAGCAGTGGCCAAACCATCGGTGTGGTGCCAGCGCTGTTCTGGCTCCAAGGGCAGAGCACGGCACTGCAGGGGGAGGTGAACTCCATCCCAGCAGCCCCAGTACACCTGTGCTGAACGCTGAGGGCGTGGGCAGTTCTCTCTGGTTCATCTTCGACTTTACAGCAGGAATGGTTGCATTCTCACAAGTGAGAGTGGATGTGTCTGCTCTCCAAGTGACAGAGTTCCTACCCTCTAAAATTCTGAATAATAAACGCTGTCCCATCCCAGGGATATTGTTCTGGATAGGTGTTACATTTTAACTAATTGATCTTTGTGCAATTTTTAGGAAAGAAGCAACTTCCTGGAATGTCATGTCTTTTACTTCCCACCTCTCTTCCACCTGGACTACATAAAAGTTAAAATTCTGATTAATTTCTGTTGATACTGTTTTTCAGTGGAAAATTGGTCTCTTCACCAAACAAAACATTTGTCCACTGGAGAATTTTTTTCACATGGAAAACCATCTGCTTTCTTTAGGAAAGGTATGGTGGGAGTGGGGATGCAATTTAGACTGAAACCTAAAACATTTTAGTCAAAAGGATTAAAATAAAGAAAAAAGATTTCAGACTAATGTTTTGGTTTTAATAAAATCACAAAATAACTTATATGAATGTTCTGGTTTAATCTATATTGATCAAAATCTCACAGGAAAGGAAGGCAGGATGATTTTTGCTGCCCAGTTCTATATTTAGCCACCCCTCTACTGGAGAAGCCATCCAGGAGCCTTCGTGGAGTCCCTTCAACCAAGCGTCAACACGCCGCGCTTAGAGAAATAAAAACCTTACTTGGAATTCCTCTCAGATGGAAGAATCTACATTTCATTCAAAGTGTTTGTATTAATAACAGCTTAATCAGGGATGATTTAGTTTGGTGTTATTACTGATTATTATATTATAATATATTACAATATATTATTATATATTATTATTATATTGACTTTAACCTATCAGATTTTTATTTAAGTATGTCGAAATGTAAGCAGATTAATACGAGAACTGACTGAGGAAAACAGTTCCCTGACAATTTCTGGAGCTTCAGAATTGTTTTTGTGTGTTTGGTTTTTAAACCATGTAAAACAGTGCTGACTTGAATACTGTCTGCTTCTCAGGCTTTGTGGGTTTCCTCAGTGTATGACATCATGCTGAAAAGGACCAGAGAGACTCCTAAATCTCAGGGACTCTCCATGTTAAAGTGTTGTTGATGCTGTTTTCAGGTGACATTTTTGTTTACATCAAACATGGCATGTCAGCTAAAGTCCATTTGGTAGCAAGTATTCAGATTGGACTCAAGTCCAATTTTTTGCAGTTCCAGTGACGTGGAGGACCTAGAAGGCCCACTGTCCTTCAATACCATAGCAAAATCACTAGGTCCAGAATTTCCCTGGCACCACACTGACACCTTTACCATCTCTTCAACCTTCGAAGCAATGTGAGTAGTATGGCCGAAAAGGAGAAGGGCTCAGATACTGAGTTCGTCTTAATTTGTCTGTTACTAGCAGAGTGTTTTCTCAGAGGCCACTACAAATGACACGAATTTGAACAATCATGATGGCCAAACTCTCCCCTGTAGAAATATGTAAGTAACAAAATCCAGTTTTGCCTTCTCCTTTTAGTACTAAATTCAGAACAGCTTTCCATTACAATTTGGTGTCTCAGAATTTTCCTTTTCTGTGTTGGGGTGTCATGGGAGATGTTTTGAGATTGCTGCACCTTTAAATGGAACTCTTAGAGAGAAAAAGTGTTACATTTGCACATCACTGACCTGACTATTTTGCTGGTGATTTCAGAACATTGAGGTGCTCATTTATAAAAGTCATGACTCCTTGATCAGCCACTAATGTAATGATACCTTGTGAGTGAACAAATTACTTTCCAACCTTGCAATAAACATAGAATGTTGGTGTCTTGTGAATCTTAACTTCTAGTACAACTGGAATTAGAGTTTTAAACTCACTTGGCTTTGTTTGCTGCTTATTGGTCCTGAACAGAGGACATTTATCCAGTGGCTTTAATTTATTTCAAGCACACAGTAATACTCCTGTGACTGCTCTGTAAAGAGCTGTTAATGAACAGATCTCAAATGTAGAAAGCCATTTTCTGCTACAGAATATTTGTATGCTCGCGGAATAGAAGTATATTAATAGGTACATTGTATACAGAGCTTCCTGAACACATCTCTGCTTTCTGGCTTCTAAGTTCCTGCACCCCTGAGGGTTTTGTCCTGTATTCACTGTTATAATTTCCTCATGTTGCCTTCATAGGGTGGTTTGTTTTTTTTGTTTGTTTCCATTCTTTAAAAAAAAAATGTACTATAATAGCAGGCATTCCTGAGTATAGCTTTTAAGGATATGTTTGCCTTAATTCATGTAATTACTGAAAGTTGTAGACACTGCTTTTCTTTAGCTGGTCTTTTTAGGCATCTCAATCTATGGTAAATGGATTTAGGTAATTTTTTGTAATAGGCTGTTCCATATTAGATTTAAGCAGTATAGTGCTATTACAACTGAGCTATTATATAGGCTTAAAAAACTGGCATTTAAAGCAGCTTTTAAAATAATAAATGCACCAGTTAGTCTCAGTTCATTCCTTTCACTTTGGTCTTGTTCAGTTTGCTTCAGCAGAATTACTCCATTTTTATGGCGTGAGAAGATCAGGATAAAGCCCTTAGAGTATAAAGGGCAAAACTTACTACTTTTTCATACTGATATAAAGATCTACCTGAAAATAATCTAGTTAGTACTAAAAGCATGGTCTGACTCCAGCTGGTCAGACACGTGTACACTGACATCTATCAGCAAGGCTCTGTCCACCTAATCAGACACAGACTTTTTATGAGACAGATATAGTAACTGTACTTGAAATATAAATGTCAAATGATTTCAAATACAAGGCTAGACAGGTGATGTGCTTGTAGTTTTCTTATATTGGGAAGTAATCATTTGAAAAGAGGAATTCTATACTTGCTGGACCATGAAATGTTTTGAACTATTTTACGGAGATCATATTTAGTGTTGTTATAGTCTCACTCTACCTGTGAATTTTATTCAGCACTTTACTCCTTAAAGCAAAGCCTACATTAAAAACATAAGAAAATGAAGTAAGATTCAAAGAACATTCAGGTAAATGTTCAGGTACAACTAAATTCTCTATGGTAGGTCTGCATTTTAAAGATAAAAAGATAACATAATTTCTTGCCCTCAGTCCATGTTTTGAGCTTTAGCTGCTATTAGCAGAATCTTTCATCCATGGAAGATACCCTGTGCCCATTGCATACAACTCTCTCACAAGCTTTCACTTGTATTGAGAGAGATTTAATGGTTAGGTTGGTTTTTTATTATTATTATTTATTATTATTTTTTCTTTACTCTTGTAATAATGTTTTCTTTTATATGTTTTGAATTAAAATTAAAGCAGAAGAGAAATCCTGCTCTTGATTTCTCTACTATGTGCTGCCGACTCAGTATATCAGTAGGTAATTCAGAGTCTGTACTCTGAGTTTCTCATGTACTCACAACACTAAAACTACTCCTTATAATACTTATCCAGTTACTCCTTTAGGGCTGTGTAGGTGATTTGGAGTTACTCAGTAACACTTTAAACTATAGTTATTCCGATAATTGTTTACTGCTCATTTCTATAAAGGTCCCTGTTCAAGTGGATTCATTTGGTTCACGTAAACCTGTAGGAAAACAAGTTAGGAGGCTTAAGAGTGTTTCAAAGTAAGATGTATTTGGATAAAAGTTAAAACTGATGAAGCTTAAAAAGAAAATTTATTTTTCCCTTTGAACAGATTTGAGTTCGAAGCAGACTTCTCATAGCAAACAATTAATTCTGGTTTTTATGTGAAGACTGGATAAGAAAGGAAATGAAAGTTTTACTCATCTAAAATATGGTTGGGGTGGAGGGCAGTATGCCAACTTTTAGTCCATAAGGAATGTATGAATTCTTAAAACTTGAGAATACACAATATTTACATTTATTGACCACAAAGAATCTTTTCCTTCATACATATTCCTGCCTTAAAAAAAAAAAAAANGCAAAATTCAAATCTATGGATAAAAAACTATTCTATTTCTGATTATTCCCAGTCTGTCACATCATCACAATCAAATCCTTCCCACAGACTAGTCTAAGGAACTTAATGATTCTTTAATATAATTTTCCCAGTGCGATTGTAAATGTTCTCCATTGACTTAAATAGTAGTCACGTCAGATCTCTTGGTAGTCAGGAAGAGGATGAAAGCAGACAATAAATGGCATAGTTTGAGCTTTAGTATTGTCTCTTACTATAATTTGTTTTACGTGGAGGTAAAACCTGTGACTTCTTTGCTGAGAACCCGATTTTTAATCTGACTATTCCCCACATCTCTATTGGGAACACCTTGTTTCCGGGTAGGTTAAATAAGCACACAGAGTTTACAGCCCTTAGAAAGGTCAACTTCTAACAGTAACTCTTTCCTTATTTTCACCAAAGCAAAGCTGTCATTCAGTTACAGTAATGTAGCTTTTTTGATGTACATGAAGAGTAGACATAACTATTCCGCTAAAGCGTTTCAGATTTGTAATTTAAAACTAAATAAAATTAGTAAATATTTCTATCTGCTCTATGAAAACATTATTATCAACAGAGCAGGCGTTAGTGGGAGGAAAAAAAACTTTGCATAGATAATTTACATATGGCCTAAAGAAGGCTTATTTGCTCCTTAAAGCATGTAAAGAATTTAATACCTTAAAACCATTAAAGATTACTTTTATTTATAAAGTAAAAAATAGTCCGGTCATAACCGATGTCAGATAATGTTTTCATGAACTAATGACCTCTTTGACCTGATAACAATCCAAATGCATTGCAAAGTGATTTAGTTGAAATGCCTGTTTCTATGTTTTATGAAGTTCTGCAATGTTGGCCTACTTTCAGAAAACTACATTAAGTACAGAGGATTAGGGTTTTTTTCCTCATCTGTGTTTGATTCTGTTTGTTACCTTACAATTGTATGGGTGGTTTGGTTACTTTGGATTCCTTCATTTGACTTGGTCAAACTGTTTTAAGAGTTGCATACCAGAAAGCATGTCCAAGTCTCATTCACGCTTTGTCATTAACTTCTACTTCCAGCATACTTTGCTATGGCTTGTATCATACAGCTATCTGGAAAAAAATTGTGGGTCTGTATTCTTTGTATGCAAGCATCACTCCAGCCATGGCTGAATAATGATTTTGTTGAAGAAGTGATGACGAATGGAATAGTTTACTGCCCAAGTCCCTACCAATTCTGCTTGTGGATAAAGGACTTTTTCCTTCACAGGTTTCTCCATAAAGCCAGATGATGGACAGCATTTATGTGGAGAGTTGAAATACTTTGTTTACTGATTAGAGGCAAATCCTGGAAGAATGACTGTTACAAAGAAAGCGGATAAGCAAATGAGGAGTGCTCTTCTTGTCATGAACTGGAAGAGAAACAAGCATGTAACAAACTAAGCAATGACAACATCACCTCTGAATTTTGTTTGCATATGTACAAGAGAAAGATATTGAGTTGATAACATGATAAGATACATCAAAATATCAAAACGCTGGACTTGATATAAAAAGCATATCGAGGACTTTCATCTTTACATCTACATTTCATGGGTTTATCCAATTCTTGCTTTAGCTTCTGGTGAGGACTATTCTTCGAACACAGTAGTGGATGCTCTAGTGTCCCATTGCATAGTTTCTGTATCTTAAAACTCTGTTGGATTTTTATCTGGTTTAGAAATTATGAAAAAATAATGGAGGGGAGAAAAACCCAAACCAATAAAAAAGATTATTACATAATTGAGGTTTCTACTGTACTATGACATAATTCTGTAATTGTGTTCTTAGTTCTTGTGTTTCTCATATTTCTGATCAAGCAGAACACATGAAAGATGAATTCAAGCCACATTCTGTCCATCTGAGGCTGGCTAAAACCAGTGCATTCTTTTTACTTGGATACATTGAAAGTTAGGTCAATGTTGAATAATATATTACCAGTGTGTGACACAGCTCAAGGTAACTGCCTACCTTCTTCCCCACAATGTCCTGTTTTGCACATTAGAAATTCCCATTTTACAGAAACTTTAGCTCCTGCTCTTCCTATTGCAATGCAGTCAAAAATAATGGAGAAAAAAAAAAAAAAAAAACAACCATATCCCTTAATTTCCTTTAACTTTGTATTAAATAGAGAAAATATATATTGTTTGTATTTTCTATAGAAATATGTATCTATATGCATATATATGTGTTTGGTTTTTTTTTTTTTTTTTTTTTTTTTTGTATTTATCTGTTCTTTTTACTGCATATTTTGTTTGGTTAGTGTTGGGCCATAACCAGGATTTTTAAGAACTGACATTAATTGTAAGTAATTACATTTATTCTAAAATATAACTTGACATTATGAACATTATTAATGTTGAATATGATTGAATATAAACTGTGTCTCTACAAAGCATTTAACAGGGTAAATACACAGTCCTTTCCTACTATTCAAACAAATGGGGAGAACAAGCTCTTCTCTATCTTGTCCACATGGAAATCTCTTTGAAACCAAATAAGCAGTCTTTACAGTAATGCTGAAATATGATATCAAACACCAATATTTTTAAGGTGCTGACAGAACCTTACAATTAGGAATTTACCATTATTTTATACATCGAAATACTAGACTCCAGGGAAATAATGACTATTTAGTAACTGTCTGGATTTGCTGTAAAATTCATATTTAAATATTTTTTAAACAATTTTTAAAACGAATACAAAATTTAGCTTCTTCAGTGTAACTTTTATTCCCATAACTTTTAAACATTTTCATTTTGTGCCTTAACCAATTCTAAAGTATTCTGAAAACTCTTACAGACATTAGTGTATTCAAAATAGAAAATTAGTCTGTGGAGCAACAATGAGTAAAGATAGACTAAAAAATAACCTCTGGATCTCTACAGCACAATTTTATTTTGCAAAATAGTGTATTTTCAAACTATAAAATGCAAACTTGCAAAGTGTCCATATTTTATTTTTTTAAAAATAGTATAGGTTAAAAATGGGAAAGACTTTCACAATTTTCATTTCAAAGCAAAGTCAAGAAAGAATTCAGTGCACTTGTAAATATATCCAAGTGTGTCAGCTTGCTGCCCATCAGGAAAAAACAAACTGCAAACATGATGCCTCTGTGCAGACAATAGTTAATATTGACTCAAGTCTGCTTAAATTGTCTGCAATTAATTTCTACAGAATTAAAAACAGGGAGTATGAAAAGTGATCTCATGTTCAGTCTAGCCACCACACTAGTAAAAGCTATATGCTTCTCTTGAAACGGGAGAAAAAGAGCTGGAGCTAGCTCGTCAGGTAGTTAAAATAGTTATAGTGCCAATGAAGCCAATAGGGCCCTCAATAACATACTGGGGTTGATTAGCAAACCGCTATATATTTTTTCACAGTGACAAAGATGTTTTTATAGACAAAGCAAAAGACCCTGAATTTTCCAAATCAATGCTGCATTTCATGTTTCCGTTAAAATGAATATAATGTTATTGCACTACAATTAATTTCAGGATAGGAGTCCGCAATTTATATTTGGCTGCATGTAAGACTAACTCGTGTGCTTTGACTCCCATCAGTCTCCATTACACCTGCAACACAGGTGGCTTGGGTTTCATTTGATTAGGCATATCTTTCCCGATTACATAGTTGAGAAGGACCATGGAGATGAAGGGTGAATATACAATAAAATAATAAATGACTATGAAGTATGAAAAATAAATCCTGTGACTGTTTTTGTTGAGCATGAGAAATAAAATATTACCACCTTTAAACTCTGAATTTGCTGACAATAATTTGCCTCTGGAAAAAGTTTTGCTATGTGCAGTTCAGTAGAATCAGCTGATAAACCAGAGCTTGTTCCCTAACTAGCTATCAAGACTTGCTTCCAGGAATTTCCCTGGAGCTGGAGGCTTGCATTTAGCTTGATGGGTAGCTGCATCTTTCTATCCAGTCAGCTTTAGACCTTGAAAACTCCCTGGCATCCGTCCTGTGTTTCTAGATCATGCCCAGAAATTGCTTGTAATTAGACTGATTTCACTTCCATGGTCACTCTCAAAAAAAGAGAAAGTTATCATATAATTAACCAGCTAAAGTACGTAACGAATCCTTTCTATTTTGTTCCTTATTATATCTTCTTCTTTACAAATATTACCTCAGATTAAAGGATATGAAGTTGAAATTACAGAAAATCAGGATTCATCATTCATCTTATCTATGAAAAGGTTATGGAAAGGTGATGGGATTGCAGCTCCCTTTCATGGCTTTCATTCTTAACATTATATTGGACCAATTTCACCTGCTGCAAATCAGTGCAGCTCCTAGCACTTCAGTGAAAGTGCTAATTTATTCCAGTTCAGAATCTGGCTTCCTTTAGTAATCCTCATTGCATTTGAGAGAATCAATCCTGTTACTGATGTTTTATACCAGTGTAAACATTCAATTATTTATAACAGAACTAGAACAAATACACGTTCTTTTCTTTGACCATTGAACAAAATAATTTAACAAGAACTTTTATAGTAGAATCACTGTAAGAAAGCTTAAGAAAGTATTGTTAGAACTCTGTGCAGTTTCTATCTTTTGGATTTGTCCAGAGTTTGTTTCCAGGTGATGTACTATATAAATATTCCATGTTTGAACATTGAGAGCACCCGTGGATAGACAATTCCTTTGAAGCTACTTCAACCTTACAAGACCTTCAGCAATTTTTTGAAACCTTGTTCTGTTCCTTAGTTGGACTGATGGTCATTTCGAAGATGCATTGCAGTAGGTTCAAAAAACTGGAAGAAAAGTTAGGAGAGAAGTTTAAGCTATTGATTGTCAACAGTGTAGGTAACCAACAAAATCACCTGGTTTCTAGCTGTCTCAGCAGGCTTTAAATAGAATGGCTTTACAAGGGAGAATTTTCTCAGAATTTGATGTTCATTACCTGGATCACCAAAGCTCAACTGTAAGTACATACAGCAATGACTATTTTCTCCTGAGTGTCACTTTTTCAGCGTTAAACTGAAGCATGATGCACAATAGGCACTGTAAGCTTTATGAATATCAACAAGCCGAAGCCAAAACCTTTTCCAGTTCTTGTTTCTCTGTTCTTTTCTTCTCACTCAACCCATGCATCATTGGCATCTCATCTTCTCCTTCAATCTGCTATATAACTCCTTTTCTGCTATCGTGCTATGTTCTATGTGTTCAAATAATATCTAGGAATGAGGACATTTAGCACATTCAATTACATTTTACCTTCTGCCCCCAAACATAAAAGCTGGCCTCTGTGCTTGTTTTTCTGCAGTTTATCATCAAAGTTTTAACATCATATTCTTTATGAGGTTAATTCACTCCATGCAGATATTGTTCTGTGTTTTATTACATTAAAAACTGTAATATAGTATGATACATATAAAATATTGGGACAGGTTACTTTAGAAAGGATATGTGTAAGAAGATGTGAGAACACCATGTGCATTATGAATGACATGGCAAACATAGACTAAGTACTTATACTCTTCTTGTTAAAAGGGCATTCCTTACATTCTAAATCAAGCAAATTTTAAATTTATTAAAATAAACCAAGCATGCAATTCACCTATCAAAGTCATTGTTATAAATTAGTGTTCAGCTCAAGGACTTAGCAAGATTTAAGAAATAATAATAATTAAAAAATGCACTTATGACAAAATAAGAACTTTTTTTTTTTTTTTTCCTCAATTGTCAGATTTTTTTTTTTCTCCCTTCAAGAACTTCTCTATTTGGCTAATCTAAACAATGTGTATTGTTTGTTCATGTGTAGAGCTTTCTGTGGATGGCAGGCATTACTGTGCTTTACAGCAGAACATACACCATAGAAACATGCCTATTCCATTTTCCATGTATAAATCATGGGGATGTCACATCCTCAAGCCTTCCATGTAAATTAATTACAAACTGACCTTACGTAGGTAGGGAGTAAGTCCTCTTAGACTAATTTCAATGCTTTAATTTTTCATATTATAAATGGCACAGTCATGCTGCTATAGTTAAACATCTGTTAACATTTCAGTTATAAAACCTTTTGAGGGAGAGGGGCTTATCATACAAGCATCGGCATTTTATCTGGTCTAAAACACGTCATCTGCTATTTCAACTAGGGATTCTTTCATATAAATACTTCCAAGTACTTTCTTTTCTCCACTTTTACGTTGTCCTTTGGTTATTTGAGGTTCTAACAACATGCTGTCTAGCAAAATACAAACAAAGAACTGTTGGCTTCATTCCAGTACTTTTACCAATATAACTGTTGTGCTGCAATGCTATTGCTACTCCACAGTGCAGAACAGTTTTTGTGTCGAAACATCATCTATGTATCGAGTTGCATGGTGGATGACTGTTACTGAGTAAGAATGTTTACACTCTTGTTCTATTAGAGAACAGAACTGTTTAATTAAATATCAAGGCCAGAAGAGAACTTCATCTCCTTCCATGTATTAAAAAGCATTTACTTTTAAAGTACTTAGTTTCAATATGGAATTTTTCCATCCATTCCAGACAACGCTGCTATTGTGTTTAAAAATGTAACAAAGATTAATTGTATAATGGAAGTTTGCTACTAAACTTCCTGGTTTGCCTAGCTACATTTGGTTCAGTGTATGTATGGAAGAACAAATACAGAGTTCAGAGTAAGATACTCTTGCTATCTGCCCAATCCTGTCTGCTCTTATTAGAAACACCTTCTTCAGTATACAAATTTCCAAATCCTAAATGTTCTGTGTAGTTAACATACTTTTAGCTTACATGTACAGTATGAGAAAGGGTGATTAATCTGAAGTCATCCATTAAGAAAATGACTAAAGAGGTGGGTGGGGGGGAGGTACTCCAAGGAGTACTTTAAAAAATACTCAAACCCCACAGTGTCTTAGAAATATCAGATATCAAACATAAGAATGACTTCATTTCTGTAACATGTGGCCTATTACTTGAGTCATAAGAAAGCTGGTCAGCAGCACACAGAAATATTACCAAACAGTGTAGAGGAGAGCTCTTCATCTCATGCAACTCTGTGTCATTGTATTAATAAAACTGATGTTCTGAATTCAGAACATGAAGGAAAAAAAAAAAAAAAAAAAGGCACTTTTTTTCAAAGTCAAAGGGAGAGTCTGGCCAGAAGATAATGATAGGAGTTGGAAATGAACTTTGACTCCAGTACTAATAGCCTGCTTTTACAAACAGCACAAAACATATTCAGTAAGGCTCCTTGATTTGTTCTATATGCACCGTCCAAAGACAGTAGAGAGTTATTCAGCTTAGGAATCTCCACAATGACAGGCTGTGGCAAAAGAAGTTCTGCAAGGAAGCCGTATTCCAAATGACAGTAATCAAAATCTTAGAGAGCTGCACTACAAGAATTTGTGCACAGGAAATTTGGTTATTTCAATGAACTGATTAGATATTTTTTTTTTTTTTTACCACTTTGTTTTTTAAACATAAGCCAAATTAATTCAAAAAGAAAAAAAGCTAATATATCTGAAATACTGCGCAAAATGCACTCTTTTCAAAGAGTCAAATTTCGTAACTGGGTAATACCATATCAATATGTAATCTCTGGGGCTTGACACAATGACTTAAGTTCAAGTGGCCTTTAAGAATGCCATGCTTTGCTCACCTAAATTTTGTATCTCTTCTGCTTGAATGGAAAGGCTTACATATATATATATATATATATATATATATATATATATTTTAATACTTTTCTAAAGCAAAAACAATCCTGGTTTTCCTTGAAAGTAACAACTGGTAAAAGGATAAAACATATTGAATTAGAAACCTGGCAATGTATATCACAATCATTATTAGTTACAACTGAGCACACAAACAGGAAAATGTAATTTATGAAGAAGAGCTTGAGCAATACTTTACATAACTGTTTATATTCTTCATCATTTAAAGCACCCCAGCTGTTAATACTGTTTTATTCTCTCAATCTTGCTGCTGGATTTCTGTCATTCTATAATAATTGCTGCGTTTGTGAGCAGGTTTGTGAACTTGCAAAAGTGGAATTTTATAAGTATTTATAGTCAGCGCTATGTCCTAGTTCTAATATAACTATTAATATACAAGTTTCCGTGTAAATATTTCATCACTACCAAGGGAAAATGGCAACTATGTTCCAAATATTTCTATATCCAAAATGTGAATCGTTGAAGGAGATCACTGGAGTTATGGCAAGCTACAGAAGCTGAGAAACTGGCCTCTAAACAGAAGCTGTAATGATTATACATGAGCTTTTTTGATACTTCCCTTCTCTGATTGAGATAAGTAATGTGCACACACAGTCAATATTTTAATAGAGGGATCAGTATCTCTGGCACAAATGCTAAATTTAGCATTGGGCAGATTTTGAGTGGCCAGGAGTTAGCAGCTGTGACCTCTTGAGAGAGACATCTGCAGGAACATTTGCAAGAGGTAGTGTCTCCTATCTTCCTGCCCTTCTGATTTCATATAAGCTGCTTGGCAGCATACTCCCTCTTTGAGAGACAGCATTTTCCAGATCATACTAGTAGCAAAAATCAGCAAAATTAGAGGCCAGTAGCCTCTGCTTCAAGTAGAGGCAAGATGCCACCAATCAGCTGATCAGCACTGTCTTGTTACTTTGAACTGCAATATCTCCTGGCTCTCCAAGAGATTTCCCTTGGCCTTCTTTACCTCTAATCTAGGAAATAAAGGTACAATTTGCACACCACTCATATCAGATCGCCAGCCTCTGTTATTATTGATATAGGGACTTTGTGCATTCAGTACTGTCTAAATACCATCATTATATCTGTAGCTGTCCTAAATAAAGCCAAATGTACCGACCATATTGACTGCAATGTACAGTGAGATTCAAAAACTCTATGGCAACAAGGCAAATGAATATATTTTTTACCAAGGAGACAGGACATATTATCCGTATTTAGACAAAAAGAAAAAATAGAGAATTAAAGCATTAAAGACTAACTTTTAATAACTGCTTGAAAGTGATAAGCTAATCACTGACTGATTGTTCAAGGCATGATTAATTTGCAGGGTACACATCTCTTCTGCACTTCATGGACATCTAAAGACACAATAACTCTCAGCCTGATTCAGACAAACTTAAGTAAAGAATTTAGCAGCTTTATTGGCATAAAACAGTTCCATTATATGAAGAAACAGGAAAAATCAGTGTTAAGATGTATAAAACAGGGACCCTCAATTCACAAAGTGTATGCTGCAATTATCAATAATTCTTCATATTATAAAAAATGTTTAGAATAAATAAAAAAAACATTATTGTAGGAGATCGTTATCTTATTATGTCATTGAGAAAATCTTAGCAGATATTAATATTGTTATCTCCTTTACTGTGTTGCTGCAACAGATAACTTTACCATTCCTTGCTGACGATAGGAAGATGAAGAAATGGAAGATTTAACGTTGGTATGTTTGCTGCAAATGGTGTCATACGTTGTCTTACACAATTTCCTGTGTCCTGCTCAGTGTAACATAGTAAAGAAGTGTTTACATTTCTCACCTTCAGATAGCTTTTTTTTAAAAATCAGCTGCTACTTCCAGTAACAGTGGCACCCAGTAAAATGCAGAAAAGCTAGTATCAATAATCTATCCTCAGATAGAACTGATTAACTGTAGTTGCAAGAGCAAATGAACAATTCCAACAGTATTGGCTAACTAAAGATATTACATATTATAAGCGAGTATTCTGAAATTCGACTACTTACTTCCATAGTGTCTTTTGAAAGGTAAACAACCCAGTATACCAGGTTGAATCCTGCAAATGCCACTGGAAAGAGGATCCTAGAATACTGGTCTATTTTACTTGTGCCTCCAATAGGTGGTGGTGCTGGGGGGACTGGTGGAGGAACAGACACTGGTTGATACTGGGATGCATTATTTGATATTATGCTGGCTTCAGGAGATTGGTCTGCCTGAGATGTCACAGAGTTCACTCGCTTCTTCAGGTTACAGTTGGAATCAGAATGCTGTGGGAGAAGGGGGAAAAAAAAAAAAAAAGTTGATTTATGGCTACAAGAGTCTTAGGTTTTGTGATTATTAGGTTTCTTTCCACCATTTTACTCAAATTTCTGATTTGTTTATTTGCTTGTTTCTCTGCTATAGAACAACCTAAAGGAAATCATAAAAATAATACAAATATACAGAGGTACATTTGTGGTCTAAAACTTTACTGTAAAAAGATAAAAGAATATATGCTCTCCATATTGTTAACACATTAATAAAGCTACAAGAGAAAGAAATAAGAGAGAAGGATCTAAAAGGAAAATAAAAAGATGATAATGGTGTAGCTAAAATGCAATACATTATTGTGACTGAACCTTATGTAGATATGAATCAGCGTCAAACAAAACAGCACATAGGGGCTGACTTCAGTACAATCTTCACTGTGTTAGCCCTTTGGCATGTTTTGCTAAACACTCAGTGGAGCTGACTGTCACATCATTATTGGTCCCCAAACTAGCTGCTGATAAACTCAAAAACTGCTGAAAGAAAGGAAATGAGCTGGCTTTACAGGTGCTGAAGGCATTAATGCTAAATTGTCCAGTAGTTCTTTGTGGGATGAAATTCTGTTTTCAAACATATCTCATGATTTCCACAGCAGTTTCGTGCATACAAATGAAGACAAATACTCACACTAACTATTATGGGACTATTTTTATTTTATTTTTTGGTAAAATTGAACTCAATGATTCCTATATTTTGTGCAGTATTCATACCAAAGTCCAATTATTCTTCAGAGAGCTGTATGAAAGTTCTTAGAATTCAGCCACACTTCAGGAACCTTTAGAGTTTACCATTTATTTGCTAGGCTGACATGTATGTTCATTATGTACACCTGTTTTATTTGGGTCCAAGTTGCTATTTTTTCACTTTCACAAGAGCAGAAGTAATAGATTTTTTCCTTGTAGAAATGGCTTAGGAATAAGATCTGCTTCAGGCTCCAGGCCTGCTGTAATAGATATCATTTACCCATCTTCACAGTAGCATCATATGGGAGGAAATGGAAGTTCAAAAACCTTGCTAGCAGTTCCTGCTGCTACTGCCACCACCCAGCTCTACTATTAGTAATGTGAATGTGTGGCAGCAGCCAAAAAACTTTACTGATGGCTGGGAAAATAGAGAAGAATGCCTAGAGTGTCATGTTGTTTTTTATTGTTTTGATATGAAGTACTCAAGTTTTCTGACAATAGGGAGCAGTATAAATACCTTAGATTCCAACAGGCAATGTAACATGCAACATTTTGGTTGAGTTTGTGTCTAAAGCTTCATCAACAAAAGACTGCAAAATTTTTTCCCAGATTACTGATGAAAAATATTGTGCAGCCATTGTACAGCATAAACAGCTATTCTTGGGTTTGAATAAGCAGGTTTTTTTGGTCAGCAGAAGTAGATAACTGAATGAATGAAGCTGATGAGGGAAATATTAGGCAATGTAAATAATTTACAATACAACAGTACATTTATATATCTACTTTAAAGTGGGATAGTAACATTCAAATGGTTTTAAGTAGCAAAATTCTGTTAGACATGCAATTTCTAAAATCATTCTTTGGGAGTGATTTAGTGACAATCATTCACTTAAAAGTAGCCTTCTGTCAGCATTTTAGGGATTTATCCTGCAGGATTTCTATGCATGGAAACAGACTGTAGTCAGATAAATGACTGGGTCATTACAAGGAAAAGAAACATTTTCTACAGTACATTGCCTATACAAGTACTTGGCCCAAAATTTCTAGATAAAAGACTAGCTTAACACACCTGGTATCTTATGTATGATTTCAAACAGAGTTCTAACAGGAACTATCCTTTTAGCAGTATTACTGCCAGAGTATGAGAACAAGTTACGTTGCTACACTAAAATGCTAAGTTCTGCTCATGGATGAATAGATTGGTATCCAACTGAAATTAGTGAGAACGGATTCCTCACAGCTGAATTTAATCTACATAAAAAGGTTCTTTTTGTATATATGCCTTTTAACTATTACCCTTTTTTTTTTTCCTTCCACATCACATCATACCTACCACTTGCTATAGCCCTCCATCTTCCACTCTGATAGCAATTAAATGATTACTATCATGTTTTGAATGAGTATTAAATGGCATTCGTATTCCAGGACTGTACCTATCTAGAAAGCAGATATTTGTTTTTGTATTTTCCAGTTACACAGCAAGCAACAGACAGATTTAAATGGAGGATGATCTGCAGATGTGTTACAGAAACAGAAAGAGGGTTATCCACGTCCACTTGCACTAATCATAATAGTAATCCCACTCTATAAACAGACTTACTGACAGAGCCTGGGCCACTGCTTTTCCGTCAAGTCGCTATTCCATTTTGCTTCTATGCCCTGCTTTGAACTCAATTGTGGGAGTTGTAAGGTAGCTTCATTTTTTGCTTTACTGCAAGATAGCTTGACCTTTTGTGGAAAATGAGTGGTTTCCAAAAACGTAGCTGCTAAGGTGAACCTTAGACCTTCTCATCCGAAATATTGTGATATAAGAAGGGTCAAACTCTGCTCTGGATCAGTCAAGCATGAATCAGAAGTTACTGTTCTGAGGTGATGGAGTTAAAAATAGTAAGCAGAGCAGATGTAGCATAGGGTCAGCGGATTATGTTGAATACTGAACATATTTTAGAATGCAGAGGCAGTAAAATAATTGTGATAATCTGGATAGGCACTTGGAAAAGGGTAATCCTGGTCATAATTTTATTTATAGTATTTATTAAATCTTATGTGTTGCTATAGAAGGAGGATGATCTTGATGTGATTTCGGGAAATTATTTAAGAGTTGGAGACAGGAAGATCTGGAGTCAGAGTGTATCCTCAGAATTTGGAGAGGACACTGACTAACTTGATTATATGCATGCCTTGGGGACACTTTGGGTACATTTCTATCAATGGAGTGATATTAGTAACTTCTCATTACCTGAAATAGCTTGTTTCAATATTCAGGAAGGATCAGTGCATTTTGCTGTTTCAGCAATGCCACAGTTTTTTGCCATGCTCTTCAGGTGCTTATGTAAATCATTAAGGAAGTCCCTAAATAAGTTCTTACGCTAACACAGTCATGTGCCAACCCAGAAAGTCAGGGTCAGGAATATTTTCTTGTCTACTGCTACACTATCCAAGACACGGAAGCCTAAATTTATTTCAGATGTGTAATGAAGTTGTTTCTCGACTTGGCAGCTGACAGTAACCCAGACTTGCTGCCGCAGAACAACAAACCATACTTTTCATTAGAAGCTACTGCTAAACCAAGAGGAAGAAACAGCAGGAAGAGATCATCTAGTTTCTTACAACATTTGAGTTCTGAACAGCGTCTACAGTCATTTGTCTACTATATTTAGATTTAACTCCTCCTTTTGACAAAGATTTCTGCCTACAATGGCATCATGAAACTTTGGCAAAACACAAAATTCATAAAACAGGAATGAGTGGCCTATTCTAGTTGCTATTTTGCATAGTTCACACAGCCAAACCGTCAAATAGTGAAGATGGTTTTACAAATAGCAAGAACAATAGCAAGAAGCCCAAGACATGGTACACTGGGTCACAATGAAATAATGTATTATGGTCAGTTACTGAATCCTGCTTCAGAGGAGTACTCTTGCACTCATGTGGAATGCTAATCTTATCAGGCAATTTAACTTGTCACTACCTATGTCTGCCTAGTGACACAGAACAGCTTGCAAGATCACTGCTTAATGTGAGGTACCATAAAACTGGACTAGACAGATATTGGTATGTATATGGGCTAGGAAGGTATAGTCTGGATTCTGTTAAGGTTTTGCAGCTCAGCTCCCTGATCCCCTAGGAAGCTAATGAAGTAGTCTTGTCTGTAAAGGTGCTGATGATCTCTCCCAACTCATCAATATCACTAGAATTTGCTTATGCTCAGAACATCTCAGGAGGCTTTCAGCAAATTGCTCTGCTTCCAAAATATACAAAATATAGCATATATAATCTTGGAATAAATGGAATTCTTTGCTTTTTCTGTTTTCTATAGATGCTGATTGTAATGAACGCACTCAAGAGACTTCTGAAATACATATATTTTTTAAATTCTCTACTGTTCTCTTTTCCTTTATACTGCTGATGTGTATTCTTGCTATCAGTTTAGCTTATGACCTAGCAGTAAAATGAGTATCTTACGTATTCATTTGGATACTGGCTAATTTTAAACAAATGTACACCCTTACTTCTCTCTCTTACTCACCTATGTCCCTTGTTGCTGTGAGTACCATGCAGTACAAAGAGGTTTGTGAGAATAAATTCTAAAACTTTAGACAAAAAATGTTGTCTCTCATTTTCTTTAAAATTTATTGGATTGAGGCTATTAAACTTTGCTGACATCACGAAGGAAAACAAAAACTAACAAACAAACAAACAAACAAAAAAACTAGGACCAAAACTCCGTTCCTGTACAAGGCAGAATACTAAATTGAATACATAACATTCTTCTTCCCTGCCCATCTCATTAGTAGATACAGTACTAGATTAGTAGATACAACCATTCATGTTATCTACATGAAATCACATACTAGTAACCTAGCTCCCAAAGAGGGAGCAGCTAAGCATCGTTTAGATACTTGAATCCTTCTCAGACTTGCCTCTACATAGACTGGTGTGATCTGTAAAACCTCTGCTTAGCTACTGAATTGATCTATATACAGCACCTTGCAGCAGGGAAGTTCACCACATTGTGTAAGATCTCCTTTTGGGCATACCTCCATCTTTACTGTCCTGTGTAGCTTAAGTATCTATCTAATGCCAGACATCATTATAACCTGAGATTCCTTTGCATATCTTATCTGTGGGATCTGATTTAAAAACAACAAAAAAAAAAGCATTATAAACATTTGTAAACAGTGTTCTGCATAATTAACAGCTGAATTCAGATTAGATGTCATTAATAATTCCTAGCTTTGGGCATCTCTTTAGGCATTCTAAATTTCCTTTCCTAGGCATATTATGTGTAATTGCTCTCCACAAATTTGTTTTCTTTGTGCTTTACCCCAGTAAAAGGGTTAAATCAATCAACTGGAGCATGGGAAAGCTATGTTCAAATTTTTTCTTAAGCTTCAGAGACTGAAACTCATCTCTCTAAAATTATAGCCTAACCCTCAGGTGAACATGAGGAGGGAAGTCTGTTACTTCATTACTCTTTTCAATATGAATGTGCTGTAGCAGAGTCTCTTCCTAAAATTTAGATGTAGCATATCAGAAAACTCATATAATTAGCATAGAGCCTCTGTCAAAAGATATACTTTTTTTTTTTTTTTTTTTTTTTTTTTTTTTTTTTTTTTTTGTTTTTTCT
>VXAA01002329.1:344704-374776 GCA_013399115.1 Anseranas semipalmata
GGGTGAGGACGTCGGAGAGCCCGGCTGGCTCAGCCCCGTCCCCGTGGCCCTCGGCAGCTCCTTGCCCGGCCTGGGAGGGCGGGGGGTGGCTGTGGCTGTGGCTGAAGTGTGCCCTTCGGTGTCGCCGCCGCCGTTCAGCCTCAGCTGGGTGTTTCGGTGGGGGAATTAGGGTCTGAAGGGACGGTGCGCGGTCAGAGAGCAGTGACAATAATCGAATAAGGCATTAGGGGAGATTAAAAGGAAGAAATCCACTGCTAGTTTTGGCATGGAATTAGCAGGGACCCGTTAGGAAATCTGGAAAAGCGCTGGCATCTTGCTGATAGAGATTATGTTAGAAATGGCCTCAGCTTTTATTATGTTTATGGTTCACAGGGAGATTATTATGCAGCTTCTGCATCATTAGAACTTTGAAAAAAAAATCCCTAGTTTCCAATTTACTGTTTTTTGACCTTTCTCAACAGATTTTCTCATGATCAATCCTTCAGAACCATACATAGACCTTGAATATCTCAATATATTAGTATATAAACATTGAACATTCAAAGCTGGTTCTGGTTCAGGTTTGGGATTTTTTTTTATTATTATTTTCCTTTAATACTAAGCTGTTTTGGAGCGTTACACACACAGATTTCACTCAGACTTTAAACCCGGGCATTACCAGGACTTCTGTTAGAACTGGAGCTCCTTGCTTTAAAAACACTGGGATTGTATATCATTACTAATTTTGGCCTCATAAGCACTGACTGGATCATTACTATCTCCTCCTTCAGTAAGTGTGTTAATGTAGTCAGCCTGAAAGGAAAATAAGATCAGGCTGCTCTGGCTTTTGCTGTGACCTTATTACTTCCTATAAAGCCAATGAATGATGTAGCACATATGTCATTTAGCTATGCTGTAAACAAAGCAATTGGGTCGATTTTCTTTCCTCATGGTAATACTGAGGAGCAGGTAACTAGACCAAAGCAAATTAACTGGTGTCATAAAATTTTGACACATAAAACAAATTTGCATTACCAGCTTCTAAGCAAATATATTTAATTATCAAGTGATGGAAAATAAGGATTTGAACAAAACTAGAAGATTTCTGTATTTTTTCAGCAGTAAGATGAGCTTTTCATGACTAGATGAAGTCCAACACTGGGGTTCTGTGCTCAAGTTTTGTGTTTAAGAAGAGAGACTGGGACGCTAAAAAGAAGAAGAAGAAGAAGAAGAAGAAGAAGAAGAAGATGAAGAAGAAGAAGAAGAAATGAATATAGGAATGTGATTAGAAATATAAGATTCTCTGCCATTGAGACCCTTTCCCTATTATCATGGGCAATAGTGTCATATAAACCACACACGTGGGCTGGCTGCAACACAGCCAGAGCTCTGGCTCTGCCTTTGAATGGTTGTGAATCCAAATTCTTGAGCAGCCTTGGTGCTCAGTGAACTCACTAAAGATGCAATCTATGTGAATTCATTGTGTGCTAGTATGGCTCAGGTTTTTGTTGATGCTCAGAACCATCTATCTGCATGAATTTATTCACATATGATTGCACTATATCCATGAAAAAATCTAAGGTTTGTATGAAATACTAGGTATTCACTAGTAGAAAAGGAAACTGTCATTCTATCTGGTCTGGATTCAAAACCTACCTGTTTGAAACTTTACCCCATTCATCAAATATTTTTTATCGTACCAACATGTTTGAAGCATTTGTGTGCATCACTCTTCTCACAACTTTAAAACTGTATTTAGAATATAAACACCACTAATATCCATTTTTGCAAATGTCTTTCTAGCAGTAGTATATATTATTATATATATTATATAGCACTTTAAGATTTTTTGTTTGTTTGTTTTGTTTTTGTTTGTTTGTTTGTTTGTTTGTTTTCTGTTGGAACACTTTATTCCTTTATTCATTGCAAAGAGTTTTATGTGCTGTGGTTACCTTAAATATCCACTTAGAATAATGTCCTTTTCCTTTTTGAATGAAAGGAAAAAGAGGTCTTGCCAAAATATTAGTAGGACTATTCTGATTTCAGTCACAAAATATGCAAGAGGAGCAAACTTTTTAAAATGACCACGTGCTTTGTTCAGCCAGCATCCCCCAGTTAAATTGAACACATCCATTTATCTTCTTTTAAATTATTTATTTTAATACACTTCTCACGTGCAAGAAGAGCCCAGTGCTATGCTGGGCCACCAGGCACACCTTATTTCCTTTATATCACTTTGCATTGTTCTGAATTAGACAAGAAGATATTTTTTATTAATCACATCTTTTATAACTGCCTTTTGTTCACTACCACCCTGTTCCAAATTAGACTCCTATTGTGTAAAAAGAAAAAGAGTCTGTCTCATTTACTAAGAGTAGACTGAGATGTGAATCAGAGGAAGTGAATGTTTGTCTGTTTGTTTATTTTTCCCCTGGAAATTGGGGGTGATATATTTACTTTTTGGATGAGGTTGAACCTGGACATGGTTGGATGTACAGTGCAGCAGCTGTTCTTGGACAGCTGTGATTGCCTTCTCCTAAATAAGGCACCTATATAAGTGCAGGCTTTATTTAGCTATGCATTCATGGAAGCCCACTTCATCACTTATTTAGATGGAAAAATTAGTGCTTTGTGAAGAAAAAAAAAAGACAGAACAGAAACACTATGTGAATCAAAATGTTTTAGGAGTTCACTGTGCTCTGTTTATCCTTTTCACTTTAGATAAGACATGCCAAAGGGATGATTTCAACAGAGACACAATTCAGTATGTACCTTCAAAATAAAATTATAGTTCATGACATTTCTCCTCAAACAAGATAGTTCTGTTGAATCCCAGCCAACAGTTAAGTGAGATCTAGCTGTGGTATGTTCGGTTACCCAAGCTTAGTATTGCTCAAGTGCTCGTTGTACTGTAAGGAGTGTAGTACACACTGTGTATACATACTATGTACACATTGCTACTGTAAGGAGTACAGTACACACCTTCACGCCAGCTTGCCCTATTGAAAAGGATAATTTACAGCAGTAACAAAGGAAGTTAGCATGGGTAGACTCTGTGCTACACAACTATTCAATTTCCAGGCCCTGAGCTGGTTTTTATACTGCTGCACAGCACAGGGCTCTGCTCTGTCGTTATACTACTGTTGAAATGAAGTAATGAGTGCTGTAAATAAAGAAGCGTAAGTTGCAAGTTGGGAGTTGAATGTAAGTCCAACTACAGTGAATCAATGAGAGTTTAGAGGGAGCCCAGCTTAATGTAATAGGTGTTTTGAGGAAGCTAGAGGAAAGCATACACGTGCATCAGCTTGAATACTCTCTAGACTCCCTTACTTGCCTGTTATAAGCTCAATTCTGAGTCTAGTCTAGCAATTCTTGCATGGCAGCATCAATCTGTTGGCAAAGCAGATAGCTTGGGCAAGTGTTCGAATGAGTCATACAATTTCAGTCTGGGATTTTCCTGCAGGAAAATGACATGATAATATTCTTCACAAGGAATTTGCGGAGAAGAGTTAAAGATGGGCAAAAAATCTCAAAGCAATTCAAAATGTACCAGCCTGCCTTCTAAAATGCTGAAGACAGCCCTTGCATAGCAAAGCAGTAGAAAGGACTTCTGCATTTAGCTCTGTTGCAGAGCTAGATGGTATCGCAGAGCTAGATGGTATCACGAGCTAAAATAGGTTTTGAATAGATTTTTATCTAATTTTTCTTGAACTTTCAGTTAATGGTTTCCTTACTGTGGATTTGGAATTTTCAAGAGTGAAACAAGTATATTCCCTTTCTCAGCAATTTTGAAATACTTTGAACCACAAAATTGTGTACTTTTTTATTTGTGTTCTAATTATGAAGAGAAATGCTCACACTGTCAAAAGCACAACTTCCTTTATTGGAGAAGATCAAACCACCAGCAAATTTTAATGAGACTGTGGTTATCGTGCTAGTTTGAGAGTAGACATAGCTGAGAAAACTCTTCGGAAATCATTATTTTTAAGTGATCTGAACAAGCTTTATAAAGGAATGGTGATCATGGAGACAAAAGAAGGAGTTTCTTGGGAGATAAAGCTCTCATGAGAATAATGAAGATATTTATCTTATAAACGGCTTGTCAGCAACATATGCTTTGGGCATGTAAGCAAACAAACAGTTTGGAAATTTGTTGAGAAAGTGGCATGAACTGGACAACAGCTTGGAGGATGTGAATTGCAAATTGTGGAGTGTGGTGGCAGGATTACACTTTCCAGCTGCTAATTTTATCACCTTGTAGGATGTCATTAACACTGTAAGGAAAGATGATATTTCTGATTCATTTGGGAATACTACTCCTGAAAATTAGATGAGTTTTGCAGCAGCTGAAAACTTCTTGAGAAACTTGTTTGTTTACATCTCAAAACTGGGGAATTCTGAACTGAAAACAACATTTCTGATTGAAGTCTCTCTGTCAACTAGCAAGTTAAAATATGACAAATTTTGCACAAAGGCTACAAGACTGCAGCTAAGTCTCTATTATTTGCAGTTAATCTAATGCTAATTGTAAATGCTAATTGTTCAACTCCTGACAGAAATGTGTCTCCCTATTTCTTTCTCCTCAGCATCTACATGCTAGATGAGAAATAAGTTTTTATGATGTGGGTGTGATTGCTAAACTAATTGAAGGGACACAGGAAAAAAATCTTTAAAAATTGCCCTTACTTTGTGAAAACAAACAAACAGATTTCGAGGTTTTTAGTTTGTTTGTTTGTTTTTTTTACTAGCTCTGTTTTTTTCCTAGTGAAGAAATTCATTTTGTAGAAGATATATAGCAGAGATACAGTTAAAAACAGTTTTATCCTTGTACAATTCTGAGTAAATGAGACACATGCCAGATTGATATTCTTTCTTAGTCATCTTTCTATCAGAGGACAGTCACAACTCCGCTCTGTTTATCCTTTCAATATATTTCCTTGGCCATCAAAAACCTTCAGGGGCAATGTGTCTCGCCTCCTGCTACCTGTGCTGACAGCGGTGAGCGTGGATGAGTCAGGCGCTCGCAGGTTGCCCTGCCGGCGTCTCGCGCCGCGGGGACCTGGCACAGGCAGAGCGGCTCTCGGAGCTGAGGGAGCACGCTGCCGTAAAGGTTCTTCTGTCCGAGTCGGGTTTGTCCTGTACAAAGCTCAACCACACTGGAAAATGGTTTTCTAATACAGATGTACAAGTTTGTTATGTACCTGCAAATGTATATACAGATGCATTCTTATTGTTATATATTAAATGCTTAAATATTTAAGCCCATATTCATGGGAGATTGAACTTGAATTTGGTTTAAGTCCAGGAAAATCAAAAGTCCAAATGAACAGAAGCCATCACATATTGTTCCAAATTTTGGGTTGTTTCTGACACATTATTCAATATGAAGTCTAGCATAACATTTCAAGTAAAGGAAGGAAGGAAGCTCGCCTATGGCAGATTTACTGGGCAGCAAATTAAACAAATTCATCATTAAATGTTTCCGAAGGGTGTAGGACAGACTTCTGCTCAGCTGCTAGTATTTGTTTCACCTACCATGCAGGTGTATAATGGACATTTCAAAGTAGAAGTGGAACTGGCTGTGTAGTGTATAAATTGATAAAAGTATGGTGTGATTTCTTGTTTTTCTTAGAAACCTCTATTGGACATAAAAACAGTTGAGGCATTTCTGAGAAATGTGAATCCATGAATCATTTTGTGGAAGCTGATGGATATCTCTAGATGCCTCATATACATACCATCTCCAAATAACCTAAACCAAACTGAAGTGCCATAGGCTCCCTCACTGTTGTATAGAGCTGAAACACTGCGAAACAGATATGGTAGGAAAGACACGGGATTACGCTGCATAACTATCCCTTGCCTCAGTTCTTGAAAGACCTTTTTTTTTGTTGGCATTGTTGCCATCTGTCACACCAGCCTTTTCTCAATATTGATGGACAACAGGGCTGTTAGTAAAATGGCAGCAACTCTTTCCTGTTGTGAAGTGCAGAGGGAAAGCAATCAGGGAGTGTGATAGCAATATTACTTAACAGACTGTGTCAGCCTGTGGTTCTGAGGTATTTCAGTCACATTTTTTTTAAGCACTGTCATCAAAAGTAGAGCTGATGGCTGCATGATCACTCTAAGTGGATACGGGAAGGAATGTTTTGCTTTTGGAAACCTTGCTGGTTCTCCTGATGATCTCATCTGTGCAGTCAGGTTCCCAACTTTCTTATGTGATTTCAGTGTATGTTTGAAAGACAGTCCTGTTTTAAAGGAAAACATTCTCTTGTACCTCATAAATACCATAGTAAAAGCAAAAATCTGATTCACAAGGTTATGTTAACTGCATTTGGTATTAATCATTGGTTATTACTTCAGTATAGGTAATCATTACACAGCCTTTCATAATTAAAGAATGAGGCTTAGCTTTAATTTGCCAGGAAGAGAATAGTAACCTTTGTCTCAGGACAGAATGGTTATAGTAGGGGAGTAGCAGGTTCTCCTGTATATGTTCTATTTTTCTGAATCTTGCATAAACTTTGGCATCTTGACTGCATTGGCAAGCATCCCAGTCCTAATATAGAAGAAGCAAGTTCTCTGTATGTGACTGTCAACCCGGCACACGTTGGTCCTATAGACTGTTTGGGTGTGCCTCCAGCACAGGTGTAAAATGTAACCACAAGGTGAGAAGGAAACCCTTCTCCGACAGCAGCACCTGGGGCAGGAGGCCCTGGCAACACAAGTTCACTGCACCTGAGTTGGGGGAAGTTTTGCAAATTCAACAGTGTTAACTAATAGTAATCCCTGTGATTATATAATGGTACTGATGGTGGTGATTCTTTCTTTACACTGAACAGAAACTACGTGGCAAGAGAGAGAGGGTTTCTCGCCAGGCATCTTCCTCAAATTTCAGGAAACAGAGAACGTGGATTCTAAAGTCTCAAGATTTCTGCTTTTATGGAGGTCAGTCCTTTTATACATTATTTAAAGAGAACGGTAAGCCCAAATTCACGGTGAAAGAAGCCTAGTAAATCCATACTCATCTTTTATTATTTGTGTGGTAGTAGGTGCATGGGATTCTATTTGGTTTATAGGTGGCAGTTATAAGGATTTACAGATGCAGCAAAGTCACATTTAATTTCATTGTCTTTGATATGAAGGTAAAGCTATCTGGATAGAAACATCTGAGACTGCACAAGATACAGAAGTTAGAGAAGTGATTCAAGAGATTTTTAACTGTTTAATATATTGCTAAAAAATCTCTCCTTGAGCACATTTCCTTAGGAGCACAAATTTAGGAATCAACTTAAGTAAACAAAACCACTTTTCAGATGTGTCTGGTAATAAGTCTTTACCAATTTTTAAATAATGAGGTTTATTTTATTATAGGGAGTTGAGGTTAAATTTAATTTGTTTTTCCAATCATTTTGATGCATGTAATAGTATAAATTTACTTTTCAAATATGTATACTACTATACTTGATATTTTTTCCAAAAATATCATTAAGAAACTTCTCTTCATTTTAGACCTAGAAGAAGGTGAAATAGTGAGTTTTTAATTTAATTTTTGAGTTATTTTGATATGTCTGCTTTTACACAAGAGTGAAATATAACAGAAGGGGGTAGGAGTTAGAACTTGTTTACCTTTCACTCAGAGTTAGCTAAACCACTATGGTGCTGGATGGCTTCTTATGTATCTAGAGAATCCTACAGTTCGCTGCCAGTTTTGGGGTTGTATGTCAGCTAAAAAACTAATATGTAAAATGTTAACTTATTGCAGTAGCTCTGAATAAGATGAATGCATGTTAGATCTACAATGTCACAAATATGTATTTTATTATACTAAATACACTAATATTTCAGTGGAGTAACTGTGAAACACATTGATGAGAGTATTACCTCCTTTCGCTAACGCTCCTTGACGGTGATCAGAGATTGGATTTATGTCACTTCCCTGTAGATATGCAGCTAAGCACTTTAGTAAAATTAATTCATCTATATTTGTCTCTATTTTATATGTATTCTTAGAAAGTTATGTAATTGAAATATGTGATTTAACTGCATGGGTTCCAAAGTCATGTGCTTGTATTTTTGCACACTTAGTTATGCACTATTAGCTGCATACTCAGTTAAACAGTAAGTTGTCTGGCAGTAACAAGTTAAACCATCTTTTAAATATTGCTTGCTATAGGGCACTAATTATATATTTAACAACAACAACAAAAAAATCTGTTAAGATAAATATATGAATGAAAATCTGTTTGTTTTGGTTTTGAAAATAATTTTGATGGAATTGTAATTGGCTTTCCTTCCCCACCCCCCTGGAGAGAGAGAGAGAGAGAGAGAGAAAAAAAAAGCAGGGGGAGAAGTAAGATTACTCAGATCATTAGTTGTGGATTATTTGGTAATCCTTAAACATTCCTCCTTATTTTCCTCTCTTTAACAATATGAAAATTGTTGTACCTTCCAATGTTGGAGATGATTTTGTATGCTTGCACAAAACACTCCTTCTGACATGTGACTCTTTCCTTCTTGTTGACTGCCTAGGCAGAGATAAGCTGGTTAAGTGTTCCTTAATTAGGCTCATTCCAACAGTTGCTTGAAGTTATTAGAAGAGATTATATGGTTGCATTGTAGAAACCATTAAAATGCATGTTTAATACTCTGTATTAGTAAAAAGAGTAAGGAAACTGTTTTGTTCTCAGCTTCCCTGGCATATTAAGAACAATACAAATGATAGTTATCGCAGACTTTACCTGTGAAACTAGAAGCGTTTCTCTCTATTTTTTTGTATTCACTGAATTTGCATATTAATTATGCTAGTACTGAAATGTACTTGTTATCATAATTACATCACTTATATTGAAGCATCGTGAAGGTTACAGTATTGTAAAAGATTAAGCTTCCAAACATCTTGAAAAACTTATCCTGTCTTTGTAAATCTCCTTCAGAACCATTTTATATTCAACAGTTTTTCTTACCTGTTTGCAAAGATTTCAGATTATCGAATGAATGAGCTAAACAAAAAAGAGCATCTAGACTTTTGCAAAATGAGCAGTTAACTTTCAAATATTTACGTCCAAGGTGCCACATGTATTTCTTTCCTAAAAATGTTGTTAGGCCTCTTAGAGAACGTAAAATTTAGTTACTTTGCTGTATACTTCCATACTGATTATCCTTAAATGCCTTACTATAAATAGGAGCTAGCTATTTTAGTCAATTGTATTTGAAGGGTGAAATATTGACAAATGAAGCCCAATATAATACAGTTCTAGGACACAAATTTATATTTACTTGCTCCACCATTTCCTAAAATGAAAAGTAAGCATTATTTAAGTGTAAGTATATTTAAAAAAATAAAAATAATCAAAAAAAAAAAAGTGAGGCCAGAAAAAGAAACCCACAACAGAAAAACATAATTTATTTTCAATAAATATAGAATTACTCTCTTCCGATGAAATCCTGAGTAAGAAGATAATTTAGTTGTAGTTTTTCTTCAAAAATTTCATGCGGAATTTTTTATATAGAAAATTGTGAATCAAGAAAGATTTAGATTGCTCATGTTTGCTACATATTTAACCTAAAATCATTTATGATGCGTTTCACACAAAAGCTTTATAATCTATTAATATTTTAATTATTTGCTCTTTAACAGTCTCAATTCTTAAGTTTTGAATAATCTGCCCATCTTATAAAAAAGCATTCAAATATGGTTGTCATTTATTGCAGAATTTTTCTTTCCTTAAAGCTTTACAGTACTGTATATACTATTTACTAGTATTTTTACAGTGGATAAATTCATATTTCTCCAATGAGCATCTTGGAATCATTAATTTGTCACTGGTTATAAAATATAAAAACACTGATTAGAATAAGTGCTTTCTAGATATTTATAGCACTTACTGGAGAGTGGATCAGGCAGGGGCAAGAGAGAGATGGAAATTGTTTGCTTTAAATATCTTTCAGATGTTCTTTGACATGATATATGCTGAAAGTAAAATAAACTATAGATTAATTTTATTAGATAAAAATAGAGGCCTCTCAAGTTGCTAATACTTTCATTTTAATGCAAAATTGTTCCTTTCTGTCTTGGAATAGAAAGATACATATATGAACATGGTGTCAACAGCTGGACTGAAGTGAGTTTTTGCTGGTTCTTCATGTCTAGATGATATTCAAGGCAAATATTCCCCTCCTATTCATAGTGAACTCTCCTATCTTCTAATAGAATAATCACTCTTCCAAAGAGAGAAACAACATGGAGTAGGACTATGAAGTCTGATCCTGAATGTCAATTTTTATGTACAGACTTGTGGAGGGGGAGATGTATAAATCTTTGTTTTCCTGAGCAAAGTGAAGAGAGGGCAGTAGAACTCTTCAATGCAGTAAAACTCTAGATCTCCGGTACGCAGTGGCTGAAAGAGTTTGGTTGCTACTTTGAATCTTGGAGAAACTAAGTCAGCAATTGCGTTATGTCACATAGAGCAAGACAAATATCTACTTGCAACAACAACAACAAAAAACATATGCTTTTATCCACAGGCTGCCTGGTGTAGCAGGGAGTAGCATAAACTGTATGTCAAGGACTTCATGAACATCTGCAGCTCCATTTGTGCAATGACTACTGAGCAAGTTGCCTCAGAAAATCCCTTTGTTATATTTAGTCTTTCAGATTTCACTGTATGTGTAGTTGCTCCACTTTCCCCCACAACATTTTATATAAGGACAATGTATTTGTATTTTCCAATCAAGTGAAGCTGTAGCTTAGTAGATTTATTAGAAGGCTTGCTATCAAACCTATAGTTTCATGGGATGGTGCCTACCTGTTCTGAGTTTATTCACCTCCTTCCACTTCACCACTGGTAATTTTATTTTCCCTAACTTCCTTCCAACTTGATAGTAGTGAAATATCCCATCAACCTACAAGTAAATCCATCTGGAAGTATGTATTTGGTTCACCTGAAAGCTTCCATTTCTTCTACAATTTTAGCAGTTGTGTATATTTGTTCTTATATGTAATGTGGATATGTAAAAACATATATTCTACACAAGTATATAATATTGATCAGCTCTGTCATCTTTTCATATATGTGTTAAATACATGTAAAATATAAGTGATTAAGTAGTTTAGACAGTGGACAAAAACATTGTTTTAGGACAAATGGAGAAAAAGTAAGTTTAATGGCAGCTATTTTTATTCTCTTTATCCTATTTCCCAGTGTAATTATTTCTGGATCAGTGTCCTCCTTTCTGCGTGCAGGCTTCTATGAATATACTAAATTTTTTTCTTAGCTGTAATTTATCCTTTTATTTTGTTTTTCCAATTTTTCTAGTTACCCTTTCTCTGCATTTCACATGAGCATTCATAGCATTTTAAAAACTATTGCTTAATGCTTCTATTACTTTGTAAGCATATTATTTCCACTTAGAAATGTCAGCTTTTCTTTCTGTTTAGTGTAAATGATGGTTTTGGTATTTCTAATTGAATCTTAAACACTTTCTCTTTCCTTCAGTGCTGCAGTAGACCTACACAAATGTTACAGTTGTAGATAGTAATAGCATCTCTATCTTACTGTCAGTTTAGTGTGTTGGGTTGGAGTGGGCTTATGGTCCCAAACTAAATTTAAACTTTCTAAAGTTGGAGTGCCTGAGTAAATTGGGGTGAGGCTACTGATTCCCCTTAAAACATACCTGGATCAGTGCATGAAAACTCTTTCAAATAACAGCTTCTGCCCAATAAATTTCTAACAGAGTATCTTTGTGAAGTATATTACTGTGTTTATTTTTTGCTTGTTACCCAAAGATTAAGTGAACAGAATTCTTGGTGACAAAGCTCTAAGCTTTTTACCAGATAGCCCTTGCTGTAAAAATAGCATTCTAAAAATGCTACAGCAGTTAACTTAGATTACCTGACTGTTGTCTTTGCTAGCTTCCTTTGTATCCCAAGTGTGCAAGTTTTGTCTATTCTTATGCCATCCAAATGTATTTTACCTCTGCAGACTCATTTTAGGTATTTGAAACCTCAGCTACTTCTATTTTAGCTTAACTGCCCTGAATTTATTAGTTGCCGTCTTATTTGTCTGTACCTCTCTAACTATAACATTTTTGAGTGTGATCCTACAAGCACGTGTAAGCTCACGTAAATGCAGGAACAGTAGGTATGCGAGAGAACTAGCATGCATAAATTTTGCCTAATGAGAAGACTACAACTGACAAGAAGATGGGATTGTCTCATAATGGCCCAGGTCTTACTAAAATTGTGTGTGACATTCCATACAAGTCCACATGTGTGATTAAGGATAAATTACAGTAATAGCCAGATGAAAAATTCTGACCATAAAAAAATTTCATATTGAAAACTGTTCCCTCTAACTATTTATTTTGAGGAACAGATAAGTTTTACCTCAGCTGCAAAGAACCTCAGGCGGCTTCTTATGAGGAATGTCAAGGTATCTGAAGCTTTTCTATCCTAGGTCTTCAGCAGTCCCACAGACTGCTAAATAGAGGAGCATGATCTAAACCTTTGGTCTTTTGTCCTTTCAAGAGTAGCTCTGGAGAGAGTAGCCACTTGCTATGTCTTATTATCTGGGCTCCCATTAGCCACAGTTCAAGAGAAAGCCCTGTTGGAAGGCTGAAATAAAGTGCAAGTTATGCAGAGAATATCAGTGTTTCTATGTTTTGCTGTCCATCATCTTAAATGTCAAAGTCCACTGTAAAGAACTTTGCTTTTTCCCAGTCTGTGGTAATGATGATACTGCCTTCCTCCTCCTCCTTTTCCCTTATTTATCTGCCTCACTGATCTAGATTATTTAGCTTGCAGAGGTCTGTTGATAATCTTAGTTTCTACAATGCCTAGCGCAACTGGGTCTTGTGTTGCTACCATATGACAGCCTTTATGGGTGGGTTAACATTTGTCTACTGAAGATTTTAAAATTACTAATCAAATACTGCATGGGAATTGGCAGCTTTCCTCAATATATTTTTAAAATCAATGGTACATTCAACAGATCCATTTTGGTCAAAAATGCTTTCTGTGTGGGAGCGTTGTTGAATGTCTCTCAGTTTCAGCAATCACCAAATAATTCCAGTTATGGTCTCACAAGAAACATTTTATCAACAAACAAAAATTTTAGTTTTACTAACTTAATAAAATATCTTCAGACCTTGGTCTTGTTTGTTCCAATTATTTACTATTGTGTTCTAAAAGCTTTAAAAAAAATTGTTTTTCCTTTTGCTAAAATCATCAAAAAGGAAAGCTTTATAACTTTTCTTCTGGCATATCTGAGCTAAGAAAAGGAGTAATATACTTTCAAAGATTCATAGAATAATTTAGGTTGGAAGGAACCTCTGGAAGTCATGTGGTCTAGCCCTCTGCTCAAAGATTAGATCCAATCCAAAGTAAAATCAATTTTCTTATGATCAAATGCACCTCAGGAAGGTGCTTGCACAGCCTTTCTGATAGTCTGTTTCAATGTTTGTCTGACATTCCTGTGAAATCTAACTCCTATTTATCTATCTGGAATTTCCCTTCCTGCAGTTTGTATCTGTTGTCCATTCTCTTGTTCTGTGCTTGTGTATTAATACTTTTTAGACAGTGAGTAAAGAAACTATCCAAATCTTCTCAATGTATAACACAAAACCCATCTATAAGTGGGAGGGAAGGTGTGATTGGAGTTCAATCTTCCTGTTCTGGATCAAAAGGTAGTCATGTCATCAGTGAAATTCTTACTGTTTGAAAATTCCGATCTTTCTCCCCAGCCCCTTCAACCCACCACTCACATATTGCTGCTAAGAGTCTGCACAAGTTAACTGAAATGCCAGAAAGCAATACAACTACATAATCAGCATTTGAACTGTTTGTGAACAATAGGAAATAATAATCCATGTCACAGAGTATAACGGACAATGAGAAATTGTAGAAGAAAATGGGAAGACAGGGGAAATGGATGTAATGATGATTGAGTAACAGTAAGCCTTCTTTAGCCTGCACTTGCCCTGTCGCGTTTCAGTTTCAGAAGTATTCCTATTGGATGTATTCTGAGTGCCTGAGGGGAAGAGAGTTTTCTTAGAAACAGCATTAAAAAACAGAGAACGCTGATCTAGCTAGCTGAACAGCAGCTGATTGCTATACCTCAATTTCGTTTGTTTTCCTACCTCCACCTACTGGGAGGAGGCTATACTGCACTACTGCCTGCAGTGGCATGTGTGGTTACCTTGACTTTAAGATTACTTCAGAACTCGGCTAAGTCTTACTCTATGCGTCCCATTAAATGACTGCAATAACCAATTAAGTTAATATACATGATAATCAGATGTTTTTCTTGAAAATGTTATTACTAATCTTATTTTCAGCTTCCTCTACCATATAAGTCATAGGTGCAAGGTTTTAAAGAATAGCAATGGAAATATTTGTTTTCCTAAACATTGCATATTAAGGCATCATTGATATTTTTTTTATTAATGTATTTGTGGTTCATAGCACTAATTAAATGTGTTGGAGTAATATGCACTTATTAAAGCATTTACAAAAATATTTAATTTTTGCAATAGCAATCTGTGAAGTTTAACACTTCATTTATTACTATAGAAGCAAGTCTTGTGGAGTTTCACTGGTAAATGCTCTAATGGTAAAGGCATGAATGTTTTAAAACTAGCTTAATAAAATGTTTATTATTTTCCATTACCTTACCAAAATTTCTTTGCCTTTTTCGGCCTTCATATATTCCATAGCTCTGGAAATTTTGGTCAGCTTTTCTATTTCTTTATCCATGGTGTGCCAAATTCCTGTCATGTAAGTAAAGAAGAAAGTAGGGTTTGGCGTCCTTAGCTCACTGGACCAATTGAGGTTTACATGACTATTCTGCATGATTATTGTTGATGATGTGTTTGGAGGTACTGAAAATGCCTAGTAAGGCAGCTGCTGGTTTTGAAGGTTTTTTTCTTTTCTTTTTTTTTTTTTTTTTGGTACACCAGGAGCCCAATTTGGCGAAGTGTAGAGTACTAATCAAGAATGATGTATTTATGCCCACTCTGTGTCTTTATGCACCATATTTTACTAAAATACTTGTCTGAGCAAAAACCATGTATACAGATGCTTGTTCTGCCATATATGAATCCAACTAGCTATCTGATTTAACTCGTGTTAGACCTTTCCAGCTTATTTTTTCTTTTATCTTAACATGGTTATATGAGTAACTTCTGCTCATTAGGAGGCCTGATCCTAATTTTGTTGAAATACAGTGTGGAAGTTACTGTTTATTTCAAGAAGATGATCAGGCTACTATTTCTCTATTTTATTCTATCTGAACTATGATCAAACTGAAGTTTTGATGTGTATTCATTATATATGAATTTGTTAATTTTGATCCAAAGTCAGTAACAGTGATATAAAGATTATTATGATCTGGAGAAAATTACATTGGTCTCTGTCTTTTGCTGAATTTTCCAATTTAATTTTATTTTAAAAATCAAGTCAGATGGTTGTTATATAACTAACTTAAATGAAGATTATCTTAATGTATATTTGTTTCTTGACATCCTCAGCAATAAAGCATTGGTTTCAAGGAGAAAAAATTGCATGTACATCAAACTGAGTTTAGAATTTAGGCCAACATGATCATACAATTCTATTGTATTTCAAGAGTTTGTACCAAACACGACAACTCAGTTCAGCTGACCCTAGCCAGATAAATATGCATGAAACTCTTATGAAGTTCATAGATTTTGCTGTCCCAAGGATAGAATATCTTTTCTGAAGGAAATAATATCCATGCCTTTAATTTAAGAGAGTTATACTTATCTACTGATTGAGCAGGAGCCTTAAAATAAGGTTTTCCTTTGAAAGGACAATGAAGTAACTTCTTCCTATGTGTATGTTACAGATTATTTTTCAAATTCTCACTCATGCAAATATAGAAGAAAGCAAAATATTTAAAATGACCAATCAGCTTTTAAAAAGCAAGTATTCTTGGTATAATACTACAATAACTGATAATCAACAGCTGAGAAATATGATTGAAGAACAGATTTTTCGAGAACTTTTTTTTGTTGTTCAGGAATTCATTAAGGAAGCTCATCCCTTCTCTAATACAAAGCAAGAACTGTGTTTAAGTCCAGTTACAATGTTATATATATTTTCTACAAAGTTTTGTGATGCTTCACTTGATCTGACTCCTGTGCAAATCAGCAATATATGAAAGAATAACATCTGCTCAACACTTCTATTCTCTGTGGTACTTTTTATAGATTCATTTTTGGTTTTGCAGAGTATCATTTCTTCATGTTATGTTGCTAGAACTTCTGACTTGGTCAGTAACAGAAGCATCCATGAAAATAGCGGAGTTATGCACATCGACGAAAATAATTTTATTTTTAGTCGGTACATGTCTTTATGCAGAAGTCTTAAAACAAAATCATAATACAAATCAGTTGTATAATCCCCATTTCTAGGAGCTATTCCATGTATGCTACAAGTGTGAGGAATTTTCTCCATCTGTGCAAAAACTCACCCCATCTAAACCTCAAACTCTCTAATTCCTGAAATCCAGTTATGTCATACATTAGGTGGAGTCTCAATTCTGTGATTACCTTGCTAGCAGCATTTAAACAATCTAACAAAAATGACATTTGCACTAAGCTTTTCTTATCTTTCCACTTTTTCTAAATTTTACTACCATCTCTAACTTTTCCAATAAGAAATCAGTCTTTAAATTTTTTTCCAGATCATGGCACAAATAAGTAATCCAATTTAATGAAACATTAAACATGGAGCTTAAATGAGATTCAATCAAATCATTAGCTGATCTACACAAGAGATATGATATGATGATTATTTAACTTGGCATCTGTGGAGTCCTTTTAGGAAATACCTTGTGTTTTTCAATGAAAATGTAACAAAACAATTATGAGGATTTTTGTTTCTTGGTTTTCCCCTAATCTTTCCAGTTACTCAGATGATGATCGGGGCATAAAATCCCAAGTTTGCTTAATGAAGCCAGTGATAACTGAGGAGAAAATCAGTTATTTTGGAATGGATCTGATACTGCATAAACTTGTCATTAATACTAAGGGAAGGTTGCAGGTGGACTAAAAGAAAAATGTATGACCTTTTCAGTATAACTTACGTAGTTGTTGCCCAGGTGTAACTCTAGACAACATGGGTGATTCAGTCCCTATAAGGACAGTTGTTTATTTCAGCACACTGATACATTTATGTTTAGTACATGCAAACATGTTCACTTGTATTGACAGGCTTAGGGTCTTGTTTCTTGCAAGTGATACATTTTTGTTTTGTCAGAAAATACAGTTTAGGTACTCATTTTTTTTATTTTTCTAAGGGAAATGTGAAAGATTTTAACTTGCAAACTGTGTTAATAGGACAAAAGTATATTTGAGATTTTGGATTTTGCAATTTAGAAAAGTTAGTTAAACTGAAATCCAAATGAGGGCCTATTATTTTGCTTAATAAGGAAGGAATTACAGAGGATTTGACATGTGATCTGATTATCACCTGTCTTCTTTCTGAGTTAATTCAGAAGGAGATAAAGTAAATTGTTATTGTATACTCTTATATATAGGGTTTAATCACAAATTCTTAAGGGGAGGGAGAGAGAAGGGTGGAGAGGGAGGGGAAGAAATCCAGGAAGGGTAGTGGAAGACTTTTTTTCTTTTTAAACTGTCATGTAGTTTCAGACTAGTAATTTATCCTCAAAATACATAAATAAATACATTTCCGTAATGCATCATAAAGAAATTAATTACTTGAATAACATTAATTGTTTGACTTTTATGAAAATGCCTCCTTTTTTCAATGTTCTCATCTCCAACAGAGTGTAGTAGAGGAATTCATTTGCAAACTTATTAGCACAGTATTACAAATAATTTTCCAGGAAACGAGGTTGTTAGAAAGTTCACTAGTTTATGGCCTGATTTGAAGCTCATTGAAGTTTCCCTTTTGAGAGTATGGACCAACTCTTAATGTGGAAGTAAATTCCAAACAATCCTATTTCTTTTTATTGCAAGCAAGATTAAAGCCTTTTACTTTGCTCCCAGGCAAAACAGCTTTGTTGAACTTAAACCCCTGAGTTATAGCCTGATGAAATAGTAATTTAAATAAATATTGTACATAACCTTATTTATCAGTGTGATAAATATCCAATTTTTTATAATTCATGGATTTGCCCTCCAAATAATGTATATAATGCTGCTACATTAAAGGAACTGAAACTGAAAAGGATAAAGTAGTCTTTCACTCTTAAATCTGCAACACTGTTGTGTATTCAGGTATTCTGAAGACTAATGACAATATTTTGAGTGCCTGCAAGTTTCAGAAAGATTTTAACTCATTTTTCTAAATGTTTAAAGGTATGTGGATATGGAAATTCAAATTAAATATCGCTTGTTTCTTAGATGCCAGTTGGCTGTTTATTCACATTGAGTGCTATCAAATACTTCCACCTAGGAGAAGAAAGTATTTTTTCCTATTTGTTTGTTTTTTTTGTTTGTTTGTTTTTTACACCAATTAAAATTGCTATGCATCTGCTAACATGCGATAAGTTCCGTAAATCACAGCTTATGGGAATCTTACTATAACTTACAATAACAATCTTACAATAACTAAATTATAATTCTTAACTTTATCATCTTACAAAGGTTTTGTTTGAGATTCCAGTTTGATTCTCCTGATTACAAAACATCTAAACTTCATGCTTAGAAAAATGAGGTAACTCCCCTACTGCTCTGTCTTCTTACTTCAGTAGTGTAAAAAGGCTTAAGCTACAGTTGCTTGTGCACATAGCTATTTATGACTTTTGAACTTAAAAAAATTGAAAAGTGAAGTTCCATAACTGCAATTCTAATTCTTAAAGCTTGCACTAAATATTGATATATCAGGCTTTTCTATTAATCTGCAGTCATCACTACAGAGGTGTATGGATTCCTTAAAAAAACACCGCCACCCAGATGTTGAAATGCAATTATCTAGCTTTTCAAAAGCAGATAACACATCAGAATCCTACCTAAAGATTAAATCCAAAGAAGATAATTTTGTGTAAATTGCATTTGTTCTAAGATTTTTAGAGGTAAGTATCTGATACTAAAAATTAAAATAATGATATGCTTAATCTATTTTGCCAAACTGCTGCAAAGCCTGTTTATTTTTCTTTGAATCTTCAACCATTTAAAAAATAAAAAAAATAAAAATAAAATACCAAGTGCTACACTCAGCAGCTAGAGGATTCTGCTGTCAGACTGGATTGCTGATGTGTAGTCACCCTTGCCTTCCCTTCCCCGGTTTGTGATAGCTCAAAGGTGTCCCATTCCAAGTGTTGCTTTTCTCCCTGACATGAGCAGAATTAAACACTTGTATGGATTCTAGAGTTGCCACATTATTAATTAAGCTTATTAATGGGCTCAGGATAAGCATTATGCACAGACTTTCTAAATTCTTGCTGCAATTGTTATCCCAATGAGAGAGATGACTTAATATATTTTCTATTAAAAAAACTTTCTTACTAGATTGCAAAGTGAAACATGTCTTGGTTAAGAAATCCGAATGTAAATTGCTCATTCAGTTTTGTGTGTTTCAGTAGTCTCACCTCCTCCTTTGTTTTCCTGGAGATGTTTGGTGTAACACAATCACTAGAAAGTGATAATGTAAGACTATCTGATTACATTTATTTCAATTGTAGTTCACTATTTTCAAAAAAAAAAAAATACTTTCAGAAAAATAAATGAAGAGTTCATTTAGTAATGTGGGGCTATATATTCAAAATTTAAAATCATTCTGGTCTGGAATTTGAGAGATTTCAATGGAATATAACTTCCAGTTTGCAAGATGCTCTGTGCTTGTTAATTGAGTTACCTCAGGCAGTGTTTCCAAATGACCCGTTGCTTCTTAACATCTCAAAGCTGGTATGGTTGCTAGACAAATTGAAAAGATCTGTAACTAGACATGCTGTCCAGCAATGTTGATGATCAAGAGATGGATTTACTGTAGGATGAGCTCTCTACGTGCTTTGATATCATCAGATGTTTAACAGGATATTCTATGACTTTGTCTTCTTTATTCCTCTGCTATATCTTTTCTATCATGAACTGAATGCACACTTACTGGTTTACCACATGATTCTATGGTGCTGTGAAACATTCTGGAGTTCATCATTAAGATGCCACTCTATAGTAACTTTTTATCTAATCCAGATCTTACAGCTTTGCTGCTCCTATGTTGGCTAGTTATAGGAACACTGTGGATATAAGTAAAATAACTTACTGAGACTAAACTAGGCCTTTCTCCCTTATGTGCCCTTATAGAGATGCCATTAACCATTTGTCATTTAGGTTTAAGTGAAGAAAAAAAATGGAACAGAACAAGTTGCACCATCTTTGTTAAAGCAGATTGTGTTTCAGGTTTAATGGCTTCATAAACTTAAATGTTTTGGCACTTTTGGTGCACAAAGGTTCCTTCTGATATTCAAGAAGAAAAGCAAGCACAGCATTGGTTTTCAGCATGAAGACTTGCCCTATCCTTTGCAGTCTAAAACATATTATCCTAAACTTAGAAGAATGAGCTGCTGTATTCTTACGTTCAGTGGTGATTTGACCAGACACAGGGAGCTCTGGATTGCTCTATCAGAGGCCACTATTGGTCATACCTACTGTCTGTCTGCCTAGTCTTAATAATTAAAGACCTGAGAGGACTGTCTGAAACAGGTTGGTTTATTTTGGTTGTTTACCAGGAGTGATAAATAAAGGTCAGCACTGAAAGAAACTGATTGCAAAGAATACTATTTTGTGAGACTTATGTTCTGTGTTCATACTACAAAGCACGGTATTTCTAATGTATTTATTTTACAGACTTGCAAAAGAATTTGACTTACCCTGCATCAGAATATATATATATGAGTTGACATTTTCATAAGGCTGTTGCTGATTGCATGGAAGCAACACACTCCATTCTAGCTAATATAATCTATTTTGGTAACAGACATTTGGGTCAATCTGTTCTCATACAAATTCTTAATAAGCACATTCTTTTTCCCTCCTCTATGCAGACTGAATAGATGGAAAAGATGTAAAGCAAATGGGCAAGCTAGAAGAATTGCATCTTTATTTCCAAGAAATGTTGTTATTGTTTACTACTATACAGTATGAGGGCTATAAAAATGAATCTTACTTTTTATTGTATTCTATGAAGTTTCAGGGTACAATTTCAAAACTGTATTTTCCGAGTCAAAGAATAAAAGCTGGTATTTCTGCAGACAGATGGCTAAGCATGTAGTTATCTTGTCTGCATGTGCAAACAAAGGTTATTGCAGTCTCATTGCCTGCACCTTGTTTTCAAAACTTGGCCTTCATCTTATTTACAGAGCTGTTTATTAAATAATGTAGGAAGTTGATTCCACTGTGCCTCTTTTTCACAAGGGCTGTAGAATATAAATGAATTAGGGTTATGTTCTGAAACCATTTTATCATACATCAAGATTTAATATGAAGTACATGTAATTAAAATTAGAATTTGATTGCCAACTTCTGATCTACTCTACTGCTTATATATTTGGTTATTGTAGAGTGCTAGCATTAATTTTTTCAATAATTGAAAAGTATTATTGCATTTAAAAACATTTAGCAACTACTGCACAGTTGTTAAATTTAATAACCTAACCAGATTGACTGAAATCATTAAAAATCATTTGAGTTTGTAGTATATTTCAAACCACTCAGTAATCAGCTCACCAATCTGTGAGCTTGAAGGGTCTGTCTCACAAGCTTCACCAAACAGCTTTTGTGTCATTCAGCACTTCATAAAAGCTAATTAATGCTTTTGTGAAGGATTTGTCTTCACGAACAGGGAATATTCCTTTCTAACCACCAAAGCTTTCCCCTGTAAGATATGATAATCAGAGGGTTTAGCAAAATAGCTCCAGTGACCAGCGTCTGGTTGTTTTTTTGTTTGTTTATTATTATTATTTGTTTGTGGGTTTTTGTTTTTGTTTTTTTGAAGATAAAACAGCTTTTTCCTGGTGCAGAAAGTATCTGCTCTGTTCTGGAGATCAAAGATTCAGTTCTTGATGAATTCACAAGAAAAAAAACAAGCCTCAGGATTGTATTAGATTCTGGGGAATGTGATGTATACCCACAATCTGGCTCTGTACTGAGAAACATAGCTGACAATCTTTGTTCAGGAAAACCTCAAAATTAGAGAAGTGGTATAAATATACTTCTCAGGAAAATCTTTCTGTACCAGAATCTATAGCCCATTATTGGGTTCCAGACCTTTATTCTTTATCCATTGAAATGCACCTGATATATGTGTAGATGATGCTTGGTGCTATTGTCACAGAACCCATGTTTTGCTAAATCCCAATTCTAAGTCTTTGAGTAATAGAAGTCCAGCTTGGCTCTTTGAGATAAATTTCACCAAGACCACTTCTTTTCTGAGATATTTTAAAAGGAACTAGGACCTGAAATTCTGGTGTTAGCATGAAGGGGGAAAAAAATCAAACAAGCGCTTTTTTTTTTACCTTGCATATCATGCTTTGAATGACAGGATGGAATGGCGAAAGAGAGCAGAGGGCTTTTCTAATGAATAGTTTTGATTCCTCCTTTACACTGAAGTAGTATTGATTTTTTTTTTTTTTTTTTGTAGCTGACAACTTAAACTTCTAATATAAATCTATGTAAAATAGTGTCTCGTACTGCATGATGACAAACATGGTTCATTCCTGCGTTAATCACTGATGAGCAAATACCCATTTAATAAACTATTCACAGTGACAAAACAAGGTGTCTTATTTGTTATGAGATTCTGCTCTTCTTTTCAGTGGTTCCCCAGAAGGGAGGGGTCCGTAGTGCAGTTCATAAGAAGCAAAGCTTCAAGAAGGCACTGTAGCCCTTCTGAGTTAACGAAGACAGAAGTGCTTTATCATTGTCTTTTAATTCTGCTTTGTTTTTTGCTACTGTTTGTTGTCAATACTTATGTTTTTTTGTAGCATTTTATAATATACAATCCAAAGTATTGAAAAAAGTGGAAATGCGGCAGCTTTTTTTCCTGCATTTCTTTCCACTGCATGCAGCCCATGTCGGTATCTTTGTTGGTTGCCTTGGCAACTATCGTGGGGTGAAATTTGATTGGCTGCATTCTCCAATTGATTTCTGAAGTCGTGGGCAGTTTCAAGTGGCAGACATCTCATAGGTTGCATAAAGTAAGTAGCAGTGAATGATTCACCATTTCAGATTTTTTTTATTATTATTTTGAAGTAAACCGCATGAGGCACTATGTCTGTAATGCCTTTGTAAAGTTTGATTGGAATGAGTAATGGATTGAAAAAATCATCTATCTGGGTAGTGTTTGTGCCTCCCGCCCCCCACACCCACTTTTAACTCTTCATTTAATGTCTAGAGCTATTTCCTGAGATCTTTTGTGGAGCATGCTTCTGGTACTAAGGGGGAGAAGCCAAAAAAAAAAGTCCCAAACAGTCCCGAAACAAAATATAATCTATTTTACTTTGTCAGAGAAATAAGAGGAGCACACAACCTTTGAGCTGCCTATATCTTTCCCCTTTTTTTGTCTTTACAACAAAATTTACATCAAAATTATTTAATAGCCTGTCCTGCTCACGCTGCCATCTTCATGAATACTGATGGGCTTCAAAGTGATATATTCAATAACCTTGATTGTACTTCGCTTACTTTTTTTTTTTTATCCTGTCTGCTAGAAGACTTCCCTTCTTTGCCATTTTATTGCTGGAGTTCCAACCAGTTTACAGTTTGGCCTTGCAGCCTAATAAACTCCAGGTGCTTTGGCAAGCAGTCTTTAAGGGGGCTGATGTGACAAGACGGACTGTGAAGGACCTGCAAAAGTGGATGGGAGAACTATGACTGCAGAATTAAAAAGACATCTGGTGCAAACAAGAATAAGAGAACACAGAAGGCATAGAAAGAGGTCCTCAGTGAAGAAAGGAAAAAAGGAATTAGGAGGTAGAAAGGAATTGGGCTAGAAAGCAGAACTGTGTGTCTCTATTCTTTAATGTAATTTGATATGTGGCATTTGGTCTGGCATTTCCTACAGTTGGAAAGCACAATGGTTAAAACAATTTCTATTATTTATTATCATGTCTGGTGGATACTTGCCTAAATCATGGCTTAGTTTTTTTTGGTTTTGTTTTTTTTCCTTGCAAAAGCATCCTGCTGCTATGTTCTTTTATATCTTTAGAGATGAATAGGATTAGTTCTTGAACATCTCTGTCAGACTTCCTGGGCCCTGACTCTTCAGTCAGATCTGTCTCTGAAATTTGATTGTATCCAAGATGGCTGAGAAAACTAAATGCAGATAGAATGACTCATGTTGCCCCGAATTTGGATGACAGTCACTGAAAACTCCTGATAGTGCATCATGAAAATTTTATACAAATGGTGTTGAAACAAGCTTACTTATCCACTTGTAATAATTTTATTTAACCTGTTTTTTACAGATTCAGAATGTTTCAATTCTTTCACTAAGCTGGTGAGTGCTTGTCTTACCATCTGTCTAAACTTACCAAAGCAGGCTTTAAGCTTCAGTTCCTCCAGAGGTAAAAGTAACAACAGTGATGTCCCAGGTGCATCTAAGGGAGCTCTTGCAATTCTAGCTTGTTCCCAGCAATTGTTTGGAATGGAGTTTTTGTGGCTGCAATTGTACATAAGACTATTTCCCTGTTCTACCCTCCTCCCCATTCCTTCCTTTGTGTGCGTTAAGTATTCGGGAACAAAAATCCTTATTACAAATGTCCTTTGTGGGATGAGACTTCTTCAAGGAGACAGCCGTGACAGGATTTTTCTCATTTCATTGAGACACTGGTTTTGGGAGAGAGCTGTAGACACTACTGCAGTTTAAATAAATATTTCAGGTTTAATATCAATGTTTTAAAAAAAAAAAAAAAAATCACTTGCATATATGAGGTTCACCTTGCAGTACATAGTGATCCCGAAGACAACATTATTCTTGCATCAACCATTCAACAGTACAGGAAAACTTTTTTTCCCCCCAACCTAAAAGGCACTGGTGATTAAGGCTTTATGTCAAGTTGTCTCATATACTTTTGAAAAGGCAAACTGTATGGCTTAAAGCGAAAAAACATTATCTATGTAGTTCCCTAAACTTTGCATTTGCACAGGTGTTGTCTTTAATATCTGATGTTAATTGACCATCATCATGTATCAAGTCTGATATCTGATCTTAGTGAAGAGTTACTATCATATTGCAAAGAGCTAATGTCCCAGATTACTCTAGGATACTTGTATGATTGTATTAGAAGACAAGAATGTGAACATACAAGGAGTAAAATTGATACTATTTAACAATACTTTTACTATCGTTATTTTTTTAGTTGCCACTTTCTCAGGGGTAGCTTTTTCATCTTCATTTGTATTTCTGAATGACTCCAATATTTTTTTCCTAATTGTGGACATTATTTCAATTCAGCAAATGTATAGCTAAAGTACATCTTCACCTCTATGGTCAGCCCCGATGTAATTAATAGAAATGGAACAGGTTGCTCAAGGAGGTTTTACAGTGTCCACCTCTAAGTGTTCAAAACCTGACTGGATAAAGCCCTGGGTTGTCAGCTCTGACGTCAGAGCTGACCCTGCTTTTAGCAGGAGATTGCTGTAAATGACCACTGAGGTCTCTTCCAGCCTGAATTATCCTATCCTGTGAAGCATCTCTAGATATTTCCAGATCTAGTTTCTCTAGCTATAGTTTTTGGCTATTGGTTTCCATTGCTCTTTGTCCCATTAAAGATCTCCATAGTACTTGGTGCCTCCCTCATTGTGAGAGAATACTTAAATACATCTAGGAACCTACCTCTCTGTCTCTTGCCAGACAAGCAGCTATGGAGACATTTAATTTGTCTATTAAGTCATTTGCTCCATTTTGTCCTAGACAGGATAGATCAAAAATGTTTAAACTTTTTTCATATTCTGAGGGTGGATGCAGAATTCTTTTTATTTGTGTGTGTGTGTGTGTGCGCGTGCGCAAATGGGATCTGAAGCAAATTCCTGTCTTATTTCCAACAAGTTTGCTTACCAGTTGGTCAGTCAGATGTTAAGTGAAGACAGCCAGATGCACAGATTTCTGCAGGGCTGCTCCACTCAGGCTCACTGTAGCCACATCACTTATTCTTTCAAAGCAGGAAACCCCAGGAAATCCTGGGATAACTCTCCCCGGCTATCAGCTACCCTTTTCACCATGGATGGAGTATAATACTGAGTAGTACTAATTTTTTGATGCCCTGCAAAAATCGGTTGTTACATGTAGGCAATTACCTTCATCAGCCAAATTTCTAATCTTCTGAAATAATAAAATCAAGCTTTTTGTCAAGACCAGTTGTCTCTAAGATCATGTAGCTGAACATTAAATATTTTTCTATACTTTAATTTGTCAGACTGTTGCAGCAGCCTTCTGTTATTTTGCCAAGAACTGAATTTGGGCAGCTGGCCTGTTGTTACCTGATTCATCTCTTTTGGCATTTTTACTATGGGCACAACATTGTCTCTCTTCTAATCTTCTGGATTTTCTCCAGTTTTCTATGATTTATTAGAAAATTAACACTAGCTGACAAGAGATTTTCTCTGCCTACTCTCTTTTAGTATTCTTTGATAGATTCCACTCCCCAGGTTTCCTGATTTTAAAATATTTATCCCTTGTAAGTCTTAGCATCTTTCCTAATACAAAATTGTCAACAAGTTATTTTGTCATCTTCCTCTGCAATAACTTCTACTGTCTCTCCCCCACCTTCCCACACAATAAAAGACTGTACATTTTCATTGTAACCTTAAATATTAAGATACAAGTTAGTACATATACACAATACCAAAATGTATGTTACTACAGCTGTTCTTCTCCTTTGTAGGGAGTTTCTACTTCTCTTGAAATTGCACTAAATTTAAAACAGCATACTAAGGTTGACTGTACCTAGAAGGAGAAAAATAAAAACTCCAGAACTTATTCCAAATTAGAAATGATAGAATTGACTTAATCTTAGCAGTCCAACTGTCTAGGAGAGGATCCCAAATTCCAAACTGAGATGGAATGGATTGGAATGGCTCTCATGGCTATATGCCCTATTAAAACATGAAGAAAAGAAGTTAATAAAAGTTTTCTGTACCACTAATCCTAAAATGAAAGTAGAAGAAAATATGTATGCTTAAATATCTTAAGATTTGCTGTGATAAAGACTCTAACTCTACTTTATCTGATCAATTTTCTATGCTTCATAACTTCTAATTTATATTAGTTGGTATTTCCTTACCTTTTTTTTTTTCTTTTGTTAACCTAATTTCCACCTTCTTTTTATCCCTGAATTAAAGTTGTCTCTTCCTAGTGCAACCATAAATTTGGAAAGTTTAATATGCTGGTCTTTAGAAATCCTTGATTTTTTTTCACTCTAATTTTTCTAAGATTGTATTCCTGGCCAATGCATTTCTTATTCAAAGGAAAGGAGACCTTTCTTAAGCACTGAAGATGGGGAGTACTGTCTTTCCTCACACTGAAAGAATTCGGTCAGGATGATTTGTATCTAAATGACCACCAAAGACCAGAATAGCATCAGCTGCAGCAGTTTGTGTTTTATGAGCTTAATGGCACTTTATTTCTCTGGCTGCATGAGATCTTCAGTCAGTCTTCCACAATGAAGTTCTCATAACGCTGCTGAGCATTACAGATGTAATACATACATTCCAGATGTGTCTAAGAAATAGTTCCTATTCTGTAAGCTGATTCAGGGATGAGGCTTCTTGGGCTTGTTAGAGCATGAAATATGCATTTATAACTATGATGTTGAGGTTCTCATACCTCTAAAACAAGTGATGAATTCCCATCTACTTACTAATTTAAATGGATTATAATCGGTGATTTCAATTCCTGTAACCACTAACATCAGTGATATTAATTATATATGCATTTTTTCCTCATTTTTACAGTTCTTCCATGTTACCCAGTCTTTATCACAGATGTATAAGCAAATGAAACGTTTCTCTTGCTCTTTATTTGTATCTGATACCTTAGTATCTCAGCTGATGTTATGTTATATATTTTATTGATGGTTTACATTTAGAAAGTTAGCCTCTTTATATACAAAGGTTCAGTCTGCTCCATTAAGTATGTCTTTCTGGTGGAAATTTGACTCAGTATTCTACAAATTAATCTTCATACCAACCATCTAGTAAATGATTCTTTCAATTGTTTTTGTACACTTTACCTTTTCACTGATGTAACTTTTAAGAACTATATTAAATGAAACAACAACAAAAAAACACGTACACGTCGCTTGTCTGTCCCCCTGCCTCCCAGAGATGTCTGGAAATGGTCTTCCTGTATATTAAATTCAGGAAACTGAATAAATACTTTGCTTGGTTTGCAGTATTAGTTTCATAATCTTTTCTTTTTAAAATTTCGCATCTGATGAATTACCCAAGTCCTGATGCTTGTAGAGAATTTGCTAATGGTATCTCAAGGACCAGGAAAGTTCCTTAGTGCTTTCTCTGCTGGTTACTTAAATGTTTAAAGTGAGATTCTGACACAGGGTAGCACCCTCAGGTGTCACCAGTTTGACAAGAAATCTTAGGACACTGCATTATGGCAGGAACTGCTGCTGCCTTGTTCACTTGTATCCAGCTGTTTGTTGCTGGTCCTGTGAACAGTCTCTACACTTGCCTTCTCTACTTGCTCTCTTGCTTTGGTTTTTCTCCATAAAATGTTCTTCCTGTTCTCTGTTTCTAAGACTTTGTGGTGACACCAATTGTGCCTCTGTAGTAAATAGGAGTGGGTGTGCCCTAGATGAACTGCCTGGTGTATATTCTGTGACAACTCACTTGGGGACAATGTGTAAGGATGTTTAGGCTCTTAACTCATTTTGAAATCAATGCGATCTAGATATCAGGAAGATTTTGTTTGGTTTTTTGTTGTTGTTTGTTTTAAACTTTCTATGTTTAAATATAGTTAAAAACACTTCTGGTTTGGTACCTTATACCTCAGAGGTCTGTTTGTGAAAGATAAGTGCTAAAGTTAAGTGCTACAGATTAGGGAGGCACTGAAACACATACCCCAGGTAGAAAGTTGCAGTGCCTTGCAACTCTCAAACTGCATGTTGGTTTACCAAATGATTCCATAGGATATTAAGCACTGCTTTTAGCATCAAGTCCCTATGGCTATGTTTGAAGCAGTGAGGATATAAAAGTACTCAATGGATGGTGTTTTGAATATACCATTAGACTGGGAAATTGTCTCCTGTAACATCTCACCTGTTTGCATAAATGAGCTGACTTCAGGAACAATGCTGACTTGAGAGAGAACCTCAAGGTTATCTCCCCCCTCAAGGGGGATGCCTAACTTCAGTCTGGCATCAACTGTAGAATTCTAACCCTGATCACACTTGCATCAGACCTTATTTGGATCTTAGGAAACTCACTGTGATGAACTGGTAGATACAGAACAGCTGTAACAGCTGGTGGTGGCAAAAAAAAAAAGTGTCAATGTTTTGAATGTGTAAAGACTGCTTACAGGCCCAATTCAAAGAAACTAAATTTTTATGTGGCTGGATTTACATAAGAAAAGGCAGGTGTGCTTTTTGTAGTCCAGACATAAGTATTGGCATTGTTAGAACACAAATACATGGTGACTATTCCACTGGCTTCACGTAGCAATAATTTTTGAAGAGGAAATAGGTTAATCAAATTGGAGATATTGTTCCTTGTCTATGGGGATTCTGAGATGAGGCACAGTTTTATCTCCCATTTACCTGAAGTTAGGCAATTTCATTTATGGCATCATATTAACTAAAATATATATGAACTATGAGATACTGAAAGAGAAATGAGTGTCAGGTAGCTACAGAATTTACCTTTCTGATAAGTAGGCCACTCTGAAGCCTGCTTTCAGTTTATTTAGGTATTGTTTTAGTGTGTAAATGGTCATAATTTTGCTATTATGTTGAAGAATAATTAATATCCTTTCTATGATGAACCCAACATTAACCCTATTTGATGCTTAATCCTAAGAAACAGTCTTTGTCGTAAAAACATATATGTATCATGTAGCAGAATTCCAATGGAAAACAGATTTTTTTTTTTTTT